>JBBCBC010000006.1:27113794-27569812 GCA_037126765.1 Stenogyne calaminthoides
ACCAAAGGATGCGAACTCCCGAGCCGATGCATTGGCACGACTAGTGACTTCGGAGGGACCAACAGAGATGAGGGATGTCACCATCACAAAACTCTCCCACCCCTCCACTGCTAACACAACAGTCGCTGCCCTAGACACACCGAGTTTAAGCTGGATGACCCCCATAATCGACTACTTGATGACTGGGGCATTACCAACCAACAGAATTCAGGCAAAGCAATTGCAACTAAGGGCAGCACGGTACACATTGGTTGGTAACGAACTATATAAGTGAGGCTTCAGCATACCACTGCTCCGATGTGTTACCCCGGAGCAAGGGCAGGCTATCCTGTAAGATATTCACGATGGAGTATGCGGAAACCACAATGGGGGCAGTCGCTCGCTCATAAGACGACGAGACAGGGGTATTTTTGGCCAACTTTAAAAGTCGATGCCATGGTTTTCGCACGAAAATGCCACAAATGTCAAATACACGCACCATCAATCAAGGTCGCACCTGAGGAACTCACCAGCATCCTCAGTCCTTAGCCTTTTGCGAAGTGGGGGATAGATATCATCGGGCCATTACCAACAGCCCCGGGTTCAGTCAAATATGCCCTAGTCGCAGTAGATTACTTCACAAATGGGCCGAGGCTGAGGCTTTGGCGACCATAGATCAGGATCACGTCATCAAATTCATATGGCGAAACATCATCTGCAGATTCGGCCTACCGCAAGCAATTATATCCGATAATGGGAAGCAGTTAGATGGTCATAAGATCAATAGTTTCTTTAGAAAATGGAAAATCACCAAGCTTTTCTCTACCCCTTATCACCCTCAGTCAAACGGTCAAGTCGAAGTTGTGAACAAGATCATCGAGCACACTCTGAAAACCAAGATTGAGGGAGGAAAAGGGAAGTGGGCCAATGAACTACCAGATGTACTGTGGTCATACAGAACGACCTGTCGAAACTCGACCGAAGAGACCCCTTATTCGATGGCATTCGGCTCGGAAGCAGTCATACCCGCAGAGGTCGAATTCCAAACTCTCAGAACCTCGCAGATCCCGACCGACTGCAATGATGAGGCCTTGGGCAGAAACCTAGACTTGCTCGAAGAGAAGAGATTAGAGGCAGGTATCCGAAATGCGAGATACAAACAACAGTCCGAAAAATACTACAACTCTAAAGTGCGACTTCGAAAATTCAATGAGGGCAACTTGGTCCTGAAGAAGACTCTCGGAGTAACCAAAGGAACTTTTGGACCAAATTGGGAAGGACCATACAAGGTCACTCGAGTATTATCCAACGGGACATACGAGCTCGAGAACCCAGATGGCACTCAGTCTCAGTACCCGTGGAACGCATCTCATCTGAAGATATACTATCAGTAGGGTCGAGGTCAGTGTACTTGTAAACTTTCAGGCGAGTCAATAATAATGAGTTAAATTTTCTTTTTCACAATTCTTGTGTTTAAACCCAGGGAGGTCGCATAGATGAAACATCGACCTCCCCCGGGAATGACTTTTGACATATTTGCAGCTAGATTGCCACCCCTAGCGGTGTGATCCTCCCCTAACTTTATAAGACGACTAAGCAAGGTTCAATCTAAAATCGCAATGCCAATAAGACGAATGAACATATGCACAAATTATAGTCGCATAAGGAAATCAAGTCGGTACAATAAAGGAAAGAAAAAGGCAGACTTCATTAATGACAACAGCTCCGAAGGTCGGTACATTACAAAAGCCTGAAGGCTGGATTACATCAAGCGGAAAACCAAGATACATCATGATAACTGACGACATATATTTTACTATAGCCCAATATACACGACTGGCAGACCACTTCCGGCTTTAAGGCATGCTGATCAAAAGTATTGTTGGAGATGGGCTTCAACAACTTCTCAATCTCCTTTTTCTTATCGGGATTCTTGATGTCATCATTCTTAAGAACGATCAAGAATCTCATTAGCAGCACCACTGACTATGTTCAAAGGCTGCCCACCTAATTGTTGCTGAATAACGCTGGTGAGGGTGTGGGCAGCCCGCCTCCGGGATCTTGGGCTGGTAAACACCTCCCCTAGAGGCAAGTTGTGGCCTGCTCTTCGGGAGGAGCGCACCGGACATCTCAGCGACCTCATTTCGTGCCTCAGCCTCATCCGTCTGAGTCTCGAGGACCACCTCAGAGTCTCCCGGCTGTGTCTCATTTGGATTGGGAGTAGGGTGCACGATCCGACTCTGATTAGGGAAGAAGGACAAATCAATGCCCAGATCTTCCAGATCTTTAATCTCCAGCACAATGTCGGAGGCAGGGGGGAAGTTGCGAACGTAAGTAGTCAGCTCGGTCACAATGTCAGTGAGGTCGGCAGCAGGGTTCTTCCGTCGAACAGCTCGGATAGCGCCCGCAACCGCCACGACATAGGCAAAGTTGGCATTCTGCTCTTCGACCTGCTTAAAGTGTTCATCTTTGGCGGCCAACTTCTCCCCGACCTCTACATCCTTGAAAAATCAGCTCCGCCTTCATCCGGGTCACGGCCTCCTTCTCCTCCCTGAGCAGTCTCTCGGCTTCCTTCAGCTGGCCCTCGAGCTCCAAGGCCCTCTTGGCCAAGTCAGCCTTGGCAACCTCCAGTTTCTTCTGCACCTCATGGGCAGCTATCAGTGATTTCGCTTGCTCGGAGGTCGTCGCCTGGGGCTTCTCCAGTTTGGAGAGCTCGAGCTCGGATTGGGCGCAGGCCTTTTCCATGTAGAGGGTGGCCTTCAAGGAGTGGACAACAACCGAATACATGTTGCCCGTGACTTGTTGGCGACGGGCAGAGGAGTGATCATCCTTCGTCCATGCACGCAGCACGTTCCTCATCGTCCACTCCAAGTAGCTGGGCCAATCTCCGGGCGTGCCTTTCAGCGTGGGAATCGGGGATCCCAGGAATCGTCCTCCGGATGGCGACCTTCCTCCCGAGCATAGGTCGACAAAGGTATCTGGCTGGGAGCCACCCTTCCAGCACCCTGACTTGACGTGGATCGGTGCGTGCCCGGTTCAGCTCGCGCCCTCTTGGGAGGTCGCTCACCAGCCATAGTGGTGGGTTCAGCAGCTTTCTTCTTGCCTTTATCGGCAGCAGGGGGAGGAGTCTGAACTGGAATGTCCCCATGGGCGGCAATGTCGGGTAGACGCCTCATGGAGCCGAGTACTGATCGAGGTCGTGAGGCCATCTCGGAGGCAGAAGGCCGACGACGGTAGATCGGGATCTCCAGATATAACATAAAATAGAACCTTTAGCGCAAAATCGCAAAATACACTTGAAAAGATGCGGCCGAGACTTACAGGGAATCCTCAAGTGGCAAGGGTAAGTATACAGTCCGGCTTGCAAGCGGTCGAGCTCAGAGTTCAACAAATTAATGTCTCGCCAGCTAGGGGTGTGTCTCGAACCTCCTTGAACGCCTCGAGAAAGTCCCAATATAGCTCAGAAGGTCGGAGCGCAAATACTGCAAGACAAGAAAAGAATTAGATCAGTACAATCGAGCACAAAAATGTTAAGGCGAAGTACCATTTTCAACATGGATCGCATAATCCGTAGGAACTCTAATGGATAAAGTGCTGGAGGGGGCCACCGACTCCCATGCCCCTCCTACAAACCACCATTTCTAGTGCCACCCGTCGATCTTATTCGGAATCCCACTCACGAGCTCTTTGCCTCTGCGAAGCTGCAAGGCGTGATAGCCTCCTGCCTGAGCAACGGGCGACATCACGTGAGATATCTCTTCGAGATTAGGCAGTCTTTTCAGCCCGGCCTGCCCCAAAACAACCATGGTGGAGATGATGTAACTCCACCCATTGGGGGTGATCTGCGTGAGGCTCACATTCCAGGCCGCCAACAGATGGGAAATGGTCGGGTGCAATGGGAATCGGATGCCGGCCGACATAGAAGATTCATTCACAGCAATCATTCCGGGAGGAGGCTGATCGGCACTTTTGTCCGGGGTCGGTCCATAAAAATGCACATCCCGGGGCACCTTGTACATACGACGAAGTCCCCGCACATACTGGTCGGAGAGCACAGATCGGTATCTTTTATCGGACGCCGCGAACTGAGATTCGACCGACTTGCAGTGTGCCCGGTCAGGCCACTTGTACGGAGCTCAGTTACAATACAGATCATAATTGAAGACTCGTTCATAAGCCCCATAATCCGGAACCAAGGCAGAAGGACCCGCCGTGGACGACCGTTCCCGTGGGACAGGATGAAGGAGATTAACATCCAACGGGGGAAGATGGGTAATTTTGGCCAATTCTTCCAAAAATTGGTCATCCACCGATTCATCATTGGCATCGTCTTCCCGGCGGTCGCCCGTAACCTGAGCCAATGAACTTTCACCCACATTCCCGGTGGCGGAGCCGAAAAATCAGCGGTGACGTAGGGAAATAGGAACGTCATCCTCAGAAGAAGAAGAAGCCACCATGGGCTAAGAGGCAAAGGGGGATTTGGAAACGATAGAATCCATAAAATCGAAGAAAAACACCAAAAGTGTTTACCTGTGGTTGATTCCGCTTCAGGAACACGAGAATACGTTTCAGGGGGAAGGGAGAAGGAACCAGGATAAGTATCTTGAGGAAATTCTTTCGCAAGACAATCGCAGGAAATAAGGTTTTCAAAACCTAATTCCCCGCCTATTTATCGAAGAAGAGGAGGGGCCAAAATGAAATTAGTCAAAACTTCGGCCCCCTAGCAATAAAAAGACGCGAGGGGCTCGCGTGAAATCCACTACGACACCTCATTGGACGAAATTGCAGCGCTTTACATCATCAGCCTGGCACGATATCATTTCGAATCCCTGAGATCGAGGGAAATCTAATGCGATGACTCGTATTATCGAGGTGGCTTTTCACCTGCCCGAGGATGGTAGGCCACTCAAAGGAGACTCCCCAGGTCGGATGGTTACGAATCGATATCGTCCATGTGTCAAGTCAAGGTCCCTTCTCGGAACAAGCGACCTCAACTTGAGGGGCAATTGTTGTAGCATGGATAAACCCGACCTCCCACCGGGGCACGGAGGACCATAAACAATCTAACAAGGATTGCATGAAGCAACCTCGGTAAGGGGACCAAGGGGCCAGTCCACGTAGTTCCCACAAAATCGAACCTTCAAGTCGCGAGGGTCGGCAACTCTGGTAAACGGCAGTTCGGGAAGTTGCAATGCGATCTCCGCTTTATATCCTCAAGCCGGGAGCGACCTGCACCAGCCATAACTATGTAATTAGTGTGGTCAATGACAGCTCCCGACACGCCACTAATCCGCCCTCCACATCCGCTCCACGATTGGCGCACGCTGAAGATGGACAATTTCTGGCCTGTCAAGGCGAGATTAATGGTTCCCGATATTGTAGCCCTTTCCTATGCATTATTCCTTATGTAAATTCCCAGCCAAAGGGTGGGAATCATAGTATAAATAGGTGACCACGGCCACCTCTGTAAAAGGTTGAACACTTTAGACTTCTAGGCATATACATATATCCTCTCCCTGGCTTGGACGCCCCCGGAGGTAGTCTGATTCCAAAGACGAACCGGGTCACCAACTTCTTTGTCTTTCTCCCGGATTCGATTGCCTTTATCATACACCACTCACAATCTCTATTGTTAAACTGAGTAAATAATAACCAGTTACAACAGCAGTCATACCCGCGGAGGTCATCGTCAGAAGCCACCGGACATCGTAAACAGTCACAGAGGACAACGATCAAGTTATATCTCTCAGCCTCGACCTCCTCGAAGAAAAAAGATTGGAAGCCAACTTAAAAAATGCAAATTACAAACAAAAGGTGGAGAAATATTACAACTCAAAAGCAAAAATCCAAAGATTCAAGGTCGGCGACTTCGTTTTAAAAAGAATCCTCGGTGTCCAGAAAGGAGTTTTTGGTCCAACCTGGGAAGGACCCATGAAGATTTCGAAATGCTTGCCGAATGGGGCTTACCAGTTCGAGGACTTGGAGGGAATTCCCGTGATGTATCCGTGGAATGCGACCTACCTGAAGAAGTTCTACCAATAACTATTAATTGTAAAATTCAGATCGGTTGTATATTTCTATGAGTTATGACTTATAACACAAACTTGCTCCATCTTTTTACATTTCAGAAATAGATTCGCAAATGAAAAAGTCTAAGTCGGCTAAGCCAAGAACATATGAAGGCTAGTATGTCGCATACCCAGTCTAAGTCGGCTAAGCCAAGAACATATGAACTAAGCCAAGGACATATGAAGGCTAGTATGTCGCGTACCCTGCCTAAGTCGACCTCGGTCGCATACCTTATCTAAGTCGACAAATCCAAGAATATGTTAAGGCAATCACGTCGCACGCCGTATCTATGCCAACCTCTATCGCATACCCTATCTAAGCCAACAGTCAAGTCGCTATCAATTAACAGATCTTTTATCATTGTTGATTATTATTCAGATTTTCAAGAAGAACAAGATACACGGGCTCACCGACATCAAAAGTGTTGGAAAAGAAAAAAAACAGACATCCCAATCAGGAAGCGAGAAAGATAGAAAGGAAAGAGAACAACATTTCCATTAATAAACGCCCGAAGGCAACAGAGTACACACCCTGCTGGGCAACAGAACAACTTGATTAAAAACCTCGAAGGGCGATTATAAAGAGTGCCCGAAGGCGAGTGGCATACTGCCGCAGACAAATCGTCTAAGGAATCAGCTGGCGGAGCATCCGAGGTCCCCTCAACAGGGTTGGTCGACGCGTTTTGATCAACCTCGGGAATCTCGACGCCAGCTTGATTCCCGTCACCATCACCACCATCCGCGCCATCCTCCACCTCTTCATTCAGCAACCCGAGCAACTCCTCGGGATTATAAAGATTAGCACCTGAGGGTAGGAAACTGAAGTCCACACCAAAGGCAGCGAGGTCTTTGATGGGAAGATCATCCCCCTCCCGAACAGGGTTGTTGCGCATATATCCAGCGAGCAGCTCTGACATCATTGATTTTGCCCCATCAAGGTCACCGACTCGATGGCAGGCCCGAATAACATTAGAAAATGAGTGGATATTGGCCAGGTTGGAGGCATGATGGCGCTCCAATTTCATAGTGGTTGGGAAATCATGGACCTCAGCTTCTAACCGGTGACACCGAGTCTCCACCTCGGCAGTCCTGTCCATGCTCTCCTTTACCTTTTGATCTCGGAGCTCGAGATCCTTCGCCATCTGGGAGATTTTCTTCTCCAGGTCATGCATCTAGGTGTACTATGCACTCATAGTGCATTTTAGAATCATGCAACTTGTTATACTAAAAGATACAACTTATTTACACTGAATCGTACAATTATTAATATGGAAAAATAATTTTACGGTTCAGTATAAACAAATTGCATTTTTCAGTATAACAAGTTACATGTTTCTAAAATGCACTATAAGTGCACGGAGCACCTAAATGCACACAAGACTCACTCTTTCCATTAAGTAATACAATGGGTTAAATATAATTTTTTTTAAGTATTGAGAGTGTAGTAATTTATATATTTCATTAAACTTTTTAAAAAGATGGAAGTTGATGGAAAAATAATAATTTTTTGAAATATTAATTTGTAATTCATTTACTATTTTTACTTTTTCTATAAAATGCTTTTATTTAAAGATAGTAGGTAATATGAGACCAATTACTAGAATGACGTCTAATGAGACACTATGTGACACGACATACCTTTTATTAAGCGTTAATTCAAATTATTGAGCTAGCTCATAAGCTTATAATATAAAAAATTAATATGTTAACGAATTATTCACGACCTAACGAATGAAATATGACCTAGCTCATAAGCTTATTAACATATTTGTTCACGACCTAACGAATTGAAATTATTGAGCTTGATTTTGTTGATTTATATATGTTAACGAGCTTTATTAGACGGGCTCAAACGAATATTTATCGGGGCGAGTCCTGAGTAGTTCACGAACGATTTGGTTTGATTAATACTTCTCATAAAAGACTCATCTTAAATATTTGGTAGGTTGAGTTGAACATAAGATTAACCTCTAATTCAACTGTGATTGTCTGATGAACATGCTCGGATCATTAAATATGCTTACAATAAGGTGATGGAATTTTTATAATATCATTTGAGTCGTTATTCCGTTTTCTAGCATTTTCAAGTCTTTATTTATGATTTTGTCCATATTTGTCCTCTTAAACAAATTAACAAACACATGTAGGTGGGTTAATGATGAATTTGTTGTCGTGAGCGGTCATAATAGCAATTACATTATTATAACGACATGTGTTTCATTATTTGAATTTAAAATGATTTCGAGACATTATTTGTCTTGATATCCCATTTTTTAGTTTTTTATCTTAAAATGTACATAAAAATGCTTGAAGTCGACGTACCATAAAATCTTCAATACTTCCCATCACTATTTAGCATATTATTTCATAGTCAATTTGGTGCAAGTTGACACATCTTTAGGTATGAATTCAACTTAAGCTTAAACCAAGTTGGATGACTGTGCTTGTAGGTCATTCAATCCATCTAGCACCACCAACCTATAAAATACATAAAAAATTACACAAAAACTTGTGTGAACCTAAATTTACAGTGAACTCTATATATTTTTTATAATATTACTGTTATGCACAAAAATTGTCACTGTTATGTACAAAAATTACCATTGTTTGAAAAATAAAGCATATTTTTCAAATAATGATAATTTTTATGCACAACAATAATAATTTTTTGTATAACAGTGATAGTGTTCATGTATACACCTGATTCATAGGAGTGTAACTCAAAAAATAAAGAACAAGGAAAGATGGACACTGCTACTTTATGCAAAATTTAAGAATTGTAATTGTTGCAGGAGAAATATTGGTCCAGCCTACTGTATGTAAATCAATGGCCATGTCTTAAACAGGTATAAACCATAAGAAGAAAATGAAGCTGAAATCACCAAAATAAGACACACGAGTCATGCCAGAAAGCTTTAATTTGTAAAGGCAATTGACAAGACAACTAAAAAAAAAGGACATTAGTAGAGTGATCCTTAATGCTTACAATGGTACCAGAAGATGCATATAAACATACTGAAACAAAATATTATATAGGACAGAGAATCGGCCAAGAAAATTAACTGATATAACTCAGAATATGATAAATTTTAATGCTTCAAGAAAATCCTATCCTTTCACACGATCAAATAAAAGATTGAAACAAGACTAAGATAACTCACTATATGCTAAAAATTATCATCCAGATGCATATCTTTTTCAAAATCCATAATCAATACTACTAAATATAACTACCCAATAAAACCTTGAGCAAAGTGAAGCGTCCCCTCAAGTCTAAATAACAATATTGCTGCACAAAAGCAAAGAAATCAATATACACTATGTTATGTGTGTGTTATCTCTACATTTCAGCATCACCCAGGGAGTCCAAAGATTTGTTGCAGAGATCAGTTGGTTCACCAATCTCTTAAATAAGTATAAAATCAGAATCTGGATCGTCCAAAATGTAATCTGCATGGAGTAGACATTTCTCTGTGATGGGAACAGACTCCAAGTGTGACCTCAAAGCAGTGGTTCCAGCAAGCCTTTGAAATCCAGGTCTAGCTGCAAATGGACAATGATAACATCACCAAATGACACCATCTACATTCAAAGCAACTATGTTTTTCTTCCTTTGTATCTTTTCCCTCATCTTTTTCCTGGTGGTGGGGATATACTCAAACTCAATATTAAATAGCATAACGTAAATAAGAAAAACACCAGGATGCAAATGATGCATTCACCAGTCTAGTAAACAAGTTTACCACATAAGATTTGTTTCAACCAGATGCATCTAATTAACTTTATACATTCGTTTAGTATAACCTTTTGACAGATCAGCAACCGCCCTTTGGTCATACCAGTCACAGCCTAGTGAAGTAGATTTTCAATAATCGAATAAAGGAGTTCCCAAATATATTTTAGTTTCAAATAATCCATGAGACTTTGAAGCATGAAAACGATAAAAGAATCAATTTAAAAGGAAGAAAAATAAATTTCAATCCACACAACTAACCACATAAAGACAAATATCTATAATTTGAAACAGGATAACAGAAAAGATACATCATGACTTGAACATCAAAGGCAGTTGCTTTATAGCATGTGATACCACAATGAGCTTAAGAATGTATAATACCTCTTGAAATATACACCAAAACTAAGAAACGTCGAATTTTGAAAAGTAAGAACATATCATTCAAACAATTTGGGACCATATTTTTTTCAGTTAATGGATGTCATCAGTAGAGCATCTAAGTTTGCCAGATCAAAATGTACTGAAGCTATGGCCAGGATCAGGCAACACAGTATGCAGTCATCTAAGAACATATCATTCAAACAATTTGGGACCATATTTTTTTCAGTTGATGGATGTCATCCGTAGAGCATCTAAGTTTGCCAGATCAAAATGCACTGAAGTTATGGCCAGGATCAGGCAACACAGTATGCAGTCATCTAACAAACTGAAACAGAAAATATTACTACAAAAATGAGAACGAATCCAAAATGTAGATGAAGATAATAGTTAAGTTCAAAAGAAGAAAAATAAAGTGATTCAATCTTAAATCTATTTGAATCTTTCTAAATTGCGAGCAAGTAACAAACTGACCAAAATTTACTGAAGCTATGGCTAGGATCAGACAACATTCTTGTATGCAGTCATCTAACAAACTAAAACAACAAATATTACTACAAAAATGAAGAAAATGAATCAAAGATGTAGATGAAAATAATAATTACGTTCAAAAGAAGAAAAATAACATAATTCAATCTTAAATCTCTGTGGATCTTTCTAAATTATGAGCAAGTAACAAACTGACCAAAATTTACTGAAGTTATGACCAGGATTAGGAAACAAACATCGATCATCTAAAAATTTAGAAGCAGCTTGTAATGATAAGAGTATTTGAAACAATGATTTGATTTACTGATGTCACACCCATAAAGGCAATTGCGAAAGAGAACAAGATTATGGAAATTAAATAACGATTCAAATTACAAAGGGCTAAGATATTATTTGGTTAGTCACGAAATTAGAGTGACAAATAAAGGAATATGAGAAGGACATAACTGCACAATCTCGTTAATAAGTTTCAAACCACCAGGTCCAATAAATGATCCAGCAAGGAGGTAGCCAAGAATTACCTACACAAGTTGTGAATTCATAAGATTATTCTCAAATCTTTTAACTAATCCCAGAATTCATAAACTGCATATCTGTATTTTTCTCAAATCTTCTAATTAACTAATCCCATAATTCACAAACAGCATATCTATATTTTTTTACAAACATCTAACTAATCCCAGAATCCACAAACTGAATTTATATATTTTTTATCCCAAAGACTTGACAAAATAACCCGAACAAGCATTTACAGAAACTGAGACTAATATACAAAACATTTTAACAAACTGGGGCACAAGACCTCTCTGTGAATTCAAAAAATTTGGGGTCTTCTGTACAAATATAGAAATTATGCCATGTATGTCAAAAGGTTTAGATAACAACTTACCTGTTACTCGATCTTTCTTTCTTAACTCATCAATTTATTCATCAGGTGCATCATTATAAGAAGGGGACTATTTATTTTCCACATAAATTTTACTATCTTTCTTTCTCTTGGCTTTATATAATGCATGGTATCAAAGTCCTATTACACCAACATTCATGATCTTACTTGCATGATTTCTGGTTGGAAAATGTCCATTTTATTTACTGTTATAACTGGTTTTATTAGGAAGATATAATGTAGGGGTAGTGGTCATCTCACCACAAACATATCATGATATATGCTACGAATCAAGAAACTAAACTCTGGTTTGAAAATTTTGGTCTCCCACTTTCCAAATTAAGTAGCTAAAGATGGAAGGGTCAATGAATTTCAACTAAACATGAAATCAAATTACTTTACATATATTTCTTAAGAACACTAACAAATCTTGCCTAAACAACTAAAACTAAGTCACTATGAGTAAGAAGGTTGTGATGAACTATGTAGGTCCCGAACGGGTTTTGTGAGGGCAGAAATCTAGAGGGGAGGGGTGAATAGACTTCTGAAAACTTTTTGTGCAGATCAGGTGTGATGGCAGTTAGCCTGATCAGAGTGCAAGTGAATCAGTTTGGACTGATATCTAACTTACTAATCGCCTGAAGGCAGATCAGTTCGGTATCTATCAGTTTAACTGATTTGGCGGAAGCTAAGTTTTACCCGTGTGAAAAACCAGTTTTGATAAATCAGATTCCAAAGTTAGTCTTTTAACCAGTTGACTAAAGTGTCAAGCTTGATCAGATCAGAAGCTTGGTGTTAGCTGATCTTAACTTAGAATATGTATCTTTCTTTGTAATAATTGTGCGATTGTGTAAAACAAATTAATCAAAGCGGTAAAGGCACACAAGATTTATAGTGGTTCGGACAAACCAGGTCCCTCGTCCCACTCTTCCCTATCACAAGGAGCACCAACTAAACCAACTGGACTTAGATTTTTGTGTTAGTCCAACACAAGACAATCGACAGATATTTAAAGAGTTCTCACTCAACCGATCCCGAAATCGAAACTAGAAACCCTAGTCCGAATCTTGCTAAACAACTTAACCTAACTTTGGGTTTGGATAAGATTGTTTTGGTTCCAACTATGAAATCTTTTCTAGTGTTTAAGGTAGCCTATCAATTTAGATGAAAAGATTTCTATGCTAAGAACTTATGGGATGAACACTTAATAAAATAATCTTCTTGTTCGTGTTCTTCGTATGAAATCGATTATAGCTTGAGCTTCTTGATCGTTTCAGGGGTTTTTCGTTTTTTTCACTCAAGAAGTGTGATCCCATATTTATAGACCTCGAAATCAAAGAGCCGTTGGAGAGCAATTTGAATTTCGTGCTATATTTGGTAGGCTTGCGTGATTGATGTGACGTCTTGAGAACGGCATGGCCGAAAGTGTGAATAGTGTCTTTTATAGCCGTTGGAGAAAGCGAGACCAAATCCGTGAATTGTTTGGCCTCCGATCATACGTGTCTTGTTCTTATTGGTTAACAGACGCACTTTTTGTGTTGTTCTTCCAACTAAGGTTGACATTCTTCTTGTTCAGATCATCGACGTATGATTAGGTGAAACATCAGTTTTCACTGGTGAAATTAACTTTGATCGATTAAAACTGATCAGTTTACCTGATGGAGTCTTCTGGTGCCTGTTGACTTAGCTTCAACTAGCAGACTCGACTGATGTAGGTCTTCTGGTCTGATCTTCTAGAAGTCATCTGATCTTTAAGTATTCTGAGTTTGAGCTTCATGACTTCAGCTGAGATATCTGACTTTATCAGATCGATCTGATCTTCTGTTCTTCTCTTGCATTACGGCCCCATTTGATATCAGCTATTCTTTGGATCTTCAGATCTGACCTATACATATTGAGGTTCCCCCTCAATATGTGACCTATCTATTACATCAGTTGTTCTATACAATAATTATCAACTGGTATTCTATAAACGGTAATATAAACATCAGTCAGCTAACAGGTCTGACTGGTCCTATTACATGTGTTTTAGAACTTTCATCAAAACTCTAAATTTCCCAACAATTTCCCCCTTTTTGATGAAACCAAAACACTTGAGAAACCAATCACAGTTGATAAATATAGAACAGTAAAGAGCACATAATCAGAAGACAATGAGATTTTGTCTTAGGATCAGAAAATAAACTTTTCTCATTAGATTTGTTGATTACATATTACATCAGAAAAGTTTGAATTTAAAAACAGCTGATCCTGAGAAGTCTTCTGATTCTTCACTCTTTAGGCTTGTATCCTTCTGGCATCTCTCTTTGATCTTGAGGGACGTTGAAAATCTGATAAAGTTTCCATTTGACATCATTGACCACCGAGGATTAGTTATCGTGTTTTTTGCTCAGGATGTCAAAATAGAATCTCTGAAATGCCACCATCAAATGAGTCATTTGCGCTTTCTTCGAGTAATCCAACAGATCATACTCTTGGCGAGATATTTTTACATTGATTATTTTGGCCTCATTTTCCGGATACTTGAAAAAAATGGATATTTGTTTTCCAACCCAGTTGGAATTCAAAGATCTGAGATTCTTCTTGTGGAACAAGATCAAGAACAAAGGCATCCGAAGCCATTCACTTCGAATCTTATTCCATTCCTCAAACCTCTCAAAGATCTGCGGTTTTTGAATGATCTCATCAACTCTTCTTTGGCAAACCGAGGTTCCGCATGCATTTTTCCAAATTTTTCTTTCTTCGCCCTCGATCCGAATTTCTTCTTGAGATCTTACGCCTCTGCCATTTTTTTTCGCCTTCTTTCTTCTTCACTTTTTCGGGCTTCTTCAAAGAATCGCTCTTTGGATGATTTCTCGGCCGATTTCTTATCTACCGAATTTGGCTAGTTGTCTTCTTGTGACTATCTTAGTCCGAGCGATCGGTACAAGTTGTGATGTCCTCAAGCACCAAGAATGACCTTTCTTGCCTTTGACTTTTCCATCTTTTTCGTAAATTTCGTTAGCAAAAAGATCCGGATGGTCTAGTCTTTGTCCATAAGATTCAACCGTCTCAATCGGTCTTCATTGTTACGATCGTGTCGGTTGGTTTCTCATCATCCTTCCCTTTTTGGTTTGATCAAAAAGAGCAAAGAGAGGGGAGGTCGAGAACCAAAGTCGATCGATATCGCCTGTTGAGATCTCGCAATGATAAACCTTGAGCTTGAAAGGTTAGATTTTGAACCTTCGAGATCACCGGTCTTGACAGATTCCATGGCGAAAGAGAGTGTAAGAATTAGTTTGTTAAGTTTTTTCTTCACAATTCTAGCTTTTTCGGTGAGCATCGAAAAAAAAACTTGTTGTTGATCCACGAAATTAGTTTGTCATCAACTGATTTTATAAGTTAAGCAGACACGGTGGTCACAGTTTGGGAGAGAACCGATCTTTGATTGCCTCAATCTCGGGAAATAGCCAATTCCCTTTGATCATTTATTTCTTTGAGAGCCAATCTGCCTCGATCGACTATCACTCCCTCAACTTCTTCTTTCAGGAGATCTTTGAGACATGATCTGATCTCCTGAAGTTGATCAGCGGTGATGTGAGATGTAGGAATGTTATGCATCACTTGATATGTTTCAGTTGTTTGTGCCTCCAAAGGTTGGTCATGAACTGCAACACCGTTCCACTATCATCGGCGGCCCCGCGTCCTTCATAGCATATCTGCTTGAGAGCTTCTTGGCCAGCTTCGATTCGTCTTGTTCACCAACCCCAAACTTCGCATGGATCGAGCTTTAATTGATTCAAAGAAGCTCATTTCAACTGGTGATCTACTTGAGCAGATTTCTTCATATCGAAATCAAAATCTGCAAATTCATCGGACTCTCCCATCTCGTTCTATAATCATCATAAAGTCTGGAGAAGCTCTTTACCGGAGATCTTTCCATGTGAGGATCTCCATAACTTCCTCTCGATAACGGGATGGGCTACCCGGCTCTGGATACATCGCATCAATATCTCGTTCAATTTGCATCCCCGACCATTTTCCTGATGGTCTTGGATGATCTGGACTCGTGAATTATTTGCTCGGATCGACCAGATTCGGTTGATGAGATGTAGAGGGTTCCGTGGTGCTTGAGTAGCGGAAGTTGGGCTGATTGGCTCGACCTGCGCAGAGGTTACGTTGTCGGCTAATTACGTCCGACTCTGCGGCGAGGTAAAGCTTTACGGTTCATGAATGATGTAGTTTCGTGTTCATGCAGGCGGTGGAAGAGAAGGAGAAACATGCTCAGTAGCCAGAAGTCTGAGCGGTGAATCAGCTCGAGTTTGAGGAGAAGGAGATCGTTCGTCTCTTGCTCCTTCCTCAGAATGTTCTGGCGAGCTCTCAACTTGAGAAGCCTGCCTGTCTGATTTTTCACCTGATCTTTGTGCCGTATCAGGGCCGATCCGACGCTCGCCGTCATCGACTCATCTTCCGAAAACAGAGTCATGGGCCTGTTTTTTTTCCCTTCTTAGGCCTCTTCTCCTGAGCCTTCACCAGTTTTCTTTTCTTCTTTTGGGGAGCATCTGGTGTAGATGAGGCTGCCTCCTTGGTTTTTCCTTTCTTCACCTTTGGAGGAGTGGGCCGCATATCATCATCAGGTGGCCCATATATAGCTGAAGTTGTTGTGAGGAAGGCCTTGTAGGACTTCAAATCCATTCTGTTCCATTCAAAGATTTGGCGGTTTGTCTTTCAAGATAACTCGCAACCTTGTTGAGATTGTCGATCCTCTTCTTCGAGATAGACACGCCTCCATTCATTAACTCCAAATTTTTCATGTTCTTGGAGTAGAATGGCCTTCACGAAGCCATGCCAATTGATGTTCTTGGCTTCATCAATTATTGCAACCATCTTTGATGCATTTGACGGATGTTAGAGCATTCAATTTGAATGAAATACCCATGATTGTTTTTGACAATATGTCAAACAACAGTCGGTATTTCCTTTTTAGCATCGGTCTGACAAAACCTGCGGTCTAATGTTTGTCAGCTTCCTGAAGTGTTCTTTTCTGATCAGCTCATCTTCATTCTCCTCAGAGTCTTGCAGCGAGATTCTTCCTTTGGGCAAGCTGAACAGACGTGTTATGTCCGCATTCGACAGTCTGATCTCCTCTCTGTTAACTGAAGAGATCAGTTCATCTCCAGGGGTGTCTATATCCACCTTCAAATTCCTTAAGAATTCGAGTGCTTCATATTGCATCACTGGATTGCATTGAGCAGCACATAATTTCTCAAGGCCTCATTTCTTCAGAATTTGTTCCACTTCCATGGATTCTGGATCTCGTGTAACACCAAACTGTACGAATTTGTCATCGACAATCTTTGTCGCTAGATCAACATAGTTGCACATAATCTTTCCCATACCGTGAGTGGCCATCTACAACAAGATAGACTCTATTAAAATTGTGCATATACATAAAGATATCATGTACAGATTATCAGACCTATTCACAGGCCTAGTAATCGATAAACACATACAGATATCAAGAAAAGATAAGGCATATCGCAGGATAACATATATAGACATAATCTATATGATCAAAGGATTTTGAAAAAGAAAATCATCAAATAACCAGAAATTACCAGATTCAATTTTTCAGAAAATGAGTTTGAATCGCAGGAAAACACTTGAATCACAGAAAGGTAATTTGAGTTTTCAGAGAATAAATCGCATGTTTTTGAGAATAAGAAAACTCTGGTAGGGTTTTGATGAAACTTATAAGGAGGAGGAGGGAAAAACGAGATTGGAAGATCAACCGTTTGAAAAGATTAAACGATCCAGATTAAGCGGTTTTGATCGTATGGTCAGGAAATACGAATACCTTTTGGATTTAAAAGCACATTTTGTAGCAATTAATACAAGTACCCCACGTCCGCATTAAATGTTTTGCAGGGAATACGTCACAAAAGGTAATGAGTACAGTAAGACAAATAATATCAGATAAAAACAAATAGGTAAGCAATAAATAAGGGAATAGAAAAGCGTATCTGGTTGACTGATATTGTAATCAGTCAATACCACTTGTAGTTGTTGATTCCACTTGTTGATCTTAGTTTTCTGCCTAATCCTTATAATTTCCCAACTGTTCTTTTCAACTGATCCGCTTCACTTTGCGTCTGATTTCCCTTTTCTGATCCTCCTTGATCAGTTGAAGTTCCCCCTTCAACTGATATTTCTGTTTTCTTATAGACTGATATATCTGATTTGTTGAGATATTAAGCTCAACTGATCTTCCTCATCTGATCAGTCTCTTATCTAATCAGATTTCAGTTGACCTAATCTGGTTCTACTCAGACCAAGCCAATTCTTGGGATAAGTGTTACCTCCAAAACTTAGTTCTTGAAGAATTGAAAAGTAGTCTCGATTCCCTAAGTTGGCATGATTTGACATGCGTAATAGTAGTCTGGATTCTTCGTAATGTCAAATCACCGTAAATTTATCCAATTATCAGTTGCGTGTTTCCTACACGCTGTCCTTGTGATGCAAATTTCTCTAAAAGGCTTCGAGAAATCAATTTTGCATATGCACCCTTGCTTGACCTCTATAAATTGGACCAATGATTTACACAACATAACCCATTCACCATACTTATCTTCTTTGTAAAATCATACATTCTGGTGAACCCTTATTTCCGGTGAAACTTCCGGCCAAAAACCTTTACCCCTTTTTTCAATGATTTCACTTCTCAAATCAACCCCACGTGTCCCTTTATCACCGTTTTTGTCGCCATCGAAGATTTCACATACAATTGTTGCTTGCCAAGCTTCTCTACCACCAAGGCGGCGGATCTGGCATCGCAATCGGAAGACACTTCTCCTAACCGTATGCACCTTGTGTGTCTATCGAGATAATTTTAACTAGCATCAACAGACTCGACCGATATAAAATATGAGTTTGATATACGGTCTTGATCGGAATAACAAATGATCTTCGATATCAACTCAATTTTTCATGTGACACATGTGCCCATAAGGTCTTTGAACCACTTTCTTGGCACATGTGCTCCATTTAACAGCTGGAGAGCCCATTGACTTCAGGTCTAAGGGCTCCTGGCTTAGAAATCCTATCAACGCCGCTCTCGCTCCATTGATTTTAGCTTCCTGAAACAAGCTTTAGGATTATTTCAAAAGCCTTCTTACCCTTGTTAAGTGGGGAAAATGGGAGCTTGAGATCTTAAAATCTCTCTCTCTCCCCCTCTTCTAGGTTAGGATGAGGGGTTTAGGGTTATAGGTTTAGGGTTTTCGGTTTATGACTTATGTACTGACCTCCGGGTCCTCTTGTACTTGTAACTTGTAATGTAAACCTGACCTTCGGGTCATTATCAATGAAAACTTCTATTATTCCATTGTTGTGTAAATTACCTGTTTTCTTATGCGATGTAAGCTTTAATCTTGTGAATCTTGCTTGTTGAATGTCAGCTTAATCGATTATAAAGTGTGAAGTAACCCAACTGATTTAATCAGATAATCCTTTAATCTGATCAGTTTCTCATATCAGTTCCTTGACTGATCTTCTGATCAGTTGAGATACCAAACTCAACTGATTTCTCTTAACCTGGTTAGTCTCTTAAGCGGGTTTACGGAGAATATCCATCAAGCATTTTAGGTGCTTTTCTCCAAGATCCGAAGCCCTAGCTCGTTGATAATTCTCTCGAATCGACCTCAGCTAGTGCTTGGTTAGAATATCAGCTTTCTGTATATCAGTATGAATCTTTTCCATTCTGATATTCTTCTTTTCAACATGATCTCTTATAAAATGGTGTCTGACATCCACATGCTTGCATCTTGTATGTAGAACATGATTCTCGAGTGATTGCAATAAAGATTATTACCGTCACGTAATATAGGTACATTCTTAGCTACAATGTTATAATCCCTCACCGACGACTAAGCGGAGCAAATGGGGAGCATAGCTTCTATGACCCATATATTCTACTTGATAGTAGATGTCGCATAATCGATGTCTCGCTTTTTTGAAACCACGAGATCGGGCCATTACTTCCTAAAAACCGACAAGTTCACGAGGTTGACTTTACATCAATCTTGCAACCTCCATAATCGAAATCGAGAATACCCACTAAGCTCTAGATTATCATCCGATGGGTAAAATAAACCAAGGTTTATCGTCTCCTTCAGATACTTAAGAATCCGCTTAGTCGCTTCTAGGTGGCTTTGCATTGGATTTGCCTGAAATCTGGCACATACACCTACTGCAAAAGAGATATCTGGTCTGCTGGCAGTCAGGTATAGTAGAGATCCAATGAGAGCCCTATATTCTTTCTGATTTATTTTCTGACCATCCTCATTTGGATCCATCTTGAATCCAGTCAACATAGGAATTCTGGCTTCCTTACAATTTTGAACTCCAAACTTAGCCAATAAATTCCTAGTGTACTTTGCTTGGCAGATGAATATCCCTTCTGTACTTTGCTTCACTTGTAGACCCGTAAAGTAATTCATCCGACCCATCATGGACATCTCGAACTTCCCTTGCATCGGTTTTGTTTGAATCTTTCACATAGACTCTTGTTGGGAGATCCAAAGATGATGTCGCCCACGAAAATCAACCATCGAATATCTTCTCCATCTTCTATTCTGAATAAGGTTTTGTCCACTGTTCCTTTAGTAAAACCCACTGTCTATCAAGAACTGAGAGAGTGTATCATACCAAGCTCGAGGAGCTTGTTTCAGGCCATAAAGAGCTTTTCTTAAACGGTAACTTGGTTTGCTCTTTTTCGCTCGGAGGTTGTTCGACATAAACTTCCTCTGCTAGTACCCGCTTAAGAATGCACTCTTTACGTCCATCGATACATAGTGAACCCTCTCGTGGGAAGATATGCCAAAAACAAATGGATGGCTTCTAAAGCGGCGGCCGGTGCAAAGGTCTCATCATAATCAATTCCTTCGATTGTGAATACCCTTTAGCAACAAGTCTTGCCTTTATTCCCCGGTTATGACATTTTTCTCATCTCTTGTTCTTGAAAACCCACTTCGTGCCAATTACGTCTTGATGAGTTGATTCATCCCACCGTTCCCAAACTTGATTTCTCTCGAACTGTTCCGGCTCCTCCTCCGCATGGCTAGAATCCACTTGCGTCTTGTAGAGCTTCCTCTCTCTTCATTGTAGGTTCCTTCATAGACGGATAACAACAACACATGGCACTTTCACCAACGATGTCTAGTTTTAACTCTATCGGATGGGTCTCCGATGATCGATCGGTTGGATGACCGGTTATCCGTGTCCTTCGCTACGATTTGCGTCGGTTTGGAGAACATCATCCATTTATGATAAAGGTTCATTACTAAGCGATTGGGAGTGGTGCGGAATTATGATCCACTTGATAAGAACATGTCTCGGCTGATGTTGGACTCATCATGTGCTGATGTCTGTTCGTGGGAACTTCAGGTGTTCCCCCTGAACCGGATGGTTCGATTGATCTTCTCACCAGACGAACTTCTTCATTGACGATTTTTCGTACCTTAGGATCCGATTGATCCGGTGAATCACCTAGATCCGGAATGTATATCTTTATTCACGATTTACGATTCTTTTTCCTTGATTGTTAGTCGATCCATTTTCCGAGCATCGTGCACAAAGTTGATCGGTACATCTTGTTCTGAGGCAGATTTCTCTTGTTCAGAAGATGCTTCATCAAAGACTACATGGGGTGTTTCTTCCACAACTAGGGTTCGTCTGTTGTAAACCCTGAAAGCCTTGCTAGATGAGGAATATCCTAGGAATATACCCTCATCTGACTTGGCCTCAAAAGTCTTCAACTGACTCTTCCCATTGTTGTGTATGAAACACTTACACCCAAAAACATGGAAGTAAGAAACACGAGGTTTTCTGCCCTTCCACAGTTCATAGGGTGTTTTGTAGTGAGCCTTAGTCAGAAGACATCTGTTCTGAGTATGACATGCAGTGTTGATAACCGCGCCCGAAACGGCTTGGTATTGCATGTTCAAATAACATCGTCGCGGCGAACTTCTTTGAGAGTTCGGTTTCTCGCTTCGCTACTCCATTCTGTTGTGGCGTTCTTGCGGTGATGTCTCATCTCAGTATACCAAACTTAGAGCAAAAATCAGTAATAAAAGAGTTCAGAATTTATGTACCTTTATCTGATCTGATTTTTCCTACACTGACACCCTTCTCATTTTGTAATCTTTTTAGCGGCTTCGGGTATCTTCGTTTGTCGCCTCATTCTTCTTATGTAAGAATATAACCCGTAAACTTGGAATAGTCATCCACGATTACGGAGTATATTTGCATCCGCCGAGATCGACCGGTGTAATCGGTCCAAATAGATCCATATGAAGCAACTGCGATTACTTGGCGGATCTTGCCGGTCCAGAATTCCCTTGAATGAGCTTTGACTGTTTTTTCCTTCCGACATGCAAAGACATGTCCGATCCTTTTGAAAATACTTCATTCGAAGTCCTTCCACTAAAGACATCCTTGCTATCTTATTAAGAGTTTTAAAGTTCGGATGGCTCATTCTTTTGTGCGAGCCAATTGCTTTACTTTTGGAACTCTTAACTATCAGGCATGCATTTCTCGGGCAACTGTTCCAATCTGCTGTGTAGATCGTCCCTTTCCTTGAACCAGTTAGCAAAATCTGTTGAGTGGCTCGATTTTTTATAGTGCATTGATCAGTCGAGAACTCAACACTGAATCCGTTGTCGCAGAATTGTGAAACCGATAATAGGTTGTGCTTCAGACCTTCGACATACGAGACTAATGTTACTTGTACATCATCATTCTCTAAGGTTCTGAATCCTTTGGTATAACCAAAGTTATCATCACCGAAGAGTACACGCGGGCCTTTATGTTCTATGTAAGAGCTGAGGAGATGTTTGCTTCCAGTCATGTGCCTTGAGCATCCACTATCGATGTACCAGATAGTTGCTTGCACACCTCCTTTGTTGGCCAGACCCACGCGAACCTGCAATCAAATCAGGCTTTATGTACCCCTTTTGGATTGGGTCCTGAGGGGTTAGGTTTGGTTTTGGGGATTCATACAAACAGAGCACTTCTATTGTGATCAGTTAGATCAGAAGGCCTAATTTGTCTCCCATATCTATCAACATAATCATACGTTTCTTTATATGCTTTCTGATTGGTATGATTATTAGTGTGAGCCTTGGGTGACTTATAAGACTTGGGATTTATCTTTTCTGTTTGTCTTCTTTTCTTCCAGTGTGGCTCGGGTGCAGCAGCCCTAGATTTCTGATTATAGGGGTAGGTACGACTGCTACCATCAAAAGATTCGTATCTTTTTGGCAAAGGTGGTTTTTGCAGTTTACCTATAGCGTGCTTATTCGGCAACTGACCTTGATTGGGTCTCGATTAGACTTCCTTTTTCTGAGGTTGTCTTTTTCGATACGATCTGTTGATCGAGTTGAGGTCTCTTCGAAGAATCTGGGTTCTTCTGTTGATTCCTCGGTGATGCTTTACCGATTAGGGTCCATTTCGTCCCTACGGTTAGTCACCGCCTTTACCCCTTCAACCGGTCTTTTTTTCCTTATTAGATACAAGTTTGGCTTTTGGTGTATCTTTGTCGAAACTCATCCGATTACACCTTTTTTTGAGGAATCAACCGGGGCTTTGAGGATGTGGAAGGGTTCTCATACCCAAGTCCTTTCTTGTTAGTCGTTGTTCAAAAATAGGTGTTCATATCTTGAACAGTTTTTAGATGATTTTGTAAAAACCTCTATTTTCTTGCGTAAACTATCCTCGGGCGATTTTAGACTCTCATGCATTGAATAGCTCATCAAATTTAAGCTTGAAGGATTTTTTGAAGTCATCGACTTCTTTGTTTGTTAATTGCTAGGCGATCTTTGATCTGCTTCTCCCGATCGAAAAGATTTTACTTTCGAATGTTAAGTTCCTCGATTTGCCTTCGGCGGTTTAAAGAGATAAGTTCGAAGCTTTCTTGAGATCGTTCTCTTTAGCAAGCTGATTATTTCTGATCCTCAGCTTGTCATTCTCAGCTTCCACTATAGCATAAGTGTCTACTGCATTGGAGAGATCATCAAGCAATTGCTCAGAGTAGAGCTGCAGGTCAATCTCCCCAAAGTGTCTTAATGATAGCAGTGTAAGCGGAACCAAAGAAGGTTTGGAGGTTACCTCAGTTGGTCCTCCTTGGCCATCGGCAGATCTCATCGTCATCATCGAAGAGAATATCGAGATCTTCATTCTCATAGAAGTCAATAAGACGCTTATCGGGGTAAAATCTTCTCTGAGGAGTATCCGAGAATCCTCGGAGGGCGATAGGGAATCGTCGATTCGGATGTGTCGACAACCATGGCTTTTCTGTCCCTATAACGTTGCTCTCTTTTGTTCCTCTTTTCTTCCCTTTCTTTTGGCGTCAGGTCTGGGCAGTCTGCGCTGTAGTGACCTGGCTTCTCACAGTTGAAGCACGCTCCTTGATCCACGAACCTTTTCTTCCAGGTGAATCACTCCGTCTGTATGATCTATCAGGTGACTTCCCTTTCTGATAGTAGTCTGAACTCCTTCTGTCTGATCGGTTATCTCTTCTCTCATCATTTAGATTATCTCTTTTCTTTTCTTCTCTGTGATCTCTTCGATCATCGATCGGTTCTTTCCGAGATCCGTTGGGCGATCTCCTATCTCTTCCTCGGCTATGTTGATAATCTTTATAGAATCTTCGATACTTACCAAGTTGAATATTTGATTTTTCTAGTTTCCTGGTAAGCAGAGCGATCTGTTCTGCCTGACTTATGATGTTTCCAACAGGTTCATTGGCCTTCGATCTGCTGCTGGTTGCCTTAAACGCAACTGATTTAGAAGTTGAGGCTTCAGCGGGCACCTCATCTTCATCTGCTTGTCCTCTTTCAATTAAATCGAACTCGTGAGCTTTAAGGCTTAAGAACAAGCTACTCTTCATCATCTTTGAAATGTCTTGGCAATCCTTGATTACCGTGACTTTCATATCCCATTTCTTAAAGAGATCTTAAGATCTTGTAGTTGATATCCTTGTCGACATCTCTCTACCAAGTTCTCGTAGCTTATTCATCGACATAGTAATCCTTCCATCGAGTTCGTTGATGGTCTCGTTGAAGCAAACATCTTGATTTTTGAACTTCACCGGTTAAACTTGTAGACTATCTTTGATCGATCATTTCTTTCGCATATCTCACCCAGAGTATCCCATTGCTTTTCGCGCTTTTGAGATATTTAATCTTTTCCTTGGTGACCTTATCCATCGTTTTCATGATAATATGCTTTTGGCGATTGTATCCGGAGTATCTGATTTCCTTTCCTCTGCATCCATCAAGGCCGGGCTTTTTTCGCATAAGACTTCCCGGCAAAGTCCGGATCTCCTCCAACCGCAGGATTGTCGTGATATATGATGATGGGTCCTCTTCGATGACTTCCATCATTCGCCACTAATCGAACCTAGATGGTTGCACATATAAATGGCCCAATCTGCATACTCATCAATTGAGAACTTGACAGATCATGATACATACCGGAGGTATTGTCCATCTTTGAGTGATTTTGGAAAAAGAATGAGTTTTAAAAAATGGTTTTTCAAGATCTGCTCAATTGACCACAAAGATTCTTCCTCAAGAATCGATGATACTCAAAGCCCGATTAGTCCGTAGAACCACTTTGCTCGATACCACTTGTAGGTCCCGAATCGGTTTTTGAGAGGGCGTAAGTCTAGAGGGAGGGGGTGAATAGACTTACGAAAACTTTTGTGCAGATCGGGTGTGATGGCGGTTAGCGATCGAGTCTGCAGTGAATCGGTTTGGGTGATATCTAACTTACTAATCGCCTGAAGGCAGATCCGTTCGGTATCTATCAGTTTAACTGATTTGTGCGGAAGCTAAGTTTTACCCGTGTGAAAAACCAGTTTTAATAAATCAGATTCCAAAGTTAGTCTTTTAACCAGTTGACTAAAGTGTCAAGCTTGAACAGATCAGAAGCTTGGTGCTAGCTGATCTTAACTTAGAATATGTATGCTGCTTTAATAATTGTGTGATTGTGTAAACAGTTAATCAAAGCGGTAAAGGCACACAAGATTTATAGTGGTTCGGACAAACCAGTCATACGTCCACTCTTCTCTATCACAAGGGGCACCAACTAAACCAACTGGACTTAGATTTTTGTGTTAGTCCAACACAGTACACCGACAGATATTTAAAGGGTTCTCACTCAACCGATCCCATAAATCAGAACTAGAAACCCTAGTCTGAAATCTTGCTAAACAACTTAACCTAACTTTGGGTTTGGATAAGATTGTTTTGGTTCCAACTATGAAAATCTTTTCTAGTGTTTAAGGTAGCTATCACCAGATGAAAAAGATTTATATGCTAAGAACTTATGGGATGAACACTTAATAAAATAATCTTCTTGTTCGTGTTCTTCATGCGAAATCGATTATAAACTTGAGCTTATTATTCGTTTGGGGTTTTCCATTTTTTTTTCTCAAGTGTGATCCCATATTTATAGGCCTCGAAATCAAAGAGTCGTTGGAAGCGATTTGAATTTCGGGCTATATTTGGTAGGCTTGCGAGATTGATGTGGCGTCTTGAGAACGGCGTGGCCGAAAAGCGTGAATAGTGTCTTTTATAGCCATTGGAGAAAGCGGCACCAAATCCGTAATTGCCGGCTCGATCATCGTGTCTTGTTCTTATTGGTTAACGAGCGCTTTTTTGGTGTTGTTCTTCCAACTAAGGTTGACATTCTTCTTGTTCGGATCATCGACGTATGATTAGGTGAAACATCGGTTTTCACGGTGGTGATTTGACTGATCGATCTACGATGGAGTCTTCTGGTGCGGTTGACTTAGCTTCAACTAGCGGACTTCGGTGATGTAGGTCTTCTCAGTGCGATCTTCCGAAGTCATCGATCTTTAAGTATTCTGAGTTTGAGCTTCATGACTTCAGCTGAGATATCTGACTTTATCAGATCGATCTGATCTTCTGTTCTTCTCTTGCATTCTGGCCTGTCGGATATCAGTTATTCTTTGGATCTTCGGATCGACCTATACATATTGAGGTTCCTCAATATGTGACCTATCTATTACATCGGTTGTTCTATACAATAATTATCAACCCAGTATTCTATAAACGGTAATATAAACATCGATCACCAATTTAACAAGTTCCCGACCTGGTCTTATCATGTGTTTTAGAACTTTCATCAAAACTCTAAATTTCCCAACAAACTACAACGCTGCTATCATATCATATCAGTATCAGAACATTAGCTTCCTAATATTCTCACTAAGTTTAGGTAATGACGTCTAAGAAAGAAACTGAAGCTAATTGTTGCTCCAAGCGGACAATTTTCTCTTTCAATTCCTTTTTTTTCTGAACACTGATACAAAAAGAACGGCGACAGTAAATAGACTGGAAAATTATCATTAGAACGATAATGTATAGTAGGCAATATAGCAATTTTAACTGCCATTTGGTAAGAAAGCACGCAAATCTACCAAGTAATAAACCAGAACATACGGATTAAACCCAAAACTGAAACCAACGAAATAAAAAATATATAAATCTCTAGAATAGCGATCTATAACTCAAAGAAATCCCAGAATCATGTCTATCTATTCGTCGCAGTGCCCTGCTTTGCTACATATCCTTTTGATCTTGTTTGATTGATAGCAATATTTGAGAATCCTAAGTAGAAAAAAGAATATCTTATGTACTTGCAGTAAACCGTTGCCAGAAATCACATAAGCTCAATTGTTGTATTCACAATTTTTACAAAAAGGAAAATAAGAATAAAATGAACAGAGGCGTACCTATTGCATTTCTGGAAGAAATACACGGTAAATTTCATGAACTAATTGAGAAAATAAAATCCAAAATTCACGACAGAGAATGGGAGGGAAGGGTGCGCCATTTCTAGAAGGAAACTTGGGGGAAATTGCACGCCGAACGTGGAGGATGAACAGCCGCGGCGGAACTTTCACGCCGAACAACCCAAAAATTCTGGTAAATATTCACGCCCAAAATTGAAGTTACCCCATTCTCACGCCGAACAACCCAAGAATTGCACGCCAAAGTGGAGGGTGAACAGCTGCGGGGGAAATTTCATGCCGAACAGCCCAAGAAATCTGGTAAAATTTCACGCCAAAATCTGAAGTCGACTAAGGAAATCTCACATTACAAAATTTTATCGTCATTTCAATTATCCTTAGTAAAACATGTCTAGATGGTCAAAAAAAAAGTAAAACATGTTTAGTTCAGTTGGTATTTGTCAAATTTTATATTAATAAAGGTCAAAGTTCGAATCTTATCAATGCTTATACCCTATTTTTTTAGGAAAATTCTTTCAAGGTCTGACATTAAATGGGAAGATTCTTTAAGATATTGTGCGAAAAATAAGTTTTGCAGACTTTTAGTTCAAACTAGATCTTAAAAGTCTGGCTTTTTTTTCTTGTGATATCTTGCAAAGAATCTTTCCAATTAATTTTTGTTACCTTGTCAATACTTTTATATTTTACTACATAATGAAAAAAAATGATATTTTAATGTAATAAATAATACATTTCAAATATGAAGAACAAAATTTGTTTAGCTTAGTTGGTGAGTGTTTCTCAAACTTTGTTTAGAGGTCTTGGGTTCAAAACTTTTCGTTGCATTTTATTTTGATAAGGCTGAATTTCATTTTTGAATTATTGTCAAGTTTTAATTTAAATTCGTCATCATAATTCATATGTGCACAATAGTGACGAATATGAAATTTTGTCACAAATGATTATTATTGTCCACGATTTATTCTTATGAAAAAATTCAAATTGTTTACAATTTTTTTTTTTTTGAATTATTGTGACTTTTTATTAAATTTCGTCACCATATGTGCATAATAGTGACGAATATGAAATTGTCACTAAATAATTACCATCCACAGTTTATTCTTATGATAAAATTCAAATTCGTCACATTTAAATTCAAATTCTTTATAATTTTTTTTTGAATTATTGTGACTGTTTATTAAATTGTCACCATATGTGCATAATAGTGACGAATATGAAATTGTCACTAAATAATTATCGTCCACAATTTATTCTTATGACAAAATTCTAATTCATCACGTTTGTGTAACAAATGATGACAAAATTCATGTGTCATGAAAAACCCGTGATAGAATTCATGACTTCCTTTTGTTGAAAGTGACAAATGATTATTAATCGTCACTATATATAAATATTGGTGACGAAAGAATATGTTACTAATTACTATGAAAGATTAACGACAAAACATAAAATCGTCATAAAATTTCATATTATATGACGAATATGATCGTCACTAATTATAATGAAGGTCGTCACCAAATAATATTATGACGAAATAAGTGTGTCACTAATTATTTTGAATAATTAATGACAAAACATATCATCGTCACGAAAATATTATTTTTCATGACGTTGAATATCGTCACCATTTATTATGAGTATCGTCACTAAAGTTTATTGTGACAAAATTTTTGTTGTCGTCATGAAATTTACGAATTAGCGACGAAAATATTTATTAGTCATGACAAAAAAAAATTATCACGAATTCTACCTTTTCAGTGACGAAAATAAAATTTGTCACCTTTAAATAACAATTTATGACGAATTTTGTGTCGTCGCAAAAAATTTCCTCATGAAATGTGTGATTTCCTGTAGTGACACTTGGCCACAAAGTCCAAGTTGACGTGCATCGGCCGATGACTTAGATCCAATTATGATGAGAAGATGAGTATTCTCACTAAATCCATATTGAGGAATGAATCCTATTCTTGGCTCAACTACCACGCACATGCATTTCGTGATGAACCAAATCCAAGTCATATCTACACATGAAAGGGTGTAAGCGTGGTCATGGTCAAAGTTCATCTCTCCACACATGTCGTGCGTATTGACATCAAGTCAAAAGAGTATCGCATCGCTCCCACTAACCGAGACACCCGTAGACACATATTGTGGAATTACATCAAACGGTTTCTCGGATGGGTATATCAATACCCTCTAAGGTATATGTGCATCCATCATGAGATACCTAGTATCTCGTAGTAAGTGAGATCTTACTACACTCTCTAAGAGTATAATGCACAACAATCTCAATTGTATCATCAATATCACATTCTTGATGATCCTTGATCGGGGCAATTTGAGAATCATGCTTAAGTCATCTGAGTTCTCACAACCTCAATGACAACAATGACTCATGGGAACACTTGCATGAATAAATGCAAACAATCAAACATAATATTCAAATAAGTGTATTGTCATACATTAATATTAAATGAACTATAATATTAAATCAAACTGAATATCATCGAATATTATGTCCTTACAATAGATTGTCTATAGGACACTAACACTAACAATCTCCCACTTGGACTAGAGTCAATCACCTACATGTCTAACCCCTAGACCATCAAATGTCTAGTGTGTACATGAATACTCAGTGTTTTGGTGAAAGGATCTACCAAATTAAATATGTGGAAACACATTTTAATTTTATTTCTCCTATCATTATGATCTCTCGGATCAAATGATAAGTCTGGGTACATGCTTGTTTCTGCTTGTTGATCTTGCTTCCTTTGCTTGAGCAATCACACGAGTTATCTCAATACAACTTTATTAGACAACTGACCCTCGGAACTACCCCTAGTTCTCTTAAGAACTATAAAATCCAGACAGCCTCCTTGAGGCTTCAGATACAACATTGTACTCAGCTTCGATTGTTGAATCTGCAGTCGACTTGATTGGAACTATTCCAATTGACTGCCTCATCATTGATAGTGAAACAAAACCTGACTGTGATTTGTAATCATCACAGTCAGATTGGAAATTTGCATTCGCATAACCAGGCACTACTAGTTCTGACTTTCCACCATAGACAAGGAAACATTCTTTAGTTCGTCTAAGATACTTCAGAGTGGTCTTGACAGCAATCCAATGAGACTCACCCGGGTTCTGTTGGTATCTACCAGTGATGTTGATAGCGTAGGCTACGTTTGGCCTAGTGCAAGTCATGGCGTGCATGATTGACCCAATTGCAGATACATATGGGACATCGTTCATGTGCTTGATATCAGCTTCACTAGAAGGATAATCCTTCTTTGATAGTTTTATCCCATGATTTACAGGTAAAGACCCTCTCTTAGAGTTCTCCATTGCAAAACGCTTCAACACCTTGTCTACATAGGTGGACTATGATAGTTCCAACATCCTCTTGGATCTATCCCTGTGGATCTTGATCCTTAGGATATAGCAGGCCTCACCAAGATCCTTTATCATGAAGGTCTTTGACAACCAATCTTTAATGGACTGCATTAAAGGGATATTGTCTCTCAAAATGAGTATGTCATCGACATACACAATTATGAAAATAATATTCTTCCTGTCGTGTTTACGATAAACGCAAGGATCTTCCAAATTTCTGATGAAGTCAAAAGACTTGATACCTTCATCAAATCGGATATTCCAACTCCTAAAAGCTTGCTTCAATCCATAAATGGATCTGTTGGGATATTTTAGTTTTGATGAATTATGTCAAAACATTATCAACTTGAGTTTTTGAAGCTAATCTACAGATAACAAGTTGAGGGGGAACGAGAGAACAAATTGAGGGGGAACTCACGAAATCAGACGTAGATGATCGAGATCGAGGCGGTCGATTATGACCGAGGAGAGATCGATGAAAGTTAGATGAGTTCGAGTTAACTCGATGAGTATTGCAAAATCGGAGAGAAGAAAAGCTAAGCCACCGATCGTAAGATCGGATGACCCGGAAACGAACTGATCGGATGATCGGAAGAACAAATCCGTGATATGGTGATCGAAAGAGCGCATAAGCCGATCGAAAAAAAACCACAAAAGATCGGAGAAGGTTGCATATCGGAAGAGGAGGATGATGAGATCGACGAGATCGACGTGATCGAGATCGAGATATGAAGATGAAGCGGATGATCAAGATCGACGTGATTGAGATCGGATGTGCTAAATCGATATGCTAAACCTAATGTCTTCGACCGATGCTATCCCGAGATGTTGATCTGAAGTCAGTTGATCCGATCACGAAAATGATCGATCAGTAAAAGAAGAAATCGATACTTTGAGTCAAAGTGACTGAAGGTCGATGTCTCGACCAGAGAATCGAACTCGGTCGGCTGAGTGTCGGTATGCTTAATCGCATAAGGTCCGGCCAAGAGAAGTCTCTTTGAATCAAGTATCCCGAGGCTCGATAAAACTCGAGGCTCGGATAAACCCCGAGGCTCGGGACTAGAAATCTGAGACTCAGATAAACCTGAAGACTCAGTATGTCTCTGAAGACACTGAGACTCAGAGAATCCTGAATGATTCCAAGGCGAGGAATCTGAGGAATATAGCCGTTAGAATCAGTTGACGTGGACCAATGAGAGGAAGACAACCAGCCTGAAGGAGCTGCTGTACTTACAAGAATAGTATGGATTTGAATGTGATTCTCTCCAACGGTAACATTCAAATTCACACTATAAATACAAGGTCTTTCATCATTCTAATGTGTGGATGCGTGGAGATTATAAAGACGAGATGCTCTGAGCCAAAGAGAGTTATACCCAAAGCATTCCCACCATAGAACACAAGTCTGTAGATATACAAATATGTTCAAGAGTGTTCTAGAATCCAATCTAAGCAACCCACGATGTATCCTAAGCTTAGAGAGATTTTCCCAACCTTAGCATTGAGGCTAAACAAATGTAAGGGAAAATCTCAACCTAGTTGGAAACCAAACAAGCCTTACCCAAATCAGTCGGTTAAGTTTGTAGGTGAGTGTGAACTCGGTAAACATCTAGCAATCCCGAAAGGGAGGGTAGGCAATCCCGAGTGAGGGTGATAAGTCCCGTTGGAGTGTGAACTCGGTAAACATCTGTAGGCAATCCCGAGTGAGGGTGATAAGTCCCGTTGGAGTGTGAACTCGGTAAATATATGTAGGCAATCCCGAGTGAGGGTGATAAGTCCCGTTGGAGTGTGAACTCGGTAAACATCTGTAGGAAATCCCGTGGAGGGTGATAAGTCCCGAGGCGAACCCGAGAGGGTGATAAGTCCAGTTGGAAGGAATTTCCCTAGGAACAGGGAGAGTGGATGTAGGAGCTTGAGTCTCCGAACCACTATACTTATTGTCATATGCATTCGATTATAAGCAAAACACAACACATGAGCTTAAAAGTGAAAAATCTGTAATCACCATTCCTTCACCCCTGTTTTTATATGCATCGCTCGACATGTTTGCTTCCGCACTCGCAAAATGGGTTTTCCCACCGGGACCAACAGGATCTCTTTAGCTTGCATACTAGATTAGAATTTGGCTTAGATATGAACCCTTCCGGTTGAGTCATAAACACTTCCTCATGAATGTTTCCATTGAGGAAAATTGTTTTGACATCCATCTGCCAAATCTCATAATCATAGTGTGTTGCTATCGCAAGTAAAATTCGAATGGACTTGATCTTTGTAACTGGTGAGAATGTCTCATCATAGTCAATGCCTTCGCGTTGACTATAACCCTTCACCACCAACCTAGCGTTGTAGGTTTGTACTTTGTCATTTGCATCAGTCTCTCACTTGAAGATCCATTTGCAACATATGGGTCTAACCCCTTTAGGCAACTCAACCAAGTCCCAGACTTGATTGGTGTACATTGAGTCCATCTCGAATTTCATGGCTTCATGCCACTTCCCTGAATCAATATCTGATATTGCTTTAGAGTAAGTATTAGGACTGTCCTTATCCGGTATGTCCACATTATCGAGTTCCTCCAAGAGGTAACCGTATCTAATGGGCTGATTACGAATCCTAGTAGACTTACAGAGCTATGGTTGTGTAGGCTGTACATTCTGATCGTGAAAATTTTGTGGGGCATCGATTTCATCAATGTCCGGAGAGTCCTCGAGAGCTACACTTTCAGATGTCTCTTGGATGGGAGTTTGAACTATGTTGTTCTCATTTAGCTCACTTGGAGTTCATTGCGAAGGCAATGCAACTCTAATTAGGCTCTCATTGGCTGAAAGAGGATCACTTAGTGATAAACTTCCACCATGAGAGTTGCTGAATGCTCCCACTGATTCTTTGTCATGTTTCTTTGACAAATCATCAGTCTCTACGTTAATCTGTGGATCTTGAATTTCTTCAAGTTCTATTATCTTATGACCTTGTTCCTTAAAGACACAGTCTTCTTCGAGGAACTTGGCCTGCCTAGAAACAAACACTGTTTATTTCTCAAGTGGATAGAAGTAATATCCTTTAGTTTCCTTAGGATATCCCACAAAGTAACCCTTTTTACCTTTGGATTCCAACTTGTCGATAAGCATCTTTTTCACAATCACGGGGTAACCCCCATGTTTTGATATGTGTAAAAGTTGGCTTCTTGCCACACCTTAGTTCATATGGTGTATGCTTAACAGATTTAGATAGAATCCTATTCATAATGTAGATTGAGGTTTGTAACGCGTATCCCCATAAGAATTTGGAAGAGAGGAAAAACTCATCATGGACCTCATCATGTCCAACATGGTTCGGTTTCTCCTCTTGGATACTCCGTTGATTTGAGGTGTTCCGGGAGGAGTCCACTATGATTGAATTCCATGTAACTTTAGGTAATTAGTGAATTCATGGCTAAGGTATTCTCCTCTTTGATCCGATCGAAGAGTCTTGATACTCTTACCAAGCTGCTTCTCTATTTCAGCTTTATACTCTTTGAATTTCTCAAAAGATTCGAATTTATGTTTCATAAGATACACATACTCGTACCTTGAGAAATCATCAGTAAAAGTGATGAAGTAGCCAAAGTGACCCCTAGCTAGAGTGGGCAATGGTCCACATACTGAAGGATCACACCGGTGAAGGCGATCCGTCACCTAGAATCGTTATTGGATACCAAATGTACACGTATTAAAATTAAAACCTAAACATGCGTCTAAAGCAAGATTTAGATTCGTTACCCTTGAAGATCGAGGTGTTGATTCCACTACAGATCTTCTAGTATGTTTTCCAGCCTCGTCCGAATGCCGAGTGGACAACAATCTATCGAACGTGGAGAGGGTGCCTTCTATTTCGTTTTTGTAAAACCCTAATGCCCGGCTGCTGTGTTTTCAAATTACGTGTGATTAGGGTTTTAGACGAAACCAGACTCCTTTATTTATACTCCTCAGGTTTCATGGGCCAGACTAGGTATCCATTAGAAGGTATAGGGTTTGGGCTTCTCACGGATCCAAATACGAAGTATTGAGAGATCTACCAAGATTCTCACCTATAGTAAATCAAAGTAGTGAACAAGCACCCCACATATCTAAATACCACACTTAGGGTTGAGAATTATAAAAGTCACCAAGACCTCTAGTTGTTCATAACAGTCAGAATAGAAGAACATGTCTTGTCTGTGACCCATTCAATACACATAGCGCACTAGTATAAACTAATGGCCAAGACAAGCAACCAACAAGTTTATACTACAACTTAAACCAATAGTTATGTCCAGAACTATATCAGTTGTGAATATTGTTTATATCTTATAAGGAACTTGACGATGTGATCTTCTGTGTGACTACAAACCCACCACATTGTCTACAATATAAGATAAGCAGATGCTTAAGCAATGCAATAATGTGAAAAACCATTTATTTCAGATAATAAGGAAATTGAATATATATCCACAAAAGCTCACTAAAAGCTTGCTTTACAGTATACACCAACAATCTCCCACTTATACTAAAGCTAAACTTTTAGTATACACATGAAGCCATAACAATTCTCCCACTTATACTAAAGTCAAGCTGTAATACATCTTAAACCAAGACCCTCTACATGTTTCTCAAAGACTTTTATTGCCAGAGTCTTGTGAAAGGATCAGCCAGGTTGTCCAACGATGTAATCTTAGCCACAGCCACGTCTCCTCGATTTACAATGTCTCATATAATGTGGTACTTCCGCTCTATGTGTTTACTAGCTTTGTTGGCTCTAGGTTCTTTCGAGTTTGCCATTGCACCAGCGTTATCACAATAAATGGTGATACACCTCGGCATACTCTTAGAAACCCCTAAGTCCAGTAAGAAACTACGTAGCCAGACAGCCTCCTTAGCAGCTTCTGAGGCACTTACGTACTCGGCTTCCATAGAGGAGTCTGCAATGCATTTCTTCTTTACACTTCTCCAAGATATGGCTCCGCCTCCAAGCATAAACACATAACCCGAGGTAGATTTCCATTCATCTCGATCAACTTGGAAATCTGAATCTGTATAACCCAAAGGAATCATGTTGTCTGACTGGTATACCAGCGCATAATCTCGAGTCCTTTTCAAATACTTGAGAATGTGCTTGACAGTTATTCAATGCCCTTGACCTGGGATAGACTGATATCTCGCTACCATGCCAACTGCATAGCAAATATCAGACTTCGTACACAGCATTACATACATAAGGCTTCCTACAGCTGATGCATAAGGAACCTTAGCCATTTCCTCTATCTCTTTATGTGTCTCAGGACACATATCCTTAGATAGGGGAACTCCATGTCTGAAAGGTAGTAATCCCTTCTTGGAGTTTTGCATGCTGAAATGAGCAACCACAGTATCAATGTAAGATGCTTGAGATAACCACAACATTCTCTTTTTTCGATCACAAATGACCTTAATGCTAAGAATGTACGATGCTTCTCCCATATCCTTCATTTGAAACTGCTCTGAAAGCCACACCTTTACGTCTGATAATATTTTCACATTGTTGCCAATAAGAAGAATATCATCTACGTACAGTACCAAGAATACCACTACGTCTCTGTTACTCTTCTTGTACACACAACTTTCATTTTGACATTGTTCAAATCCAAAAATTTTGATCACCTCATCAAAACGAATGTTCCAAGACCTGGAAGCTCGCTTCAGCCCATAAAGAGACTTTTTCAGCTTCCAGACTAGATGCTCTTGGCCTTTCTTCACATAACCCTCGGGTTGCTGCATATAGATGTCTTTATCCAACTCTCCATTAAGGAAATCTGTCTTGACATCCATTTGTCAAACCTCGTAATTCATGTGATTAGCTATGGATAAGAGAATTCGGATCGACTTTAGCATGGCTACTGGTGAAAAGGTCTCGTCATAGTCGATTCCTTCTTTCTGGGTAAAACACTTTGCCACCAACCGTGCTTTAAAAGCAATAATCTGCCCATTAGATCATCTCTTACGTCTGTAGACCCACTTGCACCCAACGACTTTCTTATCGTGGGGAAGTTCACTTAGGTCATACACTTCCATAGCATCCATAGATTTGTGCCAAGACTCTGCATCTTTGTCTTGAATTGCCTCTTTGTAAGTCCGGGGATCGTTATCATCATGTTCATCATCTGGAATCAAGTGCGCAGACTCTCCCAAAAATATGAAACGATCAGGTTGACGAACAACCCTCCCACTACGATGAGGCAACGTATACAAGGGTTCATCAGAGTAACCATGTTGTGCAGTCTCTTGTGGTATTTCCTCCTGCACACTGGGTGTGCTATTGTCTCCCCTCAACTCATTTAGAATGATTTCACTATTGGACTTATGCTCATTCATATATTCTTCCTCTAAAAACAGAGCATTAGTACTCACCATCACCCTCTGATCATTAGGACTATAAAAATAATCACCTTTCGTTCCCTTAGGGTATCCTACAAACAACCGTACTTCAGTTCTAGGTGCCAACTTATCAGCTTCCTTATTCAGCACATGTGTTGGACAACCCCAAATCCGAATGTGATTAAGACTAAGCTTTCGCCCAGACCACAAATCGATTGCAGTTTTTGAAACTGCTTTAGAAGGTACATAATTTAGAAGGTACGCTGCCGTTTCCAAGGCATATCCCCAAAAGGAGGTGGGTAATGAAGCATAACTCATCATCAATCTCACCATCTCCAATAGATTCCTATTCCTTCTCTCAGCCACGCCATTCTGTTGGGGAGTACCAGGCACGGTGGGCTGGGATGTAATCCCGTTCTCTAGTAAGTGTTGCCTAAATTAATTACTAAGGTATTCGCCACCATGATCAGATCGTAGTGACTTGATACTCTTACCATGATGGTTCTCCACTTCTACCCTAAATTCTTTGAACTTGCCAAAACATTTAGACTTGTGGCGCATCAGGTAGATATATCCATATCTTGAGTAATCGTCAATGAAAGTGACGAAATACTCAAAACCACCTCTAGCTTGAACAGACATGGGTCCACACAAATCAGAGTGAATCAATTCCAACACACCATTGGCCCTATTCCCCTTGGCCTTAAAAGGCCTCGAGGTCATCTTGCCTTCCAAACAGGATTCGCCGACTGAGAATGGTTCCACTTGGAGAGACTCCAAAAACCCACTACTTACCAGTCTTTGAATCCTTCTCAGGTTGACATGACCCAACCTTAGGTGCCAAAGGTATGTTTGATTCAATTTAGAAGGTTATTTTCTCTTATTTGATGATGACGATGAATGAGCTTCAGTCACATTACGGTATGCACAAGCAATAGTATAAAGATTCTAACGCTCCAGAAGAGATTAAAAAATCATTTCTCATAATAACAACTTTGTCATTAAAAACAACTGAGCATCCATCCATAAATAACTTCGAAACTGAAATTAAATTCTTTCAAAAACTCGGCACGTATAAAACTTTCTTTAATACTAAAATAGAATTAGAAAAACACAAGTGCACATCTCCCACTGCGACCACTGCTACTGTCGCAGCATTTCCCAAATTGATAGTAATCTCCCCCTCACTCAGTTGCCTTGTCTGCAAAAACCCCTGCAAGGTATAACAAAGTGATCAGTGGCTCCTGTATCTACTACCCAAGAAAAGGCAGAACAAGCCGCGAAACATGTTTCAACAACCAGAGCAAGAGACGTACCAGAGTTGTCCTTTTTTAGGAGAGGACAATCAGACTTCCAGTGTCCTTTCTTGTTGCATTTGAAGCATTTGCCTTTCGGCTTTTTCACGCCACCAGAAGGCGCCACTTTCTTGTTCCCACTGCTTCCACCACCCTTTTTCTATAAAGACTTTTTCTTCTTCCCGCCCTTAGACAAAGAAGATCCATCTTGAACAGAAACATGAGCCTGTGGTCCCTTACCCTTACCCATGAGACCCTCTGCCACGACCAATTCCGCAAGAAGCTCGGCTATGGTATAGTCCTTCTTACTCATGATCACGTTTAAAAGGAAGTTTTCAAAGGACTTTGGGAGCGAGTTCAGGATCATATCGATCTTGGTATTACCATCGATTTCTCCTCCGAGGACCTCTATCTCATTCAGATATTCCATCATCTTGAGACAGTGGTCCCTCATGGACGCTCCCTCTGGTATAGAGGTTGACATAATGCTCCTCATAGCCTCAAAACGGGCAGCCCTATCTTTCTCACCAAAAAAGCTCTTTTAGGCTCAACATCATATCCGCGACATTAGGCATATTTTGATGATGCTGTTGTAAAACATTTGACATCGAGGTCATAATGTAACAACGAGCCATCTCATTAGCCTTGTGCCAATTCTTATGAGCCTCCTTTTGGTCTTCAGTGGAATCGGGTTCCAAAGGGGCAGGAGCAGGTGTATTGAGCACAAAATTGTACTCACTTGTAACTAGGACAATTTCCAGATTTCTTTTCCAATCCAAATAATTAAGTCCAGTAAGCTTATTTTGATTTAAAATAATCGAAAGTGGGTTGAGTGACATCATCATAATTATCTTAAATAAATAAAATGCAAGCAAACATTAAATCACATGAATTGAAGCATAAAATATTGGAAACCTTCAAAACCAACATTTAATACAACCTCCAACAGCCCAACAAACACACACGCAAGCCACGTTAGGGTGGTCATTTACATATGTGTTTGTCAACCAGACACCCAGTCTTTGATTTTGATATCACGTCAACCTATCCTTATGACGAACGAAATCAACAGTCGGACCTTAACTGGCCATGTGAATTAGAACAGGGACCCCGTTGGGGAGTTATATTAAAATTCACATCTAAGTGATGACCACAATTTAACTGTAAGAACCATTATTCACAATTGACGAGCTCATCAAGAGAACACATCGCTAGCAAACAATTCCCTACAGTTACATTGAATTATTCTTTACCGATGAACTCATGTGTGACACATCAATTGGGCAGGACCACACACTTCATCTAAAGATTAAAATATTTTGACTAGAATTCTTAGCTAGTAAGCTCGTGAATGTTGCATTCGTTAGGGGGAGACTCCAAGGTCCCACGAGCAACGAACACCTTACTTAAAGACCAATTGTGGAGGCCAATGAATTAATTAAAATTCACATCTATATCACTCAGTCATTTGTAACATGAAGGTTATTTACAGGCATAGCATATAAAAAAAAAAAAACACAAGCATGCCACAACAAAGCAAGAAGCGATAAATAAAAGCATAAATAAATGCACATCTATCGCAACCCCTTGAAAAACTATCAAAAACAGCCTATTCTAAGCTATTACAATGATAAATGAAGGGCGCGGATGGATGCCTCACATCGGCCTCTCACGCAAGGCAAACGACTCGATTTCACGTCCACCGACTTAAACTGGCAGAAAACTTCATCAAGGAAATTGAATTAGATCTCGCCACAGGCAGTCTTAGCATTGCAATGATATGTGTAGAGAACTTCAATATGTTTCCGAAATATGGTTATAATATGAAGACGGACACCCGAGTCAAAAGTTATGGCCAAAACGGTTTTAACCGACCAATGGCCAAAACCCTAATCGCCCGTTTTCCATATCCTCCATCCTCCATCACGATCAAATTACAACAATAACAAGAACCCTACTACAATGATCTATGAAAAATACCTATAACTACCCACACTTCTTATCTGGTGGGAAAAACGATTACAAACTCACTTAAGGGTTGCGACAGAGAAACAGATCCAAACACTACGAAAATAGAAACGATATCTACAAACAAAAACGTTTCAGGCAGAGCCAACAATCCACGAATCCAGGCTCTGATACCGATTGATGGATCACACCGGTGAAGGCGAACCGTCACCCAGAATCGTTATTGGATACCAAACGTACACGTATTAAAATAAAAATCTAAACATGCGTCTAAAGCAAGGTTTAGATTCGTTACCCTTGAAGATCGAGGTGTTGATTCCACTACAGATCTTCTAGTCTATTTTCCAGCCTCGTCCGAATGCCGAGTGGACAGCAATCTATCGAACGTGGAGAAGGTGCCTTCTGTTTCGTTTCTATAAAACCCTAATGCCCGGCTGCTGCGTTTTCAGATTACGTGTGATTAGGGTTTTAGACGAAACCAGGCTTCTTTATTTATACTCCCCAGGTTTCGTGGGCCAGATTAGGGATCCATTAGAAGGTATAGGCTTTGGGCTTCTCACAGACCCAAATACTCTTATGTTCAGCCTAGAACATTATTTGGCCCGAGAACATTAATTCATCCCACTAGAGAATTAATGTTGAACTCTCGTCCTATCCCGAATCGAATCAGGGCTTCTATTAGACTTTATAATTCCCCATGTTAAGGATATCGCACGTCCATTAATTATTAAAGATTCTGACTGCTTTAATTAATTAATATATATTATTCCTTGAGTAGTACCACTCAACCTTGTTGTCGTACGGATTAAATTCACCTGCAGGGTTTAATACGACAATCCATTATGAGTTTCCTCAAGGGGACGTCATCATCCTGGATGTCCAGGACACGGTGCCCCAATGACAATAAATAGATATCATGCGAGCGATGCCACTACCCAAAATACGAAGTATGAGAGATCTACCAAGATTCTCACCTATAGTAAATCAAAGTAGTGAACAAGCACCCCACATATCTAAATACCACACTTAGGGTTGAGAATTATAAAAGTCACCAAGACCTCTAGTTGTTCATAACAGTCAGAATAGAAGAACATGTCTTATCTGTGACTCATTCAATACAACATAGCGCACTAGTATAAACTAATGGCCAAGACAAGCCACCAACAAGTTTATACTACAACTTAACCAATAGTTATGACCAGAACTATCTCAGTTGTGAATATTGTTTATATCTCATAAGGAACTTGACGATGTGATCTTCTGTGTGACTACAAACCCACCACATTGTCTACAATTTAAGATAAGCAGACACATAAGCAATGCAATAATGTGAAAAACCATTTATTTCAGATAATAAGGAAATTGAATATACATCCACAAAAGCTCACTAAAAGTTTGATTTACAGTATACACCAACACATACGTCACTGTGGATCATCTCTAGAACTTCCTTGGCATGCACCTCTTTCTCATAAAGGGTTTATCGATCATCTTACCCATGAGACAAGATTCGCAATCTCCATAAGACTCAAAGTCAAATGCGGTTAAGTAGTCTAACTTTCTTAACCTTTCAATTCCTTTCTCGTTTACATGATCAAGTCTACAATGCCATAAGTAAGTCGGGTTTTCATGATTACTAAGTTTGAGTCAATTACTTTGTATATTAAGAACATCATATCCACAACGCAACAAATTTATGTCGCGAGTAATAGAAAGAACTAGATGATAATCATTAAGTTCTAATCTAAAATCAAAGGGTAAGTCTAACACATAAGTCCCCACACGTTCAGTAGCAAATTTTGCTTCGTTTCCACGTGTAAGACGACTTCACCCGCCCTAACTGTCCTAAGACACATGAGCCCCTTCACATTCGTACAAATGTGAGAGCCACATTTGGTATCTAATACCAAGCAGTTAACGTTATTAGTGGGCATGTTTATTTTAATAACAAACATACATGTTCTAGTGCTAGAAGCACCCAGTGCCTTCATTTCAGCAACCAGAACCTCACAGTCCTTCTTCCGGTGCCCTCTTCTACTTACAATAGAGGCACACATTCTTGTCTACCCGCTCCTTCTTTTGAAAATCATCTTAGTGATAGTGAACTCAAAAGTCTAGAACATGTTATGAAATTCAGGCATGGTCGCATCCGTCTTATTCATATTGTAGATCACATTGAAGCAAGAATATGAATCTGAGAACGACTGGAGGATAGCATAAAAGGAAACGTTGGTCTTTTAGCTCAATGCCTAAATTACCAAGTTTCTTAATTAGACCTATCATCTTTAGCATACAAGGTGAAATCTTCCCTCCTTTGGATAAAAGGCATCTGAATAGATCTCTCATCACTTCATAAATCTCAAAACGAGATTCAGAATTAAAGAGATCCTTCAGATGCTTGAGCATCTCGAAGGGACCCATTTTCTCATGTTTCCTATGCAATTCGGGAGACATACCGAGCAACATCACACTAAGTCTGGGAAGCATTCTCTTGATGCTTCTTCTAAGCTGCTACGTCAAACGTGGCTGCCTCAGGAAACCAGCTGGAGGGGTAACCGGGATTGGCGTGTACAACATGTACTCAATCTTTTCTTGCCTTAGCTCCAAACACATGTTTCAGTGCCAGTTCAGAAAATTTGGCCTAGCCAATTTGTTTGTTTCCAAAACACTTCTCAATAACAGTTATACATTTCAACTAACCAAGAGAAATAAAATAAAACGGAAATTAAAACACATAATTCATATGATCAATATTCAGGAATCAAAATAAAAATGACCTTTTAAATTTATTTTGTCTCCATTATTTTCACATACTCAACGACCTCATCGGAAAAGTATAAATTTATATCAAATATAAATTGTAATGGACTAGGATCCACATTCTTATTCTTACAATATTTGTTTTGGCTGATTACCGTAATAATAAAACTGATAGGTCTCTAAACCAATTGCAAAATTGCAATTCCTAGTTGACTGAACCTAGTTCAATCGGATGTCCCTTAACTATTGTTTCCCTGCTTTGGCTGGTGAAACAAAGTCAAGTTGGTTTACAACCATGAAGCGGAGACACTGCGTGTCCCTATAAAAGTCCCGTTAGATGTAGATCCAAGCAAAAGACGTTGGTCTTAAATACCAATTGGAACGAAATCTCCGGTTTACTTTTAATTTTGATGGAAGACATCTTATCAAATTAATGAGAAAACCATATTTTAGTGAGGAATGTTTTAAATGCGAGGTATTAATTGCTTAATCGAGATCCAACATGTTAACTACATCACATTTGACCAATTATTGGGCGCCGCCTACCCAAACATGATATATATACGGACTAACACTTATATGAGTGTCGTCTATCCAAATAATTAATACGGTCCGAAAATTATTGGGTGCCACCTACCCCAAACAATTAAATGCGGACTATAACTAATAATGTAAATATTAATTCACGTAAATAGTTATTCAAGTGGGGAGCAACTAATCAAGTTTTCTTTAAAATAACTAGCACGTGCAAAATATTCAATAAATATATAGTACATGCAAAACAATTTATTTTAAACGTAAATCAAATAAATGCGTATTTAATTTTTCGTAGGAAAATTAAAGCTAAAATTAGAAATACCAAAAAGCTCTAAGCTTTCGGTTATTTCTAAAACCCTTTAAAAAAAAATTAGGCCAAAATATAATTTTATCGAATTTTCATAAAAATCCAACCAAACAAACCCTAATTAATTTCCAGAATTTTAAATAAGATATAGCCAAACATGGCCTTATATTTTCAGAATTTAAATAAAAAATTACAGGGGCTTATTTGCAATTATATTGATATTTATTTAGAAGGGCCTGGTGAGAATCAAATTCTCAATCCAGGCCCCTACACCATTCGTCTCTGCAGAAAGCTTCAGGCACACAGGCCATGATTTCGACCTTCTTAGACAACAGCCGTCGGCCCCAACCGAAAATCGCCCGAACAGAGGCCCTGCAATCAATCAACGAGCGACGCTCCGAAGCCGATGCGATAGACCACTGCCATCGCGAAGCGTCCCCATCGAGAATCGCCGCCTCGAGCGAAACCATCGCCGTGCAGCGAATCGCCGCCGTGTCGAAACAAAAATTTGCTGCCCCCGTCGGATATTATCTTGCCCAGCAAGATTAGAAAAGTCAACGGCTGGATGCGGCGACTCCCGGCGTGGTGCGTTGATTAACTTCGGCGGCCAAAACTAGTGCTTGAGGAAAGACAGTAGTATGCGGCCAAAATTCCGTGATGTTATTAGAAATAAAATAAAAAAACAAATTTCAAAACAAATCAATTGCTGCTGCCAAATCACTTCTAATTGTTGACCTAGTCAAAAGTGACGGCTGAAGAAAACTTGATCCCAAATTTGATACCAATCAAATTTTAATATATCACATATCAGGACAAATAATATTGAATTCGTGCAATAAATTTTTCACGGAAAAATATATAATCAGTATTGAGCCTATATCTTTTTTAATTACACAATTAAATCAAGGGTCTAACCTTTGATACCACTGTTGAAATTTAGAGACATATAAATAGGTAATACATGCACAACAGAATTAAATAGTTCACAAACAAGGAACAAATAATTACATAATTAAATTACGGTAAATGTAAACAGAATCCTTACAGTGATTCATACACGGAGTCCTGTACTACGGTATCCATGTAACAGTCGTTTACTAATTCGCACAGATCTGCCAGCGTTGAATCCCCGAGATGAATTTGCTAGGAAAATTTTAACTTAGAGATTTTATGGAGAAAATATGAAGTCTTGTATTATGAATTCCCAAGAGCTCATATATATAGGGAAGACTCAGCTTAAATCTTAAGCTAACTTGATTAGTAAATAAAATCTCTAATCTTGTAAATTAAATCCCATAGATCTCTACGAATTTGATTTCCATGTATATCAAACTTCTACGGATTTGATTCCATATATATATATCAAATCCTATAATAATATTTCATATATTATTATTGAGAATCCTATTTATTTAAATCTAATTTAATTAAATATTAATAATAATTAATTCTAAATATAATTATTATTATATTCTCCATAAATTAGATATTAATATCCAATATAATATTTAATCAACCAACTATAATTAGTAAACAATCGTTACTTATTATGTGACTCATATGCCCTCATATATCGAGCGATTAGTCAAACTATTGGTCTTAATTGAACCCTAGACAATAAATCAGATATTCTCAATATATGAGTTACGTTGCGAGGAGATGTGCAACTACCTGTAACTGAAACATGGGCTATTACGATAACTTCCTTTCATTCGCGAATAGTCGATTAAATCTTGAACATGATGAAGTGTCTATTCAAATAACTTAACCAATTTAACTCCAATCACTAATTGATCACTTATGTCATACTTGGCCACAAAGTCCAAGTTGACGTGCATCGGCCGTTGATTTAGATCCAATTATGATGAGAAGATGGGTATTCTCTCTAAATCCACATTGAGGAATGAATCATATTCTTGGCTCAATTACCACGCACATGCATTTCGTGATGAACCAAATCCAAGCCATATCTACCCCTGAAAGGGTGCAAGCGTCGGTCATGGTCAAAGTTCATCACTCCACACATGTCGTGCGTATTGACCTCAAGTTAAAGGAGTATCGCATCGCTCCCACTAACCGAGACACCCGTAGATACATATTGTGGAATTACATCAAACAGTTTCTCGGATGGGTATACCAATACCCTCTAAGATATTTGTGCATCCATCATGAGATACCTAGTATCTCGTAGTAAGTGAAATCTTACTACACTCTCTAAGAGTATGATCCAGATCGCACACCAATCTCAATTGTATCATTAATGTCTCATTCTTGATGATCCTTGATTGGGGCCATTTGAGAATCATGCTTAAGTCATTTGAGTTCTCACAACCTCAATGACAACAATGACTCATGGGAACACTTGCATGAATAAATGCAAACAATTAAACATAATATTCAAATAAGTGTATTGACATACATTAATATTAAATGAACTATAATATTAAATAAAACTGAATATCATCGAGTGTTACGTCCTTACAATAAATTATCTCTAGGACACTAACACTAACAGAAACCGTCCCAAATTTGGAAACCATTGGATTTTCCCGCCAAAAATTATTTCTAAATCGGGAGACGAAACTATGGAAAAAAATATTGACAAATAATAATGGATTGAGAAAAAATCTTTGTAATGTATGTATATATATATAAAAGCAGAAACCGCCCCAAATTTAAAAACCATTGGATTTTCCCGCTAAAAATTATTTTTAAATCGGGAGACGAATCTATGGAAAAAAATATTGATAAATAATAATGGACTGATAAAAATCTTTGTAATTTTTGCAATAATTTCAAATATTGAATTGAGCAAAAATCTTTCGAATATCTTTTAAAATATATCTTTGGAACTTTGAAATATCTTTCTTTTATAATAGAAAAAATGAAGGGATGACCATCGAATCTTTAAAATATCTTTCTTTGAGAAAAAGTCTTTGGGAAAAAACAGAAAAAATCTTTGGGAAAAAATAAAAAAAATCTTTGGAATAAATATTAATAATTAATAATGGAAATAAACTTTGGTAGAAAAAAATAGAAAAAATCTTTTAAATAAATATTTAAAAGGCACACTTACATGAGATGGTCTCACGGTAAGACGGGGCATAAGTTGGGCATTGACGCTTTAACACTTTGGGAGATGTGGGTGTGATTTGTGCTAGGTTGAACTCCGTCTCATGCATGAGACAGTCTCATATGAGCTTTTTTGTCAATATTTAAAAATAATAAAAGAGGAAACCGCCCCAAATTTGGAAACCATTGAATTTTCCCGTCAAAAATTATTTATAAATCGGGAGATGAATCCATGGGAAAAATATTAACAAATAATAATGGATTGGAAAAAAAATCTTTGTAATCTTTGCAATAATTCCAAATATTGAATTGATAAAAAATCTTTTGAATATCTTTGGAACTTTGGAATATCTTTCTTTATAATAATGGATTGAGAAAAAATCTTTGGAGAAAAAATCTTTGGGGAAAAAAGGAAAATATATTTGGAATACAAATTAATAATTAATAATGAGAAAAAAACTTTGGTAAAAAAAGTAGAAAAAATCTTTTAAATAAATATTTAAGAGGCATACTTGCATGAGACAGTCTCACGGTGAGACATGGCATAAGTTGGGCATTGACGTTTTAACACTTTGAAATGGGTGAATGTGATTTGTGTTAGGTTGTACCCCGTCTCATACATGAGACCGTCTTATATGAGTTTTTTTTTTCAATTATTTAAAAATAATAATGAGAAAAAATCTTTGATATCTAGATTGATCATCTTAATTTTAATATTAATACTATATATTAATATTCTTAATCTATCTAAATATATATTTTTATTTTTACCATATTTATTAATAAAAGATATGAAAAATATTTTGAAAAAAATAGAAAAATCTTTGGAATAAATATTAACAAATAATAATAGGAAAAAAACTTTGTAAGAAAAAATAGAAAAAATATTTTAAATAAATATTAAAAAATAATAATGAAAAAAATCTTTGGTATTTAGATTGACCATCTTAATCTTACATTTAATACTATATATATATATATATATATATATATCTATCTAATTAAATTTTATACTTTTATTTTTACCATATTTATTTATAAAAAATATAATTATATTCACTCTTCATATATATTTTTTTTCTTCTTCCAAGAGGCAACCCCCCATGTACAATTCAATCATCTAATTAAATTAAATATTTCTACTTTTATTATATTTATTTATAAAACACATGATTATATTCACCCAATATATGTTTTCGTGCGCCCAATATATCCTTATATAAACCTCTTTATATTCAAGCCCCATATTCAAGCCTCATATTCAAGACCCATGTATATCTATTGAGTGTTGAATTAGTTGTAGATGTATTTCTTCTCTTCTATTTATAGTGATTCTTTTCTTCTATTTATAATTATTTTTTTAATTTGAGTTGTGAATGGGTTATGAATGTGTATTGCAATTGTGTATTTATTTTGTATATTGTATGGAATTTTTTATATATTGCAAGTAAGTAATTTGAGTGTTATATTAGTTGTGGATGAGTTTTTTCTTTTCTGTTCATAGTGATTCTTCTAATTTGATAATTTGTTAATCTGAATTTGTGTTGTATATTTAATATACCTTTGTTTTCCAATTTAAGTTTTGAATGAGTTATGAATGTTTATTGCAATTCTGAATTTATTTTGTATATTGCAGAGAGTTTTTTTATATTGCAAGTAAGTACTTTGACTGCTATATTAGTTGTTGATGAGTTTCTTCTTTTCTGTTTATAGAAATTCTTCTAATTGATGAGGGTCACCACCTCCACTGATGAGGGTAACATCTTCATTAAAAACAGGTTGATCAAACAGGATGGCTCCATTAGAAGTTATGTTTCCTCTTTCGTTAGACCTGGTCTTAATAGATCTTGGGATATGATCACTGATAACTCTAGATGGCTATCAGGTCTCCCATCCGTGGCTCTGATATAAATTTTTTGACATGATTGGTATACGTGTTTCCTTTAGACATTTTTACTGCTATTCTGTTTCTGATTATTTTATTGATGGCATGTGGTCCACTGAGGATAACTTTTGCACTATCTACCTTGAGATTGTCTATGATATTCTTAGTCATAAGTTGCTTACTGGTGCTTTGGATAAAAGAGTTTGGGAGAATTCACTTCATGGTGATCTTTCTGCTAATCTCTCTTACAAAACCTCAGATCAGTTGGGCTAATCTGAAAAGCTCTTGAAAATTTGCTTTCGATATCACCGTCTCGATGAGACTTTGACTCAGGGCAATTTGTGCTTCTCAGGGCTATTTCTCAGGACAACATGACCCACTGAACCAACATACACTGGACACGTGTATTCCCCCCATACACATGTAAGACTCGTTTACATCGGGACCAACAAGTGTATCAGAGCAGTGGTTCATTTTGACCACTTGCTTTGGTAGCCATAGTCTTACTTACTAAGAGACTCTGGTGGTCTATTGAATAGATCTTACTGTTGATATCTTACAAGGCTCATTCATCATGTCTTCTAAGAAACTTCTTATGTTCTCTATTGAGAACTATGACTTATGAAGATTGAGAATGCAGGCACATCTGTATTCTAAGCATGAATGAATGTGGAGAGTGGCCTATCAAGGACCATTTGAGTATACTGTTGTGAATCCTAGAAACACTGATGCTGAGAGAGATGATCCCAGGGATGAACTTCCTAAGTCTGATGACCAACTTACTCCTGAGGAGAGAAAGTTAGTCAACTTAGACTATATTGCTAAAGATACTCTATATAGCACTATTGATGATGGTGTTATGGGGATGATTTCTCACTGTGAAACTGCTAAAGAGATTTGGGATACACTTGCTATCATGTGTCTGTTGGGGAATTAATTGTCCGGATCTATTCGGGGATGAATATTTAAATATAAATTTAATTCTAACAATTGTTACTAGCATGGATTAATCCTATATTAATTCAAATAATAATTCAACAACAAATCATGCATATAAACAGTTCACATAAATCATACGCATGCGGAATTACTATGGGTTTACGTGAACTAACCTCTCGGAGTGACAACCGTTGAGAAGATGGATCCTGCTTAATTTAACACACCAAAAGACCTTCTCAAGTATTCCCTTATCCTTGTTCAACAATCCGGTGGTAGGAACTCGCGAACAATTTAACAAAAGGAAAAAATAAAATTATGTTTCACCACCTTTGTGGATTTCTAATTTTTCCAATACAAGGAATTGCACTTGGGGATGAAAAAAACATCCCCTATTTATAATAAGGGGGTTGGATGATTTTTAGTGTAGAATAAGGATCGGAAAATCTTTTTCTTGATCTCCAAGAAATCTTGAATATATCTCATATATTCTTTTCCCCATATTTAAAATATTCCATAAAAATCCCACCTCCTTATACTTATGGATTTTCGAAAAATATGAGGAGTACGAATCCAAGATTTGGATCTTCTTGAATTTATGAGATATTTTTGTATTCCAATAATACATATCTTCCATAATATCTTTTCAAGAAAGTCAAGAAAATCTTTCCTCTCCTTATTTTTCTTGATTTTCGAAATTATGCTTAATAAATAACCAAGTGGGAGATTTCTTGAATTTAATGAGATAATCTTGTATTCCTAGAATACTTATCTACATTCCATAACAAAATTCAAAGAAAATCTTTCTCCCTCTTCTATTTATTATTTTCGAAATTTTTAAGGAAAAATAGGCAACCATAATTTATTTTATTTTAAACACTTTTTTCAGTTATTGGACATTATGTTTGGGCTACTTGAAGGGCCTTTAGGAGAATTAAGATTGAACCTTCTAATGGACTTTGAATATCTAATATTGAGCCACAATTGTTGGGGAATAAGTTGCACAGATCTATTCGGGGTGAATATTTAAATACAAATTTAATTCTTATAATTATTACTAGCATGAATTAATCCTATATTAATTCAAATAATAATCCAACAAAATATCATGCATATAATTAATTCACGTAAATCCTACGCATGCGGAATACTACGAGTTTACGTGAACGTACCTTTTGGGATGACAGTGATCTGGCTGATTAGACTAACCAAAAGAACTTCCCAATTATTCCCTTAATTCTTGTTCGACTATCCGGTGGTAGGACACTTGTGAACAATTAACAAAAGGAAAATAAATTATGTTGCACCACCTTTGTGGATTTACTAATTTTTCCAGCACATGGAATTGTACTTGGGAATGAAAGAGTCATCCCCTATTTATAGAGCATAGGTGGTCGAAAATTGTGGCAAAAAACAATGTGGAAAAATCTTTTCTTGATCTCCAAGAAATCTTGAATATATCTCCAATATTCTTTTTCCCATACTTATAATATTCCACAAAATCCCACCTACTCTTTGTTATTGGATATTTTCAAAAATAATAGGCAAGAATCCAAGATTTGGATCTTCTAGAATTTATGAGATATTCTTGTATTTCAAGAAATACATATCTTCCATAATATCTTTTCAAAAAAATCAAGAAAATCTTTCTTGCCCTTTATTTTCAAAATTTCAAAATTTCTATTATGAATAACCAAGTGGGAGATTTCTTGAATTTAATGAGATAATCTTGTATTCCAAGTATACATATCTTCATTCCATAACAAAATTCAAAGAAAATCTTTCTCCCCTTTTTATCCATAAAATTCGAAAATTACAAGAAAAAATAGGCAACAATATTTATTTTATTTTAAACACCTTTTTCAGTTATTGGACTATATGTTGGGCTACTTAGGGGGCCTTTAGGAGAATTAAGATTGGACCTTCTAATGGATCTTGAATTATCAATATTGAGCCACAATATTATTCAAGCCCATAAATATTAATTAATCCCACTACATAATTAATATTGCACTATCCATCTTACCCCATATTACAGTCAATATGGCTCCCGATTATTATTTCCCGTGTTTAAGATTATCTAGCCCATTAATTAATTCAAGCCACTGAAATAGCTTTCCATTAATTAATATCTTTTGTCCTTGGTCAAGGAACGGTTCAACATTATTATCCATACCGGAAACTAATTCCACTTGCAAGATTTGGTATGATAAAGCTTATGAACCTCCCAAGGGGACAAATCGAACAAGCGTACTTGCACACGATTCTCCGTATTAAATCTTAGCAATCACATGTGACCAATAATATTTCCCAAGATAAAAAGTATTGAATCTCGTTGATTATCTACCCATGATAAGTCAAAGCAATAGTTACCAATCACACGTGATCCTATTTAAGGAACGAAGACTAAGAAATAACGAACCACTGAGGTCTAATTCTTCCTTGTTCAGTTCTGAAGAATTTGTCCTCCTGTAGGTCCTATTCAGTGCATCAGTCATGCACTAGTGTAATCTCTTGGTCAAGACAAGCCAATCTGAGCCTTACACTTCAACCTTTCACGATGGATTTTTCATTTCCATCTAGGTCGTGAATGGCGTACTTTTAGTTACAAGGGACTGTTAATTTAATCTTCTGTGATCTGGTATCACTAAATTAACTACAATGTAACACGTACGATTTATTGAACAGTTATGCAGTAAATATATGTAACATTTGATAATATTTAAAGCATCAGTGATAAACAATTTATTTTAGTAAATAAGTCCGAAATTCAGTTTTTGATTATACAAAGTAAAAGCATACTTTCTAGTATAATCCCAACAATCTCCCACGTATACTCAAAGTCTGCTTTTAAGTATACTACAAACATGTCTCGTGTAGTCTGTGACATCTAATGTCACCTACACGAACCTAATAATTTCTCCCACTTATACTCAAAGCAGATTGGCAACGGTCTTGACACCCATTCCTTTCACATGTCTCTCGAATGTATTCAGAGGCAGACCCTTTGTGAATGGATCTGCTAGGTTGTCTTCAGACGCTATCTTTGCCACATCTATATCTCCTCTCTTAACGATTTCTCGTATAAGATGGTATTTCCTTTCAATGTGTTTGCTGGCCTTGTGGGCTCTTGGTTCCCTTGAATTTGCAACTGCTCCGGCATTGTCACAATAAACAGTGATTGTGCTGGGCAAATTCGAAACTACGTCTAAGTCCACTAGGAAGTTCTTGAGCCAAACCGCTTCTTTCGCTGCCTCGCAAGCAGTTACATACGGTCTCCATTGTAGAATCTGCGATGCATTTCTGCTTAACGCTTCTCCATGTCACGGCTCCTTCCCCCATGCAAAACATACTACCGGAGGTAGATTTTCTGGAGTCTATGTCTAATTGGAAATCCGAGTCCGTGTAGCCGATGGGGATTAGACTATCTGACTGATAAATCAACATTCTATCCCGAGTTCTTTTCAGATACTTCAGAATGTTTTTAACTGCCGTCCAATGCTCTTTCCCCGGGTTACTTTGATATCTTGCCACCAAGCCAACGACAAAGCAGATATCCGGTCTCGTACACAGCATTGAATACATAAGGCTTCCGACAGCCGAAGCATAAGGAATGCCTTTCATGTCATCTATCTCCTTTTGCGTCTTAGGAAACATTTTCTTGGATAGATGGATTCCATGTCTGAAAGGTACGAAGCCTTTCTTGGAATCTTGCATGCTGAATCGTTTCAAGACAGTGTCTATGTATGAAGCTTGCGATAAGCTTATCATCATTTTCTTGCGATCTCGAGTGATCTTGATCCCAAGGATGTGTGAGGCTTCCCCTAAGTCCTTCATATCAAACTGTTTTGAAAGCCATGCCCTTACGTCTGATAACACCTTCACATCGTTCCCGATGATCAGTATGTCGTCTACATATAGTACTAAGAATACCAATGCAGTTCCGACACGCTTTTTGTACACACAACTTTCTATCTCATTTTGATCGAACCCATAAGACTTTATAACATGATCAAAACTTTGGTTCCAAGCTCTGGATGCCTGTTTGAGTCCGTAAATGGACTTCATGAGCTTACAAACTAGGTGTTCTTGGCCTTTTTCAATGAAGCCTTGGGGTTGTTGCATATAGATCTCTTCATCAAGACTTCCGTTAAGGAAAGCTGTCTTGACATCCATTTGTCAAATTTCAAAGTCGAGATCTTGAAACAATCGATAAGAGAATCTGAGATGGACTTAAGCATATCTGGGCGAAAAAGTTTCCTCATAATCAATCCCTTCTTTCTGAGTATAACCTTTCGCCATGAGTCTTGCTTTGAAGGTTTCCACCTTCCCGTCCGGTCCTCTTTTTCTCTTATACACCCACTTGCAACCAATGGGTTTGACCCCATTAAGTGATTCGACTAACTCCCACACTCTGTTATGAAACATAGAACCCATTTCGGCTTTCATTGTTGTTTGCCAAGAATCTGCATCCTTGTCTTGGATTGCCTCGTCATATGTCCATGGGTCCGATTAAATCTTGTCGGGAATCAAGTCCGAGACTCTCCTATTCCCATGAATCTCTCGGTCAACATTCACAACCCTCCCACTACTGACGAGGTTTCGGTTGTGTAAGTGTGTCATTTGGTATGTCATCTTGTACAGTTGGCATTGAGGTTAGCCCCCTTAGCTCATTTAAGGTAATCTCATACAGGTCTTCTTTCGTTCATATAGTCTTCTTCCAAAAATCTAAAGTAGGTGCTTATTACCACCTTTTGATCTTCGGGACCATAGAACATACACCCTTTTGTTCCCTCGGGGTATCCCACAAACAACCTTAACTCTGATCGAGGAACCAATTTTCCGACTTCCTTTTCCAACACGTAGGCCGGACACCCCCAAATCCTCATGTGTCTCAAACTAGGCTTGCGCCTGGTCCACAATTCTTTGGGAGTTTTGGGAACCGATTTGGATGGCACCAAGTTCGAATGTGAGGCTCTTTGTTTCCAAGGCATGACCCCGAGAACGACTTGGGAAGATCCGCATAACTCATCATAGATCTAACCATTTCCAAAAGAGTTCTTTTCTTCGCTCTGCAAACCCCGCTTTTGTTGAGGGTTCCGGGTGCGATTAGTTTGGGATGCAATCCCTTCATCAGACAAGTAGTTCAAAAACTCATCGCTGAGGTATTCGCCTCCACGATCGGATCGTAGAGACTTGATACATTTTTCCCTATGATTCTCTGCTTGAGCCTTAAATTCTATGAATTTCTCAAAGGTCTCAGATTTATGCTTCGTAAGGAAAATATAACCGTACCTTGAGTAGTCATCAATAAAAGTGACGAAATACTCATAACCTCCTCTTGCTTTGGTTGACATTGGACCACATACATCTGTGTGAACGATCTCTAACACTTCTTTGGCTCTATTCCCCTTGGCTCCAAATGCCCTCTTGGTTACTTTACCCTCCAAACATGATTCACAGGTTGGAATTTGTTCAACTTGGAGAAACTACAGTGAACCGTCTTTCACCAACCTTTGGTTTCTCTTTGGATTTATATGACCCAATCTTAGATGCCAAAGAAGTGTCTCGTTCACGTCTGATGAACGTTTTCTTTTCTCGGAAATAGTTGATGTGTTATAGGATGTATTTTGTGAGTGGTGTGCACATTTAATTGTATAGAGATTATTCGACCAATGTCCCATAATAGATACACTCATCATTTCAAGAAATGATGTCATTCTTATTAGAAGAAACTTAGTGTCCTTTAATCAAATTTTAGAAACTGAAAGTGAATTCTTTCCAAAACTGGGAACATAAAGATAATCTCAAAAAAAACTTCGTCTTTAAAAGACAGGTGCACTTCTCCCACTGCTTTAACCACTACTCATGTAGCATTACAATATCTGATGGTCCCGATTTGAAAACCCAAGAACGCGGAAAATACCATGTCATGCATATAAAATAGGGGTGAGGGCAGAGTGATTCCAATTTTTTTTTTTGCTTTTAAGAACGATGTGTGTTTTGCTTATAATCGAATGCATAAGGCAAGTAATAACATAAAGCGAAGAAGAACACACAATTTTATAGTGGTTCGGGACAACTCGTCCTACATCCACTCTTCCCTTCATGGGGCACCGACTTAACCAACTGGACTTAGTTTACCGTGTTAGTCCAACACCCAACAAATGTTTACCGAGTTCACACTCAAACGGGACTTATCACCCTCACGGGATTGCCTATAGATGTTTACCGAGTTCTCACTCAAACGGGACTTATCACCCTCACGGGATTGCCTATAGATGTTTACCGAGTTCACACTCACCTACAAACTTAACCTATCAAACTGATTTTGGTAAGGTTTGTTTGGTTTCCAACTAGGGTGAGATTTTCCCTTACATTTGTTTAGCCTCAATGCTAAGGATGGGAAAATCTCTCTAAGCTTAGGATATGGCATTTTTGCTTAGATACAATGAAGAACACTCTTGGGTAAATTTGGATATGTAATGCTCTGTGTTCTTGAATGGAGTTGCTTGAATATTTGGCTTTTAATTTCACTTTGCAGATCCTCCATTTTCTTCTTTTGAAGATAGTGCAATGTATTTATAGTGTGGATTTGAATATTACCGTTGGAGAGTAATATTCAAATCCATACTAATAATCTTCCAGCTTTTCTTTGTCCTTTTGCACTGTTGTTTGCAGCTTTATGTCACATCCATATATGTTGTTATCTTCTTATTGATCAGCTGCTTTTGTGTGTGTCTAACGGATCGATCATTTCGCCCGTTCGTTTCATCGCTTCGATTCTCAGATCAGATCTTGATCGATCGAAATCGTGATCGATTCAAGATAACAGATTCGATCTGTTTCAAAGATAAATTGATCCGATGTCTGTTGATCTGATTCTTATCGCGGTGATCACGATCTTGATATCGATCTATTCTTTCCTGGGTATCGATCTAAATGATGATCTGATATTAATGATTGATATTGCATCTTGATCTGGTGATCGCGATCCTGATCTGATTCAGATACCGACGCGTTTCGGTCAGCTTAGATCGATTCCGGATCATAGATCACCTTCAGATTACCAGACCGCATCATTTCTTTGCATCAACCTTTGCATCAGCATTTCTTCTTCAAAAATCAGCATGTTTCTTCTTGTTCAGCTCATCAGTTTACTCGGAACTCATCCTACTCATCTGATCTTGATCAGCCTCGTCTGCAGCCTCGTCTGATCTCGATCATCTTCGTCTGATTTCATGAGTTCCCCCTCAATTTGTTCTTCCCCCTCAACTTGTTATCTGTAAATTAGCTTCAAAAAACACAAGTTGATAATGTTTTGGCATAATTCATCAAAACTAAAATATCCCAACAATTTCCCCCTTTTTGATAATGACGCCAAAACATTAAAATATATGCATTTATACAGAGATCGGGTTTTTGTTTTAAAAGATCAGTTCAGGTGTTCACTTTGAAATAAATGAGTGAACCTTTTGAACAACCCGCTTTGATACCAATTGATGGTCCCGATTTGAAAACCCAAGAACGCGGAAAATACCATGTCATGCATATAAAATAGGGGTGAGGGCAGAGTGATTCCAATTTTTTTTTTTTGCTTTTAAGAACGATGTGTGTTTTGCTTATAATCGAATGCATAAGGCAAGTAATAACATAAAGCAGTAAAGAACACACAATTTTATAGTGGTTCGGACAACTCGTCCTACATCCACTCTTCCCTTCATGGGGCACCGACTTAACCAACTGGACTTAGTTTACCGTGTTAGTCCAACACCCAACAGATGTTTACCGAGTTCACACTCAAACGGGACTTATCACCCTCACGGGATTGCCTATAGATGTTTACCGAGTTCTCACTCAAACGGGACTTATCACCCTCACGGGATTGCCTATAGATGTTTAATGAAGTTCACACTCACCTACAAACTTAACCTATCAAACCGATTTTGGTAAGGTTTGTTTGGTTTTCAACTAGGGTGAGATTTTCCTTTACATTTGTTTAGCCTCAATGCTAAGGATGGGAAAATCTCTCTAAGCTTAGGATATGGCATTTTTGCTTAGATACAATGAAGAACACTCTTGGGTAAATTTGGATATGTAATGCTCTGTGTTCTTGAATGGAGTTGCTTGAATATTTGGCTTTTAATTTCACTTTGCAGATCCTCCATTTTCTTCTTTTGAAGATAGTGCAATGTATTTATAGTGTGGATTTGAATATTACCGGTTGGAGAGTAATATTCAAATCCATACTAATAATCTTCCAAATTTTCTTTGTCCTTTTGCCTTTGTTGTTTGCGACTTTTATGTCACATCCATATATGTTGTTATCTTCTTATTGATCACCGCTTTTGTTTTTCTAATCTGATCGGATCGTCATTTCATCGTTCATCGCTTCGTTCATCAAACCGATTCTGATCGCATCTGGTCGTGCATCGAAGATAACAGATCGATTCGGCTTCTTGAGATCGATCTGATTCAGACCTGGTGATCGATCTGTCTGGTGATCTGATTCTTGACTGGTGATCGATCTGCCTGGTAAATCTGTTCTTGCCTGGTGATCGATCTGCAATGATCCGATATTACCTGGTGATCTATTCTTTGCCAGACAAATTCGATCTGATTCAAGATCGATCTGCCTGGTGATCTGATTACTGCCTGGCCGAATCAGATTCTTGATTCAGGTCGATTCAGATCGAACTTCATTTGATCAAGATTTGCATCATTCTTTGCATCGAGATCATCGGCATTTCTTCTTCAAAAATCAGCATGTTTCTTCTTGTTCAGCTCATCAGTTTACTCGGAACTCATCCTACTCATCTGATCTTGATCAGCCTCGTCTGCAGCCTCGTCTGATCTCAATCATCTTCGTCTGATTTCATGAGTTCCCCCTCAATTTGTTCTTCCGTTCCCCCTCAACTTGTTATCTGTAAATTAGCTTCAAAAAACACAAGTTGATAATATTTTGGCATAATTCATCAAAACTAAAATATCCCAACAATATCTACTACTTGCGTAGTATTGCAATAACCGTTACTTATCGTAGCATTGCAATATCTGCCACTTACGTAGCATTGCAATAATTGCTACTTTCGTAACATCGCCCAGTGTGATGAGGATCTCACTCCCACTAAGTTGTCGGATCAGTTTGAACCCGTGAAGCAAACATGATTAGTGGATCTCGTATCAACTACCCACGAATGAGAAGTATACGCCGCAAAACAAGTTTCAACAACTAGTGCGTGAGAATTACCTTTCTTTCCATCCCTTTTGGGGTTGGAACAGGCAAACCTCCATTGTCCTCTCTCCCCGCTGCTTAAGCACTTCCTCTTTGGATTTTCCTTGACACCATAAGCATTCCTCATCTTACCATTGCCCTTGGCAACAGTTGAGTTTTATATCTTTTGGCTTTTGGTCCTCTTCTTTTTCTTGCCTTCCCTTGGCCTAGAAAATGAAGACTTACCACTTGCCGTTAAAGCTTGAGTTTGGTGCCCCATCAATATCTCTGCCGAGACCAAAGCTTGCAAAAATCAGCTAGCGAGGCCAAAATGCTCAGAAACTTTTGGGCAGAGAGTGAAATACCAAATTCATCCGAGTCTCCAGATTATAATCTGCACTCAGAATCTCAAGTTTGTTCAGATGGGCCATCTATTTTGAGGACGTAATCCCTTACGGGTTTGCCCTCCACCATTTTCAGCGACGACATCTCTCGCAAGGTGATCTGACGAGTCCCGCATTTTTGACTCGTCAGTTGGCTCATCTGATTTTGGTGTGTCAAGAATCCACTTGTGCTTTTGTGCAGTTAGGATAATTTTTCGTTTCCAATCAATATAGTTTCCATACATATTGTATTGACTTTAAGTATATTAACAGTGGATTAAAAGGTAACGACATGCTGAAATGAAATAAATAACTATATGCATAAGCACAAGTATATCACAAGATTCGATCACATGCATCATATTAAAATCTCAAAAAATATGAACATGCATCACCCAATTATCTCAAAAACAAAGTTTAAATAAGCCACGTGGGGTGGATCATTATTTAAACACATTCAAAGGTGTTACAAACAAGAACGATTACAAAACCTTTAATATCAAGATTAATAGTTGGCTCCCACTTGACCAATATAAAATTAGCCAGAGACTTGGGGAAGTATATGCATATCAATTTTATACCTAAGTAATAACCATGATTAAATACAGGATTATTATTTCGTATTGAACGAGCCTCGTGGGGAGGGTCATCGTCGCCACTAGTAATAATCCACAATCATCCATTTGGAGTTTATTCATGTGAAAGCTAACTTTTGACCGTCCCGTGGGGGGAATTTCTCCAAAAGAATTCACAAATAAATAAATCATGGAGGTCAAAATTAATTCAATTTTATTATCCTAATAAAATTGTCAATTAATTATTTAAACGCATTTTAGTAATTTTTGATTGTGAGATTTTTCATTGGGCAACTCTCATGCAAACACATTTAAACAAATTAAATAAAGCATAAGATAGCACAATAATAAATCAAGCAAAGCAGAAAAATAAACATATTGGGAACAAATTATCCAATTGTCATGGTTTGATTTTTCTTGGCTTGATCTTGAAGAAACACCGTCTTGAATTTCTCCCACTCAATCGTCTCGAAAAGAATACTCTGTCTCGAAATGCCACACCAAGTAGCTCGCAACAGGGATGCACACCCGCATCCGGCCGGCCACTTGGCCAAGTTCAGCCTCGGCAGCTTCGGCACCCCTCGGCAGGCTGCGCCCGCCCGTGCCTTGGCAGGGCTCGGCGGTATCTTGGCAGGCGACACGCGTACCAGCCTCCCGCATCCGCTACTAGCGTGCTTACTAGCCTTGCAGTACTGGCGGCGCCTTAGCGTCCCCAGCGTGCGCCCGTCGCGCTTCGCCTCCGCCCGCCCGCTGTCCGCTTCCGTGCACGTCGCCGCATCGCCCTAACCGCCGTGCCGCAAGACTATCAGTTGCCTTCGGCCCGACCTCGCCTGCGCCCGTGCGTGCCTCGCCAAGATCGCGTCGCCCAGCGCATGCCTCCTTTGCGTTTAAAGCGACGCGCCCGCCCTCGCCGGGTTCAGATTTTATCCTTTAATTCTTCGTCTCCGTCTCTATTTCCGATCCGGTTACAATTTATTTACAAAAAATAAATAAACCTAGATCTAAACTAGTCTATTACATTGATCAAATCAAACAAATCCTAATCTACTCGTGGATTTTCTCACGAGGCAAAACGAATCCGAACGAATCGAATTAAAAACCACAATTTATATGCATGCATAAATAAACACATTAAATTCCATGACAATTGGATACATGCAAAATAGATCTGACAATTCTACTATCCAATTTCAAATTTAATGTCAGCGAATTAAACTACAATTTAAAAATTAAGAGTCCGAAACCGTGGCTCTGATACCAGTTGTTGGGGAATAAATTGCACAGATCTATTCGGGGTGAATATTTAAATACAAATTTAATTCTTATAATTATTACTAGCATGAATTAATCCTATATTAATTCAAATAATAATCCAACAACATATCATGCATATAATTAATTCACGTAAATTCTCGATGCGAATAATACTACGAGTTTACGAGAACGCATCTTGGGATGGCAAAGATCCGGCCGATTAGACTAACCAAAAGAACTTCCCAAGTATTCCCTTAATCCTTGTTCGACTATCCGGTGGTAGGACACTTGTGAACAATTAACAAAAGGAAAATAAATTATGTTGCACCACCTTTGTGGATTTACTAATTTTTCCAGCACATGGAATTGTACTTGGGAATGAAAGAGTCATCCCCTATTTATAGAGCATAGGTGGTCGAAAATTGTGGCAAAAAACAATGTGGGAAAATCTTTTCTTGATCTCCAAGAAATCTTGATTATATCTCCTATATTCTTTTTCCCATAATTATAATATTCCACAAAATCCCACATACTCTTTGTTATGGGATAATTTCAAAAATAATAGGCAAGAATCCAAGATTTGGATCTTCTTGAATTTATGAGATATTCTTGTATTTCAAGATATACATATCTTCCATAATACCTTTTCAAGAAAATCAAGAAAATCTTTCTTGCCCTTTATTTTCAAAATTTCGAAATTTCTATTATGAATAACCAAGTGGGAGATTTCTTGAATTTAATGAGATAATCTTGTATTCCAAGAATACATATTTTCATTCCATAACAAAATTCAAAGAAAATCTTTCTCCCCTTTTTATCCATAAAATTCAAAAATTACAAGGAAAAATAGGCAACAATATTTATTTTATTTTAAACACCTTTTTCAGTTATTGGACTATATGTTGGGCTACTTAGGGTGCCTTTAGGAGAATTAAGATTGGACCTTCTAATGGATCTTGAATTATCAATATTGAGCCACAATATTATTCAAGCCCATAAATATTAATTAATCCCACTACATAATTAATATTGCACTATCCATCTTAACCCATATTACAGTCAATATGGCTCCCGGTTATTATTTCCCGTGTTTAAGATTATCTAGCCCATTAATTAATTCAAGGCACTGAAATAGCTTTCCATTAATTAATATCTTTTGTCCTTTGTCAAGGAAAGGTTCAACATTATTATCCATACCGGAAACTAATTCCACTTGCAAGATTTGGTATGATAAAGCTTATGAACCTCCCAAGAGGGCAAATCGAACAAGCGTACTTGCACACGATTCTCCATATTAAATCTTAGCAATCACATGTGACCAATAATATTGCCCAAGATAAAAAGTATTGAATCTCGTTGATTCTCTACCCATGATAAGTCAAAGCAATAGTTACCAATCACACGTGATCCAATTTAAGGAACGATGATTAAGAAATAACGAACCACTGAGGTCTAATTCTTCCTTGTTCAGTTATGAAGAATTTATCCTCCTGTAGGTCCTATTCAGTGCATCAGTCATGCACTAGTGTAATCTCTTGGTCAAGACAAGCCAATCTGAGCCTTACACTTCAACCTTTCACGATGGATTGTTCATTTTCATCTAGGTCGTGAATGGCGTACTTTTAGTTACAAGGGACTGTTAATTTAATCTTCTGTGATCTGGTATCACTAAATTAACTACAATGTAACACGTACGATTTATTGAACAGTTATGTAGTAAATATATGTAACATTCGATAATATTTAAAGCATCAATGATAAACAATTTATTTCAGTAAATAAGTCAGAAATTCAGTTTTTGATTATACAAAGTAAAAGCATACTTTCCAGTATAATCCCAACAACAATATTATTCAAGCCCATAAATATTAATTAATCCCACTACATAATTAATATTGCACTAACTATCTTAACCCATATTACTGTTAATATGGCTCCCGGTTATTATTTCTCGTGTTTAAGATTATCTAGCCCATTAATTAATTCAAGCCACTGAAATAGCTTTCCATTAATTAATATCTTTTGTCCTTGGTCAAGGAGCGGTTCAACATCATTATCCATACCTGAAACTAATTCCACTTGCAAGAGTTGGTATGATAAATCTTATGAACCTCCTAAGGGGGAAAATCGAACAAGCGTACTTGCACACGATTCTTCGTATTAAATCTTAGCAATCACATGTGACCAATAATATTGCCCAAGATATAAAGTATTGAATCTCATTGATTCTCTACACGTCATAAGTCAAAGCAATAGTTACTAACCACACACGATCCTATTTAAGGGACGAAGATTAAGAAATAACGAACCACTGAGGTCTAATTCTTTCTAATTCAGTGCTGAAGAATTTATCCTCCTGTAGGTCCTATTCAGTGCATCAGTCATGCACTAGTGTAATCTCTTGGTCAAGACAAGCCAATCTGAGTCTTACACTTCAACCTTTCACGATGGATTGTTCATTTCCATCTAGGTCGTGAACAACGTACTTTTAATTACAAGGGACTGTTAATTTAATCTTCTGTGATCTGGTATCACTAAATTAACTACAATGTAACACGTACTATTTATTGAACAACTATGCAGTAAATATATGTAACATTCAATGATATTTAAAGCATCATTGATAAATAATTTATTTCAGTAAATAAGAAAGAAATTCAGTTTGGTTATACAAAGTAAAAGCATACTTTCCAGTATAACCCCAACAATCTCCCACTTATACTCAAAGTCTGCTTTTAAGTATACTATAGCATATCTCGTGTAGTTCCTAATACGTGACATCTAATGTCACCTACACGAACCTAATAATATCTCCCACTTATGCTCAAAGCATATTGGCAACGGTCTTGACACCCATTCCTTCCACATGTCTCTCGAATGTGTTCTGAGGTAGACCCTTTGTGAATGGATCTGCTAGGTTGTCTTCTGACGCGATCTTTGCCACCTCTATATCTCCTCTCTTAACGATTTCTCGTATAAGATGGTATTTTCTTTCAATGTGTTTGTTGGCCTTGTGGGATCTTGGTTCCCTTGAATTTACAACTGCTCCGGCATTATCACAGTAAATAGTGATTGTGCTGGGCAAATTCGGAACTACATCCAAGTCCACTAGGAAGTTCTTGAGCCAAACCGCTTATTTCGCTGCCTCGCTAGCAGCTACGTATTCAGCTTCCATGGTAGAATCGGCGATGCATTTTTGCTTAACGCTTCTCCATGTCATGGCTCCTCCCCCCATGCAAAACACACTACCGGAGGTAGATTTTCTGGAATCTAAGTCTGATTGGAAATCCGAGTCCGTGTAACCGATGGGGATTAGACTGTCTGACTGATAAACTAACATTCTATCCCGAGTTCTTTTCAGATACTCCAGAATGTTCTTAACTATCGTCCAATGCTCTTTTCCTGGATTACTTTGATATCTCCCCACCATGCCAACGACAAAGCAGATATCCAGTCTCGTGCACAGCGTTGCATACATAAGGCTTCCGACAGCCGAAGCATAAGGAATGCCTTTCATGTCATCTATCTCTTTTTGTGTCTTAGGGCACATTTCCTTGGATAGATGGATTCCATGCCTGAAAGGTACGAAGCCTTTCTTGGAGTCCTGCATGCTGAATCTCTTCAAGAAATTGTCTTTATATGAAGCTTGCGAAAAGCCTATCATCATTTTCTTGCGATCTCAAGTTATGTTGATCCCAAGGATGTGCCCGGCTTCCCCTAAGTCCTTCATATCAAACTGTTTTGAAAGCCATGCCCTTACGTCTGACAGCACCTTTACATCGTCACCGATGAGCAGAATATCGTCTACGTATAGTACTAAGAATACCAATGCAGTTCCGACACGCTTCTTGTACACACAACTTTCGTATTCATTTTGATCAAACTCATAAGACTTTATTACTTAATCAAAACATTAGTTCCAAGCTCTGGATGCTTGTTTGAGTCCATAAATGGACTTCTTGAGCTTGCAAACTAGGTGTTCTTGGCCTTTTTCAATGAAGCCTTGGGGTTGTTGCATATAGATCTCCTCTTCAAGACTTCCGTTAAGGAAAGCATCTTAACATCCATTTGCCAGATTTCAAAGTCGAGATGCGGAACAATCGACAAGAGAATTCGGATGGACTTGAGCATTGCTACAGGTGAAAAGGTTTCCTCATAGTCGATCCCCTCTTTCTGAGTATAACCTTTCACCACAAGCCTTACCTTGAAGGTTTCCACCTTCCCGTCCGGTCCTCTTTTCCTCTTGTATACCCACTTGTAGCCAATGGGTTTGACCCCATTAAGTGGTTCGACTAGCTCCCACACTCTGTTATGATGCATAGAACCCATTTCGGCTTCCATTGCTGTTTGCCAAGAAATCGTATCCTTATCTTGGATTGCCTCGTTGTAAGTCCATGGGTCAAATTCATCTTGACCGGGGACAAAGTCCGAGGACTCTCCTATCTCCATGAATCTCTCAGGTTGTCTCACAACCCTCCCACTACATTGAGGTTCCGGTTGTGTAAGTGTGTCGTTTGGTATGTCATCTTGTACAGTTGGCACTGAGGTTAGCCCTCTAAGCTCATTTAAGGTAATCTCACTTCTGGACTTTCTTTCGTTCATATAGTATTCTTCCAAAATCTAAAGTGGGTGCTTAATACCACCTTTTGATCCTCGGGACCATAGAACATACACCCTTTTGTTCCCTCGGGGTACCCTATAAACAACCTTAATTCTGATCGAGGATCCAATTTTCCGGCTTCCTTGTCCAACACGTAGGCCGGACACCCCCAAGTTCTCATGTGTCTCAAACTAGGCTTGCGCCCGGTCCACAATTCTTTGGGAGTTTTTGGAACCGACTTGGATGGCACCAAGTTCAGAATATAAGACGCTATTTCCAAGGCATGACCCTAGAACGACTTGGGTAGATCCGCATAACTCATCATTGATCTAACCATTTCTAAAAGAGTTCAGTTTCTTCGCTCTGCAACCCCGTTTTGTTGAGGGGTTCCGGTTGCAGTTAGCTGGGATACAATCCCTTCATCTAACAAGTAGTTCAAAAACTCATCGCTGAGGTACTCGCCTCCGCAATCAGATCGTAGAGAGTTAATACGTTTTTCCCTATGATTCTTTGCTTGAGCCTTAAATTCTTTGAATTTGTCAAAGGTCTCAGATTTATGCTTCATAAGGAAAATGTAGCCGTTCCTTGAGTAATCATCAATGAAGTTGACGAAATACTCATAACCTCCTCTTGCTTTGATTGACATTGGACCACATACGTCTGTGTGAATGATTTCTAACACTTCTTTGGCTCTATTCCCCTTGGCTCTGAATGCCCTCTTGGTCATTTTACCCTCCAAACATGATTCACAATTTGGGATTGATTCAACCCGGAGAGACTCCAATGAACCATCTTCTACCAACCTTTGAATCCTTTTTGGATTAATATGTCCCAATCTAAGATGCCATAGAAGTGTCTCGTTCATGTCTGATGAACGTTTTCTTTTATCGAAAACAGTTGATGTGTTATAGGATGCATTTCGTTAGTGGTGTGCACAGTTAATTGTATAGAGATTGTTCAACAACGTTCCATGATAGATAAATTTATCATAAAAAGAAATGGTAACAACTTTATCAAAAGTAACCGAATATCCATCAAGATAGAGTTTAGAAACCGAAATTAAATTCTTTCTAAAACTAGGAACGTAAAGAACATCTCTTAAAATTAAAACTCTGTCTTCAAAAGACAGGTGCACTTCTCCCACTGCTTCAGCTGCCACTCTCGTAGCATCGCCCAGTGTGATGAGGATCTCACTCCCACTAAGTTACCAACTCCGCTTGAACCCCTGTAAAGTGAAACAAACATGATCAGTGGATCCCGTATCCACCACCCATAAATGGGAGGCATACGCCGCTAAACAACTAGTGCGTGAGAATTACCTTTCTTTCCATTTCTTTTGGGTTTGGAACAGGCTGACTTCCCCTTAGCTGGCTTACTCACTCCTTGACCTCCCTTCACCTTTTCCTTGCCCTTGGTAACACTTGAGTTCACTTGCTTGTGGCCTTTGTCCCTTTTCTTTTTCTTACCACCCTTTGGCCTAGAAGAAGAAGAGGGTCCATTTGCCACCAAGGCTTGGCTCTTTTGCCCCAATATCACCTCTGCCGAGACCAAAGCTTGCAACAGGTCAGGCATCGAGAACTTCTGGTTATTCATTTGGTAGTTCAGCCTGAACTGTTCAAAATTTTTCGTCAGAGAATGGAGCACGAAATCGATTTGGGTCTCGATGTCGTATTCAGCGCCAAGAACCTCAAGTTTGTTAAGGTGAGCCATCATCTGGAGAACGTGCTCCCTTACGGACATTCCCTCCACCATTTTCATAGAGAGCAAGTCCCTCATGGTGATCTGACGAGCCACACGGTTCTGATGTTGAAACATCACTTTAAGACTAGTCATGATGTCTGCAGCGGTCTCAACGTTTTGGTGTTGGTGTTGCAACACATCTGACATTGAAGCCAAGATGGTACACTTTGCCATTTCGTTAGAACGCTCCCAGTCAGCATACTCTTTCTTAACCTCTTTAGTTGACTCATCATTTGGCTTTTCTGGTTTAGGTGTAGTGAGAACCCAGTTATGGCTTTGTGCAGTGAGGACAATAGTAAGTTTACGATTCCAATCAACAAAGTTTTCACCAGTAAGCAAATTGTCTTTATGTATATTGAACAGTGGATTAAAAGGTTGCGACAAGCTGAACTGAAATAAACAACAATTTGTATAAGCACAAACATATCACAAGTTTCGATCACATGTATCATATTAAAATCTCAAAAACAATATGAACATGCATCAGCCAACATCTCAAAGCAGTTTGAATAAGCCACGTGGGGTGGGTCATTATTTAAACACATTCAAGCAGGTTGCAAACAAAATAGTTTCAAACCTTTAATATCCAGATTAATAGTTGGCTCCCACTTGACCAATATAAAATTGACAGGGACTTCGGGGAAGTATATGCATATCAATTTTATACCTAAGTAATAACCATGATTAAATACATTATTATTACTTTTCTTTGAACGAGCATCGTGGGGAGGGTCATTGTCGCCACTAATAATAACCCACAAACATCCTTACGAAATTTATTCATGTGAAATCTATCTTTTAGCCGTCCCGTGGGGGGAATTTCTCCAAAAGAATCCACAAATAAATAAATCATGGAGGTCAAAATTAATTCAATTTTATTATCCGGAATAAAATTGTCGATTAATTGATTAAACATACTTAGTAATTTTCGAAGGTGAGATTTTTCCAAAACATTTTCTCATGCATCGCATATTTAAACATAATTTAAATAAGCATAAAAAATTGCAAAATATCAAAACAAAAATTAAACACATTGGGCACATATATCCAATTGTCACAGTTAAATTTTGTCATGTCTTGATCTTGAGAAATCGTCTTTATGGCCTTCAATGTTCGTCTCGAAAAGCTTCCACTAGACCGTCTTGAAAAAAGTCCTCGTCAAGCCACGTCATCGACCAGCTCGCGGGTCGGAGTGCATGCCTTGCACTCCCCCGGCCGTGTCGATCGGTGCACGCCGCCGCCAACACCCTACCACCTCGGTAGATCTCGGCGGTAGCGCCATCGTACTAGCGCGCCCAGCATGAAGCGCCGTCTTCGCCTAAGCTGAATCCGCCTCGCGCCCGCATCGCCGCCTCGCTTAGCCTCGTGCGGCGTCATGACGTGCTTTCGCCGCGCGATAAGTCCGCCAGCACTAAGTATCTGCGCTTCGTGCGCCCGGCATGATGATCCGCCGCGACGCTTGACCCATCGGCCTCGCCCCATGCCCGTGTGCCCCTACGTGCGTCCGCGTCGCGCGGGTGCCTCCCTTTGCACGTTTCGCGCAATGCACGCCGCTTGCACCCGGTTCCGGATCTCATCTTTTAATTCTTCGTCTCCTCCTCCGTTTCCGATCCGGTTATAATTTATTTACAAAAAATAAATAAACCTAGATCTAGACTAGTCTATTACATTGAACGAATCAAATAAATCATAATCTACTCGTGGATTTTCTCACGAGGCAAAATGAATTCGAACGAATCGAATTAAAAACCACAATTTATATGCATGCATAAATATAAACATTCATTAAATACCATGACAATTGGATACCTGCAAAAAAAGATCTAGCAATTCTACTATCAAATTTCAAATTTAATGAAAATGAATTAAATTACCATTTAAAATTCAGAGCCCAAAACCGAGGCTCTGATACCAGTTGTTGGGGAATTAATTGCCCGAATCTATTCGGGATGAATATTTAAATATAAATTTAATTCTAACAATTATTACTAGAATGAATTAATCCTATATTAATTCAAATAATAATTCAACAACAAATCATGCATATAAACAGTTCTCATAAATCCTACGCATGCGGAATTACTATGGGTTTACGTGAACTAACCTCTCGGAGTGACAACCGTTGAGAAGATGGATCCCGTTCGCACGAACACACCAAAAGACCTTCTCAAGTATTCCCTTATCCTTGTTCAACAATCCGGTGGTAGGAACTCGCGAACAATTTAACAAAAGGAAAAAATAAAATTATGTTGCACCACCTTTTGTGGATTTCTAATTTTTCCAACACATGTAATTGCACTTGGGGATGAAAAAAATATCCCCTATTTATAATAAGGGGGTGGGACGATTTTTAGTGTAGAATAAGGATGGGAAAATCTTTTTCTTGATCTCCAAGAAATCTTGAATATATCTCATATATTCTTTTCCCCATATTTCAAAAATTCCATAAAAATCCCACCTCCTTATACTTATGGATTTTCGAAAAATATGAGGAGTAGGAATCCAAGATTTGGATCTTCTTGAATTTATGAGATATTCTTGTATTCCAATAATACATATCTTCCATAATATCTTTTCAAGAAAGTCAAGAAAATCTTTCCTCTCCTTATTTTTCTTGATTTTCGAAAATATGCTTAATAAATAACCAAGTGAGAGATTTCTTGAATTTAATGAGATAATCTTGTATTCCTAGAATACTTATCTACATTCCATAACAAAATTCAAAGAAAATCTTTCTCCCTCTTTTATTTATTATTTTCGAAATTTTTTAGGAAAAATAGGCAACCATAATTTATTTTGTTTTAAACACCTTTTTCAGTTATTGGACATTATGTTTGGGCTACTTGAGGGGCCTTTAGGAGAATTAAGATTGAACCTTCTAATGGACTCTGAACATCTAATATTGAGCCACAATATTATTTAAGTCCATAAATATTAATTAATCCCACTACATAATTAATATTGCACTATACATCTTAACCCATATTATTGTTAATATGGCTCCCGGTTATTATTTCCCGTATTTAAGATTATCTAGCCCATTAATTAATTCAAGCCACTGAAATAGCTTTCCATTAATTAATATCTTTTGTCCTTGGTCAAGGAACGGTTCAACATCATTATCCATACTGGAAACTAATTCCTCTTGCAAGATTTGGGCTGATAAATCTTATGAACCTCCCAAGGGGGTAAATCGAACAAGCGTAATTGCACACGATTCTTCGTATTAAATCTTAGCAATCACATGTGACCAATAATATTGCCCAAGATATAAAGTATTGAATCTCATTGATTCTCTAACCGTCAAAAGTCAAAGCAATAGTTTCTAACCACACACGATCGTATTTAAGGGACGAAGATTAAGAAATAACGAACCACTGAGGTCTATTTCTTCCTAATTCAGTGCTGAAGAATTTATCCTCCTGTAGGTCCTATTCAATGCATCAGTCATGCACTAGTGTAATCTCTTGGTCAAGACAAGCCAATCTGAGCCATACACTTCAACCTTTCACGATGGATTGTTCATTTCCATCTAGGTCGTGAACAAATGTGAGCAGTACTTTTTTAGGTACAAAAGGATCGTTAATTTAATCTTACGTGATCCGGTATCACTAAATTAACTACAAATGTAACACGTCTTTGTTTATTGAACAACTATGCAAAGAATATATGTAACATTCAATGATATTTAAAGCATCGATGATAAATAATTTATTTCAAGAAATAAGATGAAAATTCAGTTTGGTTATACAAAGTAAAAGCATACTTTCCAATCCCCCAACAGTGTCAAGGCACAGATCATATCAAAGAAAACAAACTATCTGTTGCCATTGCAAAGTTTGACAGCTTTGAAATGGAAGATGGTGAATCCATTGATAAACTGGAAGTCAGATTTACTAGTATCATAAATGATCTGAATGCCCTTGGGAAAAGATACCCAAAAAGAGAAGTTGCACACTATCTAAGAAATGGGATATACATGTTGTGGTGATTGAAAAAACCAAAAACATTGATTCTATGCCATATAACCAAGTCTTCTCTGAACTGAAAGCTTATGAATTTGTGATTGATAAGAAAACAAAGAAATCTGATAGCAAAGATGAATCTTCATCTAGCAAGAATGTAGCTTTCAAAGCTAAAGAAAAATCATGTAAAGCAAGAGAGTCTGATAACTCACCTGCCAAAAATCAGGATGAGCAAGATGATAAGCTAGTACTGTTGGCAAGGAGGTTTGAAAGACTCAATAGCAGATATGGAAAGTACAAGAAGTACTACAAAAATACCAGATACAGGAACAAAATAACTCAGAAGCTGAGGACAAGTCCACTGAGAAGAGGAAGGACCACAAAGTTGAAGGATCTTCATCCAGAAAGAAGGACTCCAAATCCAAGGAAGAGAGTGATCAGGATGATGATACCAACATATGCTACAACTGCAAAAAGAAGGGCCACTTCCAGTATGACTGTCCTGGGCTAAGTGCCAAGGAAATAAAGGAAAGGCAAGCCAAAAGAGACAAGAAGAATTCGAACAAGAAGGCTATGGTTGCTGAAGAAGAAGAACATTCTGAGGAAGGATCCAGCTCTTCAGAAGAATTGTTCTCAGATAGTGACAGTGATGATGTTTGCCTTGTTGCCATTGAGGAGGTATATTTTTCTATCTCTGTTGCTGCTCCTACACAAGCACCTGAGTTATCAAGTTCATCTGTGACCAGTAATTTTGACCTGATGGATTCTTTTGAGAGTCTTATGAAGGACTATTCTGTGTTACAAGAACTGTTCATAGAAACTCAAGAACAGAATGAGGAACTGACTGCTGAGAATCTGAAGTGAAATAACTCTAATGCTGCTGAGATCACTTAATGGGAGCTACTGATGAACTAGATGTTCTGAAAGTACAACTCTCTGAAAAAGAGAAGGTGATAGAGGCCCTGGAAGGAAATTTAGAGCACTCCACTGAAGAAAATCAGCTTATCAGGACTGAATTCAATGACCTCTTTGAGAAACATGAAACTCTAAAGAAAAGTGAGGATAACTTGCGGATAAAGGTAGTTATATTGAATTCTGAATCTAAAGCAATAGATAAAATTCAGAGTTATCAAAGACCTGCAACTATAAAGGTTGGATTGGGATATAATCCAGGGGGAACCTCACAAGGTGTTGGGAAATTTGTATTTAGTTTTGATGGAAGTTCCAAAACAGGTTGTAATAGGACCAGTCAGATCTGTTAGCTGACTGATGACGTAGAATCAGATTAAGATGACCAACTGAAATGTATAGATAGCTGATGTAAAAGATAGGTCACAGATTGAGGGGGAACTCAATATGTATAGGTCAGGTCAGATTATCAGATGACCAGATAAGGTCAGATGATCAGAAGACAAGAAGAAGTCAGATGATCAGATGAAGACAGAAGACACTGAGACTCAGATAAACCTGAAGACTCAGATAAACCTAAAGACTCAGATAAATCTGAAGACTCAGAGAAACCTGAAGACTCAGTAACAAACCTGAAGACTCAGTACGACTGAAGACACTGAGGCTCAGAGTAACCTAAAGATCAGAAAACTACCAGAAGACCTACATCAACCGAGTCTGCAAATTGTGCTAAGATAATCTGCATCAGAAGACTCTATCAGGTAGACTGATCAGGTCAGCTCACACCTGGCGTCAACCAAATTGGTACACCAGACAAGACGAATATTCTACAAAAGGAATATCAATCGTCAAATGGATAAATACTGAAGTGCCGCACTCGTAAGCCAAGGAGAAAGCGACACGCGCAAAAAAAGAGCTGACAATGCAGGATTCGACGCTGCGGACATAAACATCGCTAATCATGCCTTCGGCCATGCCGATATTTGGAGCACGTCACATCAAATCCTACAACCTACTTAATATAGCCCGAAATTCAAATTGCTCTCCAACGGCTCTTTTATTCGTGGTCTATAAAATGGGATTGCTCTTCAAATTGAAGAATACGACCGGATCAAGCAGACTGAAAAAGAAGAAAAAATTATAGCAGAATTTCCGCTCGAAGAACACTGAATTTGAAGATTATTCTTAAGTGTTCATCCTATTGTTCTTAGCTTAGAAATCTCATCCTCTAGCATTTAGCTACATAAAAACTAGGATAGATTTCAAGTTGGAACCACAACAAAACTTTACCCAAACTCAAAGTTAGGTTAAGTTTGTTTTTGCAAGATTTCAGACTAGGGATTCTAGTTTCTGATTTCTGGGATCAGTTGAGTGTGAACTCGATAAATATCTGTTGGGTGTTGGACTAACACATTAAACTAAGTCCAGTCGGTTAAGTTGGTTTAGTTGGTGCCCCTGTGTTAAGGGAAGAGTGGACGTAAGACCGATTGTCTGAACTACTATAAAAATCTTGTGTGCACTTACTTGATCTTTATTGCTTTACACTATTACACACAACTGAGCTTTAAACTGCATACATATTCTGAGTTAATATCAGTCTGCACCAAGCAACTGATCTGATCAGGTTGATACCTTAGTCAGCCGATTGAAAACTGAGTTGAGAATCTGATTTGTTAAAACTGGTTTTTCACACGGGTACAAACAAGCTTCCGCACTATCAGTTAAACTGACAGATATCAAACTGATCTGCCCTCAGGCACTCAGTAAGATTGAACATCAGTCCAAACTGATTGAATCGCACTCTGATCAGGAAAACTGCAATCACACCTGATCTGCATGAAAAAGTTTTCAGAAGTCTATTCACCCCTCCCCTCTAGACTTCTGCCCTCACAAAACCCGTTCGGGACCTACAAGTGGTATCAGAGCAGTGGTTCTACAGACCACTGGCTTTGAGTATCATCGATTCTTGAGGAAGAATCTTTGTGGTCATTTGAACAGATCTTGAAAAACCATTTTCAAAACTCATCCGTTTTCAAAATCACCCAGCATGGATAATACCTCTGGTATGTATCATGATTTGCCTAAATTTTCAATTGATGAGTATGCAGATTGGACAATATATATGTGCAACCATCTAGGGTCAATAAGCGGTAGAATGATGGAAGTCATTGAACGAGGACCCATCATCATATATCACGACAACCTAGCTGTTGGAGGAGATCCATATTTTGCAGTTGGAAGCCTTGTCCGAAAGAGCCCTGCCATGATGGATGCAGAAGAAAGAAAGCTGTATACACTAGATACAATAGCCAGACATATAATCATGAAGACCATGGATAAGGTCACCAAAGAAAAGATAAAGTATCTCAAAACAGCTATACAAATGTGGGATACGCTTGCTGAGATGTGCGAAGGAAATGATCAGATCAAAGACAGCAGATTGCAAGCTGAACTGGTGAAGTTCGAGAAGCTCAAGATGTTGCCAAATGAAACCATCAATGAGCTCGATGGGAGAATCACCATGTCAGTAAACAAGCTACGAGAACTTGGACGAGAGATGTCAGACAAAGACACCAATTACAAGATCCTGAGATCTCTCACCAAGAAATGGGACATGAAAGTCACGGTAATCAAGGATTGCCAAGACATTGCCAAAATGAAGCCAAATAGCTTGTTCCTAAGTCTTAAAGCCCATGAGTTCGATCTGATCGAAAGAGGGCAAGAAAAAGAAGATGAGTCTCCTGCTGAAGCCACAACCTCCACATCAAAATCAGTTGCATTCAAAGCAACCAACAGCAGATCAAAGGCCACTGAACATGTTGGAAACATAATAAGCCAAGCTGAACAGATCGCTTTACTTACCAGGAAACTTGAAAGATCTAACATCCAACTTGGTAAGTATCGCAGATTCTACAGGGACTTTCAAGACAGTAGAGGAAGAAACAGGAGGCCAGCTGACAGATCTCCAGAACAGACCAGATCAGATGACCGAAGGGATCACAGAGAAGATAAGAAAAGAGATGATCGGTCAGATGAGAGAAGAGACAACAGATCTGACAGAAGGAGTTCAGATTACAATCAGAAAGGAAAGTCACCTGACAGATCCTACAGACGAAGTGACTCACCTGGCAGAAGAAGTTTCGTGGATCGTGGACCATGCTTCAACTGTGAGAAACCAGGTCACTACAGCGCCGACTGTCCAGACCTGACTACAAGAGAAAGAGAAGAGAAGCGAAACAGAAGAGAGCAACGCTACAGAGACAGAAAAGCCATGGTTGCTGACACATCAGGAATTGATGACTCCTATCTGCCTTCTGAGGATTCTGGCTACTCTTCAGTAGAGGATTTATGTCTGATAAGCAATGCTGAAGATTTCTTCGATCATGAAGATCTGATATTCTCTTCAGATGACGAAGTCTGTTTGATGGCCAAGGAGGAAGACCAATCTGAGGTAACCTCTAAACCTTCAGCTTTTTCAATTTCCACACCAGCTATAATTAGCACACCTGCTGGAGAGATTGACTTGCAGCTCTACTTTGAGCAATTGCTTGATGATCTCTCGAACGCAGTAGACACTTATACAATAGTGAAAGCTGAAAATGATAAGCTAAGGATCAGAAATACTCAGCTTGTTAAAGAGAACGCTGTCAGTAAAGCAGCTGAACTGAAATCAACTGAAACTGCTCAGAAGGTAACTGAAGAACTGAAAGTTCTGAAGGTTAAATCTTCTGATCAGGAGAAGCAGATCAAAGAACAACTAGCGATTAACAAACAGCAAGCTGATGAGTTCAAAATCCTACAAGCTAAGTTTAATGAACTCTTCCGACTACATGAGAGTCTAAAATCTACTGAGGATAGTTTGCGCAAGAAAATAGAGGTTTTCACGAAATCATCAAAAACCGTTCAGGATATGAACACCTATTTTCGAACGCCGACTAACAAGAAGGGAATTGGGTATGAAAACCCTTCTACATCCTCAAAACCCCCGTTTGGTTCACTCCAAAAGGGTGTAATCAAACGAGTCTCTGACAAAGATACACAAAAAGCAAAACTTTTATCTGATAAGGGAAAGAGACCTGCTGAGCAAGTAAGACAAGTGCCTAATCAGAAAGGAAACAGAAATGGACCCCAACTGATTAAGCATCAGGCGAGGAATCAACAGAAGAACCCAGTTCTTCTGAAGAAACCTCAACCCGATCAGCAGATTAGGTATCAGAAGAGACAACCTGTTAAAAGGAAGTCTAATCTGAGACTCAATCAGGGTCATCTGCCTAACAAGCAAGCTATAGGTAAGCTGCAGAGAACATCTATGCCAAAGAGATATGAATCTTTTAATGGTAGCAGTCGTACCTACCCTTATAACCAGAGACCTAGGGCTACTGCACCTGAGCCCCACTGGGTTAAAAGAAGACGAAATGTAAAGAAAAATCCCAAGTCTTCTGATTCACTCAAGGCTCGCACGAATAATCATACCAATCAGAATGCATATAAAGAGACGTATGATCATGTTGATATTTATGGGAGACAAATCAGGCCTTCTGATCTAAATGATTACAATAGAAGTGCCCTGTTTGTGTGGATCCCTAAAACCACCTCTAACCCCTCAGGACCCAATTCTAAAGGGGTACCTAAAACCTGATTCGATTGCAGGTTCACGTGGGATTGACCAACAAAAGAGGTGTACAAGCAACTATCTGGTACATCGATAGTGGATGCTCAAGGCACATGACTGGAAGCAAACATCTCCTTAGCTCCTACAAAGAACAAGAAGGCCCACGTGTACTCTTCGGTGATGATACCTTTGGTTTTACCAAAGGATTGAAACCTTAGAGAATGATGATGTACAAATTTCTTTGAGTCTCGTATGTCGAAGGTTTAAAGCACAACCTCGCTATCGAGATCACAATTCTGCGACAACGGATTCAAAGTTGAGTTCTCGAGTGATCGATTATGCGATAAGGAATCGAGCTACTCAACAAATCTTGCTAACTCGGTTCAAGGAAAGACCACGATCTACACAAAGATTGGAACAGTTGTCCAAGAAATGCATGCTTAATTGTTAAGAGTTCCAAAAGTAGCAGTTGGCTCTGGCACAAAAGAATGAGTCATCTGAACTTTAAGACTATTAACAAGATAGCTAGGATGTCTTTGGTTGAGGACTTCCGAATGAGGTATTCTCAAAGGATCGGGGCGTGTGCCGCATGTCGAAAGGAAAACAAGTTAAAAGCCTCATTCAAGGGAATACCTAGACCAAAGATCCAAGAGAGTATTACAACCGCTTCATATGGATTTATTTGGACCATTACACGGTCGGTCTCGATGGGCCGAAATATACTCGTAATCGTGGGCGATTATTCCAAGTTTACAGGTTGTATTCTTATACAAGAAGAACGAGACAACTACAAAGATACCCGAGTCGCTCAAGAAAAATACAAAACGAAAAGGGTGTCGAAGATAGTGAAAATCGGATCGATAGAGGTACAAAATTTACGAACTCTTTTATTCTTGATTTTTTTTTTGAGTTTGGTATCTGACATGAGACATCACCGAAGAAGAACGCCACAACAAAATGGAGTAGCGAGCGAAAAGCAGAAACTCTCAAGGAAGCCGCTCGCCTTTATGTTAAATTGAACATGCGACACCAAAGCGGTTTACGGGCGTTATCAACACCAAGCATGCCACACTCGTAATGGATGTTCTCGACAAAGGCTCACTACAAAACACCCTATGAATCGTGGAAGGGCAAAAAACCTCGTGTTTCTTACCTCCATGTTTTTGGGTGCAAGTGTTTCATACACAACAACGGAAAAGTCGGTTTGAAGACTTTTGAGGCCAAGTCGAGATGAGGGTATATTCTTAGGATATTCCTCATCCAAAGAAGGCTTTCGGGGTTTACAACAAAGTAAACCCTAGTTTAACACCCCATGTGATCTTTGATGAGACATCTTCTGAACAAGAGAAAGCTGCCTTAGAACAAGCAGTACCAGATCATCCGGTACCAGATACGCATAAAATGGATCAGCTAAGTATCAAGGAGAAAGAATCTGAACACGTAACAGTGTATATCCCAGAACTTGATCTTGCTGATTCACCAGGTCAATCAGACCCTAAGGTAAGCACAACTGTCAATGAAGAAGCTGGTACAATTGAGACAGTATCAACTGAACCATCTGGTTCAGGGGGAACTCCTGAAGTTCCTACGAACAGACATCAGCACATGATGAGTCCAACATCAGCTGAGACATGTTCTTATCAAGTGGATCATAATTCCACACCACTCCTAATCACTAGTAATGAACTACTATCAGAAGTGGATGATGTTCTCCAAACAGATGCAAATCAGAAAAGAAGGACTTGGATAACCAGTCATCCAACTGATCTGATTATCGGAGACCCATCTGATAGAGTCAAAACTAGACATCAGATTGGTGAAAGTGCCATGTATTGTTGCTATCTGTCTTTGAAGGAACCAACTAAGGTAGAAGAAGCTCTACAAGACGCAAGCTGGATTCTAGCCATGCAAGAAGAACTGGAACAGTTTGAGAGGAATCAAGCTTGGAAACTAGTGGACAGACCAACTCATCAAGACGTGATTGGCACGAAGTGGGTATTCAAGAACAGGAGAGATGAGAATAATGTCATAACCAAAAATAAGGCAAGACTTGTTGCTATTCACAATCAGAAGGAATTTATTATGATGAGACCTTTGCACCAGTCGCTCGCCTAGAAGCCATTCGACTGTTTCTGGCATATGCTGCCCACAGAGGGTTCATTGTGTATCATATGGATGTAAAGAGTGCATTCTTAAATGGGGTACTAGCAGAGGAAGTTTATGTTGAACAACCTCCAGGCTTTGAAAAAGGCGACCAAGTGTACCGTTTAAGAAAAGCTCTTTATGGCTTGAAACAAGCTCCTCGAGCTTGGTATGATACACTCTCTCAGTTCTTGATAGAGAGCGGTTTCACTAAAGGAATAGTGGACAGAACCTTATTCAGAATAGAAGATGGAGAAGATATTCTGAAGGTTCAGATTTACGTGCACGACATCATATTCGGATCTCCCAACAAGAAGTTATGTGAGAAGTTCAGCAAGTTGATGCAAGGGAAGTCCGAGATGTCCATGATGGGTCAGATGAATTATTTTCTGGGTCTACAGGTCAAGCAAAGTATAGAAGGGATATTCATCTGCCAAGCGAAATACACCAGGAATTTATTGGCCAAGTTTGGAGTTCAACACTGCAAGGAAGCCAGAATTCCCATGATGACTGGGTTCAAGATGGATCCAGATGAGGACGGTCAGAAAACTAATTAGAAAGAATATAGGGCTCTCATTGGATCGTTACTATACCTGACTGCCAGCAGACCAGATATCACTTTTGCAGTAGGTGTATGTGCCAGATTTCAGGCAAATCCAATGCAAAGCCACATAGAAGCAGCTAAGCGGATTCTTAAGTATCTGAAGGGGACAGTAAACATTGGTTTATTTTACCCATCAAATGATAATCTAGAGCTTAGTGGGTATTCCGATTCTGATTACGGAGGTTGCAAAATCGACAGGAAGTCAACCTCAGGTACATGTCAGTTTCTGGGTAATAAACTGATCTGTTGGTTTCGAAGAAGCAGACGTCAGTTGCGACATCTACTACTGAAGCAGAATATATGGCTGCAGGAAGCTGTTGTTCCCAACTGCTCTGGCTAAGTCAGCAGCTGAGGGATTATAACATTGTAGCTAAGAACGTACCTATATTCTGTGACAGTAATAGTGCTATTGCAATCACTCAGAATCCTGTTCTACATACAAGATGCAAGCATGTGGATGTCCGACATCATTTTATCAGAGATCATGTTGAAAAGAAGAATATCAGAATGGAAAAGATCCATACTGATAAGCAGAAAGCTGATATTTTAACTAAGCCGCTAGCTAAGATCAGATTCAGAGAATTATGCAATGAGCTAGGGCTTCTGGATCTAGGAGAAAGTGCACCAGAAATGTTAGGTGGACTGATCTCCATCACCAGTTGGTTAAAAGACTAACCAGGTTAAGAGGTATCAGTTGAGTTAGGAATCTCAACTGATCAGACGATCAGACAAGGAGCCGATCAGAAAATCAGACAAGGAGCCGATCTGAAGATCAGACAAGGAACCGATCAGTTTAAGATATATCAGATTAAGGGGGAACTGATCAGATTGGAAGGTTATATAAGTCGATTAAGCTACGGTCAACAAGCAAGTTGTATAAGTTTAAAGCTATAAATCGCATAAGTCAGTAGAGGCAACACAACAATGAAATAATAGAACTTTTCATTGATAAGGACCCGGAGGTCAGATTTACATTACAAGCTACAAGTACAAGAAGACCCGGAGGTCAGTACATAAACCATAAACCCTAAGCCTAACCCAAGGAAGGGAGGGGGAGAAAGGCTTTAAAGATTTTAGAGCTTGATGCTCTCATTATCCCCCGACCCTAAAAGGGGCGTGAGAGGCTTTAAGATAATCCTGAGCCACCCTCAGAGCTTTGGAGTGAGGAGCGAGAGCGGCCTTGAAGGATGTCCAAGCCAGGAGCCCCTAGACGTGAAATCAATGGGTTCTCCAGCTATTAAATGGGACACCAGTGCCAAAGGTTTGGTCAAAAGGACCATACGACCACTAGTGTCACATGCAAATATTGAGTTTGATACACGAAGATCAGCTATTGTCTGATGCAGACCGTGTACCAAACCCATGTTTTGTTTCAGACTGAGTCTGTTGATGCTAATTCCGTCATCTCGATAGGCACACAAGATGCATACGGTTAGGAGAATTACCTTCTCATTTGCTATAGCAGATCCGCCGCCTTGGTGGTAAAGAAGCTTTGCATTGATCGTATGTTTAATCTTCGATGACGACGAAAGCAGTGTGAAGGAACACACAGGGTTGATTTGAGAAGCCAAATTCATTGAAGAAGGGTTAAAGGCTTTTGCCGTGAGTTTCACCAGAAATAAGGGATTCATCGGAAAACATGGAGTTTAAGCTAAAGAAGATGAATGGTTTATGTTGTGTTGTTTGCCTAACACCCCAGGCCAACATATAGGAGAAATTCGGGGGTATAAATGCAAATTTATTTTCTCAGAAGACCTTAAGAAATTTGCATCGACAACGCATAAGGAACACGCGACCGATGGTTGGATGATTTGATGGTGTGAGTAATCACAGCGTATCTATACCATTATTACGGAATGTCAAATCGCGCCGATTTGGGAATCGAGGCGACCTTTTGACTCCCCGAAGTAAATGTTTTGGCGGGAGTATGACTTAAGTGCATAGGTAATGCGGCCTGAATAGAAGAAGGATGAAGTGGATCAGATAAGTAATGAAGTGGATCAAACAGGAATCTGATCAAATGAGTGGAATATTGTTGGGAAATGCTAAAGGCTACCATCAGTAAGGTCAACAAGTAATCAAGCAAATCAGATCAGATCACAGTGGTAACTGGTTGATTACAATATCAATCAGTCAGATACGTTTCTTATTTATCCCTTTCTAAACATATTATACGCTTTATTTAAATAAATTGGTTTTCACTCTGCCTTCTCTTAATTTTGTGACGCATGCACTGCAAAACATTTAATGCGGACATGGGAATGTGTATTTAATGCGTTTTATTTTTAAATTTTTGAGTCCGAAATACGAGAAGATTACTTTTCTCAAACGTGCGATTAAAACACTTTTTGGCCGACTAATCTCAGCCACTGATTTCAAAACACGGATACTTGAGTACCTTTGGAAAGTTGTGCAAAAAGTTTTCCCTCGCATACTATAAATCCAAATCTTTCTCAGAAAACCTTCTTTCCACTACTTCGTCTTCTCAAAAAGATCAAATTTTCAAAATCTGCAGAAATTTACCTTCAAAATCAATTGATTCTATTTACACGATTTCTCAATCCTACAAATCAATATCTGGTAATTTTTCCTTTAAGTACTGCATGATTTCAATTTACCTTAGGTTTACAAGTCGTGCTGCTATATTTCTGCGATCTACACGCTTACTTGCTTAATTGATGCTTAGATTACTGGTTTGACTGAGATTATTGAAATAATTTACTCAAACTAACATCAATTTGCATATCATACAGAAATGGCATATCTTGTTCCACGACAGGGCCAAGGGAAAAAGTTCGGCAACTTCGCATCAATGAAGAAAGATATCATTGATGAGAAGTATGTAGTATTTTCAATCACCTCAGATCCTGAATCGCTGGAAATTTGGAGTGCTTGCGAGCGTGCGGACTTGAACGATATTGCTCTACACATCAGAACATTGTCCACACACATGAAACCCTAGAGTTTCTATACAATCTACAGAAGGACGAGGACATTGATGCTGACTTAATTTCTTCCGTTGGTGGATTGGAAGTACGAGTGTCGAATAAAGATCTCCAGAGGATCTTCGGTCTCACTCGAGGAAGCATCAACCCAGAAACCTACGCGACTGATGTAGGAGAAAACGACTTTCTTGAAGCAGAGCTGTTGAGGTCAGCAAACAAGGAGAATACAACAAATGTCAAAGCCTCCTACATGAAAAGAAAATATCGCCTTCTCCTTGAGATCGTTCAGAAGGTGATTATGTGCTCAACTTATAGTCTTGATACTGTCACTTCCTATAAGATCAGTGTCATGACTGCAATCATCAAGAAAGCTTCCGATATGGATTGGTTGGGTATGGTCAAGGCAAGACTGTAGAAAGAATCGGGGAAGTTCGTTCTGACCCAGAGGAATGAAGTGTGCTTATCTTCCAAGTGCTCCTTCGTACACAAAATCTCAATCATTCTGTCAGATAAGCTGCCAAAAGATTATGAATGGAATGAGAATGGTGCGAAGGTGTATCAAGCAAAGCACAAGGCCATCTTGGGCAAGGATGAGCCTCTGCCTGGTCAATCTGATGAGGATCCTACACCTTATGTGCCCAAACCAAAGGGAGAAAAGAAGGAAAAAGAAAAGGCAACTGCATCTTCAGAAGCGCAGGGAACGGCCATTCCAGAGAAGAGGTTGATGAGGAAGGATCTGGCCAAGAAACCAGATGCTCAACAAAAACGTCAGAAGAGAGTTACTTCTCCTCTAAAGACTGCTCATAGTTCTGCTCAGCAAGTTAACAGAACGGAGGATCTGATCCAGGTTGAATCAAAAGTGAGAATAGCAGTCAGTTCAGAGCACACTGCCAGAGAAGTAAGGGACGAGCAGATGATCGAAGAAGAAGGAGAGATAGCTGTCAGAGGAACTGAAGTGGAGCACTTTGAGAAAGAATCACCATCTGATTCTCTGCCTCTCACCAAGATCTTCAAGAAAGAAAAATCGCCAACGCCCACTTCCAAATCACCATCACCCTCTCCTCACAAAACATTCTCATCCTCACCCTCACCAATCAGATCACCCAGATCTCCCACACCCCCAACCAATGAACCTGTTCAGTAAACTGAACCCCATCAACAAGTGGAAAACAAACCTGAACCACAAAAATCCCCATCTCACTCCCAATCTACAAACAAGGTACCAGAACCTGAGAGATCTGACAAGCATATGTCCATCTATCATAATCCCTTCAATACCAGAACCGTGCTTGCTTCACCTGATTCAGAAAGCCCCATCATAAGGATAATGAAGCAGCAAATCAAGGAGTATCTGCTGGACATGTGCCCTGAATTGGATCAACATCCTGGCATCCAGCATCAGATAGAAGAGATTGTGTTCTGGAGGGATATCAGATTGAAAAGCATTGAGGAATTTATGATCCTCATGACAACTCTGGGATCAGATTTCTTTGTAGACTTGGAGATGAAGTGCTTGAACAACGCTGGGATTGATAGCGTTGTTGAATTGGCCTCCGAGGATGATATCAGATGGTTGATTCATGAAAGGTTCGGAATTGCTGATAACAGGGAGGAAACTGTTTAACCTCCTACAGATCTTGAGGGAGCTGCCGATGAACCGAGAATGGGTGCTGCAGATGAGACCCAACTTGGCAAGGCTTCAACATCTGACCAGATTGCTATGCTGAGCTCCGATATCCTAGATCTCTGTACTGAGAAGATTCAAAATGGGATAAAGGTACTATTGAAGACAAATTCACAGCTCTCACAGCAGATCTGATGAAGCGGTTTGAAGAAGAGCAAACGAAACTGGTTGACAGAGAAATGAGTCTCACAGTTAAGAAACTCTCACAGATGCACAATGCCATCCTTTCTGATGTGATGCAACTAGTAAATCCTCTTGCCGAGAAGCTCAATCTCCAGTCTGATAAACTCAAAGTTCAGACAGACATGCTCAATGAGACACAGGTGTTACTGGAAAATGTATGGGCATCCCTGGAGAAGACTGACAACCACATGGATATGGGTTGGAAGCACTTTGCAGCTTCTACAGAACAAGCAAGAAAGGACATCAAATTTGCTCTCAGACGCTTTTTAACTCCTGCACCTTCTGCCACCGCTCAGATCACTCCTCTTGTTGTTGAGGAACTCAGAGAGGAGATCACATGACAGTTTATTGCTCTGAATCGCAGGCTGTTCAACCTCTTTGATGAAACCAAAAAGGGGGAAGGACAAGAGAAAGAAGAAAAACAGACACAGTTGGCAACTATTGTATCTTTTCCAGAAGCCACTGTATCTGACTTGCCAGCCACTCCATCTACTGATCTCATTGTTGATCTAAAAGAAACTGTGGAGCAACATAGCAGAGAGATCACCGAGCAGAAGATTGCTCTTTCAGATGTCATTGCCAGAGTTGACAAAATGGAAGACTTCTCGTCGTCTGTACAGAAAAGAATGGAAATCGATGATCAGGCCAAGAGCCTTGAACTCGCTAAGAAATTAGCAGAAGAAGACGAACGAGAAGAACCTGAGCAGAATCTGAGGAGAAAGAAAGGCAAAGGCAAGATGGTGAAAGCTACTGCTGAAGTTCAGAGACAAGGACAAGTATCCTCAACCAAAAGTCAGATGTCTCCTGAACAAATTCAAGAGCAAACAAGACAGAGAATAAGAGAGGCTGCCATCAAGAAGCAGAAGTTAGCAGAGGCGAAGGGACTAAACATCGCATACATTCGAAGGAAGAGGAAGAATGAAGCTGCAGCAGAGGAGATTGCTTGGGAAGAGAATGCCTTTCCGGCACCTGTTAAAGACATCCTCTGTGCCCGGCTAGATCTGCTTCCTAAATGGGATCAGATCAGAGCACAATGGTTGTGTGACGTATACATCCTGGAGATGATTCCGATTCATCAAGACCAGACAGAAAATGATGATGAATTTCAGAACTGGTTAGAAACGAAGTACCCAGACTTCTATCAGAAGGTGATGAAGGAAGGGAAGATCATGTCACTGATACCTGAAGCTCCTCCCTTTGAACAACTTCTTCCACCTTTGCGTCCAGACAACAAGCTAGATGCTGTCAAATTCAAGGATGCCTACTATGGATTTGCTAACAAATGAGGGATCCATAGAAGAGAAGATCTGGACAAGCTAATGCAAAGGATGTACAAGATGTTTGGCATCCCCAAAGAACTTCAAAGGTTCAAGTACACCTGAGGAAGACAACTTGGAGTCAGATGATAGGTACGTTTTCATGTATTCTGTAATGCACACACCTATCTGAATGAAATATTCTATCTCTCTGATTCTAAGACAACATCTCATTGTCTTTTGAAGTATGTACTATTTTACATTATCTGCATTTCTACTCATGTTATCTGTTTTTCTGATTAAGTGTTTTGGTTCCATCAAAAAGGGGGAAATTGTTGGGAAATTTGTATTTAGTTTTGATGGAAGTTCCAAAACAGGTTGTAATAGGACCAGTCAGATCTGTTAGCTGACTGATGATGTAGAATCAGATTAAGATGACCAGCTAAAATGTATAGATAGCTGATGTAAAAGATACGTTACATATTGAGGGGGAACTCAATATGTATAGGTCAGGTCAGATTATCAGATGACCAGATAAGGTCAGATGATCAGAAGACAAGAAGAAGTCAGATGATCAGGTGAAGACAGAAGACACTGAGACTCAGATAAACCTGAAGACTCAGAGAAACCTGAAGACTCAGTAACAAACCTGAAGATTCAGTACGACTGAAGACACTGAGGCTCAGAGTAACTTAAAGATCAGAAGACTACCAGTAGACCTACATCAACCGAGTCTGCAAATTGTGCTAAGACAATCTGCATCAGAAGACTCTATCAGGTAGACTGATCAGTTATCTGATCAGGTCAGCTCACACCTGGCGTCAACCAAATTGGTACACCAGACAAGACGAATATTCTACAAAAGGAATATCAATCGTCAAATGGACAAATACTGAAGTGCCGCACTCGTAAGCCAAGGAGAAAGCGACACGTGCACAAAAAGAGCTGACAATGCGGGATTCGACGCTGCGGACATAAACGACGCTAATCATGCCTTCGGCCACGCCGATATTCGGAGCACATCACATCAAATCCTACAACCTACCTAATATAGCCCGAAATTCAAATTGCTCTCCAACTTCTCTTTTATTTCGTGGTCTATAAAATGGGATTGTTCTTCAAATTGAAGAATACGACCGGATCAAGCAGACTGAAAAAGAAGCAAAAATTATAGTAGAATTTCCGCTCGAAGAACACCGAATTTGAAGATTATTTTTAAGTGTTCATCCCTTTGTTCTTAGCATAGAAATCTCATCCTCTAGCATTTGGCTACATAAACACTAGGATAGATTTCCAGTTGGAACCACAACAAATCTTTACCCAAACTCAAAGTTAGGTTAAGTTTGTTTTTGCAAGATTTCAGACTAGGGATTCTAGTTTCTGATTTCTGGGATCGGTTGAGTGTGAACTCGATAAACATATGTTGGGTGTTGGACTAACACATTAAACTAAGTCCAGTCGGTTAAGTTGGTTTAGTTGGTGCCCCTGTGTTAAGGGAAGAGTGGACGTAGGACCGATTGTCTGAACCACTATAAAAATCTTGTGTGCATTTACTTGCTCTTTATTGCTTTACACTATTACACATAACTGAGCTTTAAACTGCATACATATTCTGAGTTAATATCAGTCTGCACCAAGCAACTGATCTGATCAGGTTGACACCTTAGTCAGCCGATTGAAAATTGACTTGAGAATCTGATTTGTTAAAACTGGTTTTTCACACGGGTACAAACAAGCTTCCTCACTATCAGTTAAACTGACAGATATCAAACTGATCTGCCCTCAGGCACTCAGTAAGATTGAACATCAGTCCAAACTGATTCACCCGCACTCTGATCAGGCAAACTGCAATCACACCTGATCTGCACGAAAAAGTTTTCAGAAGTCTATTCACCCCTCCCCTCTAGACTTCTGCCCTCACAAAACCCGTTCGGGACCTACACAAGGTCATCTGAATGCTGCTTCTTCTAGTAGCCTAAGACTGTCTTTGTTAAACCGGCGGTTCGTACTGATCTTTTTATTGAAGAACAACCCCGTGTTTTAGACAAGGGTAAAGGACCTATGGTCTCAGAGAACCTGATGGTTCAGGAAAGAAAGCCCAAACCTCAGGTAAAGGCTAGAAAACCTGAACACTCAGTAGGAAATCCTCAGGACATTACTTCGAAGCCTCAGGCTAAGAATACCAACCTGAAGAAATCCGCACTGAACCATCAGAGGAATCTTCAGAAGAAAAACACCCAGCCAAGAAATTTTCAACTGAAGAAACCAAGTCCCCAGGTTACTAAAAGACCACAATTTCAGTACAGGCAACCTAAAATCCACTTGCCTAAAGGTAAAGGTTTCTTGAACCTAAGTCAGCAGAGACATAGACCAGCTGCACCAAGGCCAAAGTATTGGAACAAGAAGCCTGAACCCAAGAAGAACTCTAAGGCTATTGTTCATGCTAAGGCTGGCACTCATACACAGAGTATTGCCAAGGCTCCTAGGGTGGTGAATGTTTATGGAATACAAATCGGCCACTCTAAAATAATTAGAGTTGTCAGGCAGATTTGGGTTCCAAAAGGTACAGCTAACCTGGTAGGACCCTACACCAAATGGGTACCTAAGGCCTGATCTGTTTTTAAGGTGAAGGATAAGGACACTGAGCTGAATGAAGACAACATAGCCCTGATGAGTGGAATTGAAATAGCTCCTGTTGCATGGTATCTGGATAGTGGATGTTCAAGGCACATGACAGGATACAAACAATATCTCACTAACTATGTTGAGCAAAAAGGCCCACAAATTACTTTTGGAGATAATTCCAAAGGACAGATTGAAGGATATGGAACTCTGGAAGTTGATTCTGTTCATATCCATGGTGTATCATATGTTTCTGGTTTAAAGCATAATTTGCTTTCTATCAGTCAATTCTGTGATAAGGGATTCAGTGTTAAGTTCTCAAAGAATTTATGTTATGTGAAAGACAATGCTTCACAACAAATACTACTGACTGATACTAGAAAAGGAAATGTGTTTTTTGCTGATTGGAGATTAACTACTAAGGATACATGCTTAGTTGCAAGAAAATCTACTGACACCAGTTGGTTATGGCATAAAAGACTGAATCACTTGAACTTCAAAACCCTGAACAAACTTGCAAGATTAGTACTTATGCGGGGATTACCTAATGAAGTGTTCAGTAAAGATCATGTATGTGATGCTTGTCAGAAAGGAAAACAAATCAGAGCATCATTTAAAAGCAAAGTAGAGGTCTCTACTGATAAAATACTTCAACTGTTACATATGGCTCTCTTTGGTCTAGTAACACCTGTGAGCACTAATGGCATGAAATATACACTTGTGGTAGTTGATGACTACTCTAGATATACTTGAGTCATATTCTTACTCAGTAAGAAAGAGACTCAAACAAAACTGCCTGAATTACTGAAAAGACTGAGTATTGAAAAGAAGCTGAGTGTGGTCAAAATCAGATCAGATAAAGACACTGAATTTATCAACCATATTATATCTAATTATTGTGCATCAAATGGAATAGCTCATGAAACATCAGCTACAAGGACCCCACAACAGAATGGTGTTGCTGAGAGAAGAAATAGGACACTGAAAGAAGCTGCAAGAACCATGATTGCTGAAGCAGACATTCCTAAGAGATTTTGGGTTGAAGCTATCAACACTGCATGCTACTCTAAGAACAGATCCATGCTGACAAAGAATCAAGGCAAAACACCTTATGAGTTGTTGAATGAAAGGAAGCCTCTTATCTCTTTCTTTCGTGTGTTTGGTTGTAAGTGTTTCATACATAATAATGGTAAAGATCAGTTGAAAACTTTTGATAGCAAAGCTGATGAAGGGATATTCTTAGGATATTCTGAAGTCAGTAAAGCCTTCAAAGTTTACAACTGTAGGACTCTTATAGTGGAAGAAACACCTCATGTTGTTTTTGATGAATCTACTTGTGTTCAGAAGAAACATGAACATGAATCAAGAGATCTGACAAAGAGAATCACCAGACTTAGCCTGAAGAAGAAGGTTAAAATATCCTCGAAGCTTGAAAAGAAGAAGCCAATCATTTTCTACGAATGGAGTGAGTCAGACTCAAACAAAGATGCTCAGGATGGAAATACTCAGGCTGGTGAAACTCAGGATGATAGTTCTCCACTGAAGGAAAGCCAACACACTGAAGCTGACCAATCTGAACAAACCCCAGTTCAGGCTCAGGTATGTAATGCCGATGAAGATGTGGTCACAGCTGAAGCAAACTCTGAATCTATCAACCAAGGGGGAACAAATGTCACTGACAATGTTCTAAATGAAAACTCCCCTGAGGAACATGATTCTCTCTCTTCTTTTCTATTATTCCCTGAGTTTAATGAATTACTTGAACCTAATATTTCTGATGTTGAGGATACTACTGAAGGGGGAACATCCAGGAGAAGGTGGATAGATAGTCATCCCTCAAGTCAGATTGTGGGTGATCTATCAGAAGGTGTTAGAACAAGAAAGTTCCATGGTGAAAGTACGTTATTCTGTTGCTTCCTATCTGAGAAGGAACCTACTGTGATTGAAGAAGCTCTTCAAGATTTATTCTGGAATACTGCTATGCAAGATGAGCTGAATCAGTTTACAAGAAATGAAGTTTAGGAGATAGTGGACAGACCTAAGAGGCACAATGTGATTGGAACTAAGTGGGTGTTCAAGAACAAGAGAGATGAAAATAACAATATTGTAAGAAACAAGGCAAGGCTAGTTGCACAAGGTTATTCCCAAGAAGAAGGATTGGATTATGATGAAACATTTGCACCTGTTGCAAGACTAGAAGCCATCAGATTTTTTCTTCCATATGCTGCTCACATGAAATTCACAGTCTATCAGATGGATGTGAAAAGTGCATTTCTGAATGGTGTGCTTAAAGAAGAGGTTTATGTGGAACAACCTCCTGGCTTTCGCCAAAATGACCAAGTTTTCAGTCTCAGAAAAGCCTTGTATGGTCTAAAGCAAGCACCCAGAGCATGGTGTGATACACTTTCTCAATTTCTTACTGACCATGGTTTTACCAAAGGAACTGTTGATAGAACCTTGTTCAGGATAGAAGATGGGAAAGATATATTACTAGTTCAGATTTATGTGGATGACATCATATTTGGATCCCCTGATCATCAGATGTGTGAGAAGTTTTCTGCCCTGATGAAAGGAAAGTTTGAGATGTCAATGATGGGGGAGATGAATTTCTTTCTAGGACTTCAGGTGAAACAATCTAAAGAAGGAATATTCATCAATCAAGCAAAGTATACCAGAGACCTGATTGCTAAGTATGGTATACAAAATTGCAATGCAGTTAGAATTCCTATGAATACTAACTACAAGATGGATCCTGATCCTGAAGGCAAATCAGTTAACCACACTGATTATAGAGGGATCATTTGATCACTGCTCTATCTCACAACAAGTAGGCCTTATATTACTTTTGATGTTGGGATATGTGACGGATACCAAGCAAATCCCAAGGCCAGTCATATGGAAGCTGCCAAAAAGATACTGAGATATCTTAAAGGCACAACAAATAGAGGATTATGGTATCCAGCTGATGATAACCATGAGTTAATTGGTTATTCAGATGCTGATTATGGTGGTTGTAGAATTGACAAAATCTACTACAAGAACTTGTCAATTTCTTGGAAGTAAACTGATATAATGGTTTTCAAAGAAACAGACCTCAGTAGCAACCAGTACTACTGAAGCTGAATACATGGCTGCAGGAAGCTGTTGTGCACAGATTCTTTGTCTCAGATAACAATTAAGGGATTATAAGGTTGTAGCCAATGAAATACCTATATTTTGTGATAATAATAGTGCAATAGCTATTACACAAAATCCGGTATTGCACACCAGATGCAAACATGTTGATATCAGACATCACTTCATCAGAGATCATGTTGAGAAAAAGGATATCAGAATGGAGAAAATTCATACTGATAAACAGAGAGCTGATATTTTTACGAAACCTTTGGCTGAGTCAAGATTTCAGGAACTATCAGTTGAATTGGGCATGTTGGATCCAGGAGAGTGAATTCACTGAAGGGAGAAGTCCTTCAGGTGCATGTAGTTATTCATGAAGAAAAAACCCAGGACAAAATTCTCTCAGAAAGGAAACCGAGACTCAGAATAATTTTGTCAAGGTCAGTATTCAATAAATGTTTATAAAATCAAATAGTCCTGAAATGATATTGACACATGCATTAATTCACAGCATTTATTTCACTCACTATTCATTTGAAATAAATGACAAAAGACCTGAATTTTTTAGCGGGAATGTTTAGAAGTACTCTATTGGGTGAGATTTCGACAGGAAGTCTAAGGGTTGCCTCGATTACTGTGAAACATCATTTTGTCACCCTAACTAATGCTACTTGCCTAATTTCTCAGAGAATTAGCCAAAAATAGTAAAACCCTCGAGATTTCTTTTAATCTCAGATTGAATCTCAACCATTCATTCTCTTTTCTTAGATTTAATCACAACCATTGATCTACAATTTTCAAATCATATATAAACCAGAGTGTTTACCATCAATCGTTCACTTTACACTTTTAACAGCCCATTCAAACATTGCAAACACTCAAAACCCTTAATCTTCAAAACCCTCAAAATTCCATCTTCCATAAATCATTCTACAATGGAATTCCTAAGTTATGCTATGATTAAGGATATTGCCGAAATGGAAAAACCCTATTTTGAGCATGTGGTGGCCATGATCGAAAACAAAGCAACTAAGGTTGAGGAAGAAGCACTCAACATGCTGCGGATGGCTCGATTATCACATTTGGTGAGCAATATGCCAGACTCGGAACTATCCCAAGAGGTGTTGCAGTTTGTGGTTAATCTTCGAGAAGGAGGAAGGGGAGGACTAGTTTCGCAATTAAGTTTTGGAACTTATGCGAAATCAAAGGCAAAGGTGGTATGCAACAAAGAGGTAATATTGTCTCTCTATGATATTAATGTTGTTTTTGAACTCAATGATAGAAAAGAAGATCCAGCGTTGTATATGTCTGGAAGAGAACAAGAAATCTTAGATCGTTTTGCACCAACTCTTCGCCACCAACCTAGCTTTGTAGGTTTGTACTTTGCCATTTGCATTGGTCTTGCTCTTGAAGACCAAATAGCAACATATGGGTCTAACCCCTTCAGGCAACTCAACCAAGTCCCATACTTGATTGGTGTACATCGAGTCCATCTCGGATTTCATGGCTTCATGCCACTTCCCTGAATCAATATCTGATATTGCTTCAGAGTAATTATTAGGATCGTCTTTATCCGGTATGTCAACATTATCGAGTTCCTCCAAGAGGTAACCTTATCTAATGGGCGGATTACGATTCCTAATTGACTTACGGAGCTGTGGTTGTGCAGGCTGTACATTCTGATCGTGAAAATTTTGTGGTGCATCGATTTCATCAATGTCCGAAGAGTCCTCAAGAGCTACACTTTCAGATGCCTCTTGGGCGGGAGTTTGAACTGTGTTGTTCTCATTCAGGCCACTTGGAGGTTTTTGCACAACCAAGCCAACTCCAATTATTCTCCCACTGGCTGAAATACGATCACCTAGTGAAAGACTCCCACCGTGAAAGTTGCTGAATGCTCCCACTGATTTCTTGGTATGTTGCTTTGACAAGATATCAGTCTCTTTGTTAATTTGTGGTTCTTGAATTTCTTCAAGTTCTATCAGCTTACAACCTTGTTCCTTAAAGACATAGTCTTTTTCGAGGAACTTGGTCTGGCTAGAAATAATCATTGATTGTTTCTCAGGTAGATAGAAGTAATATCCTTTAGTTTCCTTAGGATATCCCACAAAGTAACCCTTTTCACCTTTGGATTTTCCAACTTGTCGGTAAGCATCCTTTTCACAATCACAGGGCATCCCCATATTTGATATGTGTAAAAGTTGGCTTCTTGCTACACCATGGTTCATATAGTGTATGCTCAACCGATTTAGATGGAATCCTATTCAGAATGTAAATTGAGGTTTGTAACGCGTATCCCCATAAGAATGTCGAAAGTGAGGAGAAGCTCATCATGGACCTCACCATGTCTAATAGGGTTCGGTTTCTCCTTTCGGACACACCGTTCAGGTGAGGTGTTCCGGGAGGAGTCCATTGTGACCGGATTCCATGTAACTTCAAGTAATCAGTGAATTCATAGTTAAGGTATTCACCTCCTCGATCTGATCAAAGAGTCTTGATACTCTTACCAAGTTGCTTCTCTACTTCAGCTTTAAACTCCTTGAATTTCTTAAAAGATTCAGACTTGTGTCTCATAAGATACACGTATCCATATCTTGAGAAATCGTCAGTAAAAGTGATGAAGTAACCGAAGTAACCCCTAGCTAGAGTGGGCAATGGTCCACATTCATCGCTGTGAACCAACTCTAGAACTTCTTCGGCATGCACCTCTTTCTCATAAAGGGTTTATTGATCATTTTGCCCATGTGACAAGATTCACAATCTCCATAAGACTCAAAGTCGAATGGGGTTAAGTAGTCTAACTTTCTTAACCTTGCAATTCCTTTCTCGTTTACATGATCAAGTCTACAATGCCAAGTAAGTCAGATTTACATGATTACTAAGTTTGAGTCTTTTAATTTGTATATTAAGAACATTATATCCACGATGCAACAAGTATAAACCATTCATCATAGGGGCATTCCCATAAATCATTCAACGTGAAATAACAATTATTATCACTAAAATGGAAGGAATGACCCTCAATGTCTAACATAAGAATGAAAATAATGTTGCGAGTAATAGGAAGAACGAAATGACAATCATTAGGTTCTAATCTAAAACCTAAGGATAAGTCTAACACATAAGTCCTCACACGTTCAGTAGCAACTCTTGCTCCATTTTTACGTGTAAGACGACTTCACCCGACCTAACTGCCCTAAGACATATGAGCCCTATTGGTCCCGGTGCTAACGAGTCTCACACGTGTATGGGGGGAGGAATACACGTGTTCAGTGATTTTTAAAACTTTTAATTTCACTAAGGTCAGATGGGTCAGGTTATCCTGATGATTTGGCCTAGAGAAGCACAGATTGCCCTGAGTCAAAGTCTACTGAGACAATGATCCTGAGCTACTTTCAGAAGCTCCAGATTAGCCCAACTGAGCCTGAGTTTATCAGAGATCCTGAGGCGCTTGGATCAGATAATTATCTTACTGAACCCTCAGTAGAGTTAGTTCAGTTTGGTAACTATCTGTTCTAGCTACTCAAGTGTGCGGAATGGTTGGCCCTATGTTTATACTCGTTTTAGCTTTGCTGAAAATCGTCCTTTTAATAAAACAGTGATTAAGATTGTGATCAGTTTGATGCAAGTTCAGTGGATTGGTTCCAACTGAATATCAGTGAATTATGCTTTCAGTGAAAAACATGCAACATATAATAATGCAGTACAGAAAGCAAAACAACACAGCAAATTATAGTGGTTTAGAGACTAAAGCTCCTACGTCCACTCTCTCTGACCTTCAGAGAAATTCCTTAACCACTTCCTAAAGCTTTCTGGCTAACTCACTGTAGCTTACTCACTTTTCTACCTTGAGTTTTCTGGCTGACTCACTGTAGCTTACTAACTTAAACACACACAAGTGTTCAGACTACCACAAGTAGCTTACTAACTTCTTCTCTAGAGTTTTCTGGCTAACTCACCTTAGCTTACTAACTCTTTACAACTCCAACTCACCAACAAAACACACACAAACTACCTTAACAAAGGGTTTGGGTTTTGGGTTGGTTTCCAACTAGGATGAGATATCCTTTACAATAAGAACAATGCAAAGGTTAGAATATCTCTACTAAGATTTGGATATTTCTTATTAATCTGGGCTTAGTGAATGAGCTCTCTCCAATGTGAAACACTTGAGAAATTCTAGGTTTTTAGAGTGCTTCAATTTGCAATACGAATGAGCTCTTGAGTTGCTTTGAAATTTCCCGTAACCTCTCAACGTAAAGGGTCACAAGTATTTATAGGCAATTTCACCAAGGTCACTCTTGAAAAACTATCCATTTGAGGAGATAGCTTCATGAGTTTCCTCTTATGGTGTTTGATGAACGGCTATATTTAGGGTTTGAATACTCCCTTGCATGTTTTAGGAAATATGCATTCATGTAGCCAATCACTAATTTTTGCAGTCTGGAACATAGTACTACTGACATGATTCAGTTGACACAAAAACTTTCGATGTCGATGAAAGTGCGATCTTTGTCTTCCTCTCGATTGGTTCTTGTCTTGATAAAATGTAGACAAACATAACGACTCTTTTTGGTCAATCTCTCTGAATGAGATAACCTTAAACAACACTTAGACTTAGTTCCTTTTGTCTGCATATGAATGTCTGGGGCAATATCTAATTTTCTGAATATTCGCATTTTCTCAATTTTGTAGTCTTCAGATAGATATTATTCAATTACCTCGGAACATTGTGGTTATAATTGAGTATTCAAGATTCTTCTTGAGTCTTGATGAATACTTTGGTCTTCGATGTCTTACGTGTCTTTAGTATCTTACGAGTCTTGATTGTCTTACGAGTCTTGATGTCTTACGAGTCTTGATGTCTTACGAGTCTTGATGTCTTACGAGTCTTGATGTCTTGTGACTTCTTGAGTCTTTAGTGACATCTTGAGTCTTGATGACTTGATGACATCTTGAGTCTTGGTGACTTCTTTGAGTCTTGATGACATACTAAAGTCTGCGTTGACTTGACCAACTTCTTTGTGTCTTGATTAATTGATGACTTCTTGAGTCTTGATGACATCTTTTGAGACCCGTGACAACTTCGGAGTCTTGGTGTCTTGAGACTTGATGTCTTGATGACTTTCTTTGGAGTCTTTGAGTGTCTTTAGTGACATCTTGAGTCTTTAGTTCTTTAGTGACTTCTTTGAGTCTTCAGTTTCTTGAAACTTCTTTGAGTCTTGATTTCTTGAAAACTTTTTGAGTCTTTAGTTTCTTCAGAAACTTACTGAGTCTTCAGTATCTTCAGAAACTTACTAAGTCTTCAGTTTCTTCAGAAACTTACTGAGTCTTTAGAATCTAATCTGATCTATATCTGCTGACTATACATGGTGCAGATATCTTCCTGAACACTCTATACTGAATACTGACTCAGTCTATCAGGATTATCCTGAACATGTCATACTCAGGGGTTTTGGGATCTAATCAAAACTTCTTTATTAAATTCATCTCCCAACAAACCCCTTCACATTTGTACAAATGTGTGAGCCATATCTGGTATCTAATACCCAACAATTAGCGCTATTTGTGGATATTTCTATCTTAATAACAAACATACATGTTCTAGTGCCAAATGCACCCAGTGCCTTCCTTTTAGCAACCAGAACCTTATAGTCCTTCTTCCAGTGCCCTCTTCTACTTATAGTAGAGGCACACATCCCTATCTACCCGCTCGTTCTTTTGAACACCATCTTAGTGATAGTGAACTCAAAATGTTGAGCACGTTGTGAAGTTCAGGCATGGTCGCATCCTTCTTATTCATATTGTAGTTCACAATGAAGCTAAAATATGATTACAGAAGCGACTGAAGGATAGCATAAATGAAAACATTGGTCTTTTAGCTCAAAGCCTTAATTACCAAGTTTATCAATTAGACATATCATCATAAGCACACGAGGTGAAATATTCTCTCCTTTAGCTAACCAACATTTGAAAAATCTCTCATCACTTCATAAATCTCAGAACGAGATTCAGAATCAAAGAGATCCTTAAGATGCTTGAGCATTTAGAAGAGACCCATTTTTCTCATGTTGCCTAAAAGCAATTAAAGAGTCATCTTGAGCAACATCACACTGCATCGAGCACAGGAAGCATCCTTTTGATGCTTCTTCTAAGCTGCTACGTCAAACGTGGCTGCCTCAGAGTACCAACTTTAAGGGTAATCGGGATAGGCGTGTCCAACACGTACTTAATATTTTCTTGCCTTAGCACCAAACACATGTTTCGGTGCCAGTTCAGAAAATTTGGCCTAGCCAATTTGTTTGTTTCCAAAACACATCTCAATAACAGTTATGCATTTCAACTAACCAAGAGAAATAAAATAAAATGGGAACTAAACACATAATTCCTATGATCAATATTCAGCAATCAAAATAAACATGACCTTTCTTTTGTGTTTATTTTGTCTCCATTATTTTCACATACTCAACGACCTCATCGGAAGAGTACGAATTTATATCAGATATAAATTGTAATGGACTAGGATCCACATTCCTACTATTACAATATCTGCTTGGGCTGATTACCGCAATAGCATAACTGGTAGGTCTTCAAACCATTTGCAAAAACTGCAACACCTAGTTGATTGAACCTAGTTTAATCGGATGCCACTTGACTTTCGTTTTCCTGCTTGGGCTGGTGAAACAAAGTCAAGTTGATTTACAACCATCAAGCGGCGACACTTCATGTCCCCATAAAAGTCCCGTTAAATGTAGATCCGAGCAAAAGACTTGGGCCTTAAATACTCATTGGAACAAAATCTCCGGTTTACTTTTAACTTTGATGGAAGGCATCGTTCAATTTAATGAAAATCATATTTTAGTGAGGAACGTTTTAAAGGCGGGGTATTAATTGCTTAATTGAGATCCAACGTGTTAATCTACGTCACATTTGAGAAATTATTGGGCGCCGCCTACCCAAACATGATTTACACGGACTAACATTTATATGGGTGCCGTCTACCCAAACAATAATACGGTCCGAAAATTATTGGACACCGCCTACCCAAATAATTATAATGCAGACGTAAAGCGCGTCAACGAATTTAAATAAATAAACAAGTTAACGAGTGGGATTTTAATAAACCTTTTAAAATAAATTTCAAAATTCAATTTTTCAATTTTATTTAAAATTATTAAAACGGTAATTAATCCAATTAATTACTTTGGTCTAACCAAAATCCAATTCAAAATTAAACTTTATTAATTTTAAATCAGATCCTTATTTAATTATTTATTTGTCAATGACTCATGTGCAAATTTTAAAAACTGCACGGAAGGGTCTGTCCTAAATCCAATTTCGGCACAGTCGTTCCCCTCATCATCTCCCGGTTTTCCTAAAACCGTTTCCGATCGGGTCATTTGAACCAAACATCCAACATTCATCAGTTCACAGAATCATTCAAAAATTCCAAAAACTGTTCCAATCGTTAGGGTTTGTTCATAATTTTAATTCATCAGTTCCAAACCAATACAGAATCCCAACCAAACAATTCGACAATTAACAACATGAATCGAAATAGCCCCAAATTCAGAAGCAACAAGCAACAAAAAGGAGAGGCAAAATTCGAAGCAGGTCAGCATCGTCGGACAAACAGGCGCGGGCGAGTCTGCGCTGTCGCTAGGCGCGTGCGGGCGACTCGTTGTCGTCACCAAAGAACCAGAGGTTGCGCGCGGAGTCACTACTTGTTCGAAATAGGATGCGAGTGATGGGTCGAACCGGTGGCACGCCTACACGAATCACCCCGGCTTCGAATCGAGTCGACCCGAGTCAAAGCCAGATGACGGCGCAGCGCACCGCCATTGCTCGAATCGATTTGTGAGTGCACGGCCACAATTTTCGAGGAATTGAGACGGTGGTCAACCCAATAGATCGAATAACCAGGTGCGGCGATGGGATTGAGGGCGAGCAAGTCGCGCCGATTCGAGGCGAGGCAAATCCAATTCGCAATCGGACGCGGTGTCGCGGCTTCGCACGACCACCGCGAGTCGCGGCGTACAGCAGCCGACTTCGAGCGGCATTGCGAATACCAGCGAACACCAGCGTGGCGGAGGGACGAAGGGGTGATGAGTCTCCAGAAAACCCTAGGTTTTCGTGGAGAAGAAGAGGAGCAACCAAAACCAAACAAACATATGGGTGCGGTTTGTCTAATAGCCGCAACCGGTTTTGTTAAAAAAAATTAATTTTAAAAACAAAACCAATTTTGATGCAATTAAACACCAGATCCTGAGCTCTGATACCACTGTTGGAATTTAGAGGCACGTAAACATGAAATACATGCGCAGCAAAAATTAAAGTTCACCAACAACGAACAATTAATTTCATAATTGAATACGTATAAACATAGAGAGAAATCTTACAGTAAATAGTACGCATATTTCTCTACTATGGTATCCACGTAATCCCCGTTCACGGACTTGCACATATTTTCCAGCGTTGAATCTGAGACGGAGTTTGCTAGGAAAATTCCTATTCTAGATTTTATGGAGAAATATGAACAACCGTGTTATGGATTCCCAAGAGCTCATATATATAGGAGAGACCCAGCTTAAATCTTAAGCTAACCTGATTGGGAAATAAAATCCCTAATCTTTATTTAAATAAATCTCTAAGATTTATTTCCCACATATAAAATCTCTACGGATTTAATTCCCATGTATATCAAATCTCTACGGATTTGATTAATATTAAATCCTACAATAATATTCCAAATATTATTATTGGGAATTCTATTTAATTAAATCCAATTTAATTAAATATTAATAATAATTAATTCCAAGTTAATCTATTATTAATTAATTCTCCATAAATTAAATATTAAATCCAATTTAACATTTAATCAACCAACTATTATCCGTAAAAGAGAACTACTTGTTATGTGACCCATAGGCCCTTATATATTGAGCGATTAGTCAAACTAACGGTCTTAATTGAACCCTAGACAATAAATCAGACATTCTCAATATATGAGGTACGTTGCGAGAAACGTGCAACTACCTGTAACTGAAACATGGGCTATTACGATTTCCTCCTTTCATTCGCGAATACTCGATTAAGTCTTGAACATGATGAAATGTCTATTCAAATAACTTAATCATGTTATCTCCAATCACTAATTGATCATGTATGTCACACTTAGCCACAAAGTCTAACTTGACGTGCATCGGCCGATGACTTTGATCCAATTATGATGAGAAGATGAGTATTCTCTCTAAATCCACATTGAGGAATGAATCCTATTCTTGGCTCAACTACCACGCACATGTACTTCATGATGAACCCAATCTAAGCCATATCTACCCATGGTTAGGGTGCAAGCATCGGTCATGGTCAAAGTTCATCATCCCACACATGTCGTGCGTATTGACCTCAAGTCAAAGGAGTATCGCATCGCTCCCACTAACCGAGACACCCGTAGCCACATATAGTGGAAATACATCAAACGGTCTCTCGGATGGGTAAACCAATACCCTCTAAGGTATTTGTGCATCCATCATGAGATACCTAGTATCTCGTAGTAAGTGAGATCTTACTACACTCTCCAAGAGTATGATGCAGATCGCACATAAATCTCCATTGCATCATCAATATCCCACTCTTGATGATCCTTGATCGGGTCTATTTGAGAATCATGCTTAAGTCATCCGAGTTCTCACAACCTCGATGGCAACAATGACTCATGAGAACACTTGTATGAATAAATGCAAACAATCAAACATAATATTCAAACAAGTGTATTGCCATACATTAATATTAAGTGAACTATAATATTAAATCAAACTGAATATCATCGAGTATTATGTCCTTACAATAGATTGTCTCTAGGACACTAACACTAACAATTTCACTTTTCCTCAAACTTGAATGTCGACCCATGCAGGGTATTTATAGACTTGGAGATCAACTACATTGTCCTATCCACTAGGCTTGGATAACCTTGAACATCTCCTCCACTATCTCCATGATCATGGTGTAACCACCCATGATCTTTCTATTCTCACTCCACCACAATGCAACCTCTTGACAATAAAATCGAATTGTCTTCAACCTGCAGTGTAGGAAATATAGAAAAATACATCTATTGAAACGGAGTCAGTGTTAGGAGAAATGACAAATTTATGATGTTGTGCAAAATGTTGTCCAATATATGGAACAACATCCGTGCACCATCAACAAAATTATTAATTGTTTATGTTTTTCATTAATATTTCTTGCGACTAAAGATCTAGATCCACCTCCGTTCCCTTTTATATTTTTCCATCTCACATTTGTCTAATACTTACTCGATGTGGGACAAAAAATATAAAGTCCACCTCTTCTCCCTTTTATATAACTTCCTTTTATATTTCTTTTAATACTTACTCAGTGTGAGACAAAAAATATGAGGTACACCCCTTCCCCCTTTTATATTACTTCCTCTCATTTTTACTCTAATACTTACTCGATGTGGGACAAAATCTCTTCCCTCTTTTATCTTACTTCCTCTCATATTTCTCTAATACTTAGTTGATGTGGATCAAAAATATTCTAGTTTTTTCCCTTTTTCCAAGTTATTTTGAAATATAATCTTTCCTTCCTCAAGAAAATCATAACGTTTATATTATTTCTATATCTCAAGTTTGATTATTTAATGTTAAATATTAATATTATAAGTGCATTGACGAATAGAACACTTTTAGAAAATAATAAAACATAGAAGATATTGAAAAAAATAGATAGGGAACATTTTAACGGTTGAACCACCGGTTCAACCAATCCAATCGATTGTTCCTCCAACTGGTGCTCATTCAGACTTGATCGCCGATTCGATTATGAAAATAATGCTTTAATTCATAAAGTGTGTGATGAATTTGGATCCTCTCTAATTAGTAGGTGTAAATTTTTTTAAAAAAATTCATCTTCATCCTTAATTATATCAATGCCTTAGATTTTGCCACGTCACCTCTCCTAATAAAATCTGAATTCTCTCTACTCAATAAGAATTTTGACCGCTTATTCTTCACCTTGTTCACGATGTCATCTTTTCTTTGATTATTCCCGACATTATCTTTTGATCTATTATGAATCTTCATTAGCTTAGTCAATATTCAATAGATGATAACAAACCAAAAATAAATAAAAAATTATACGGAGGAGAATTAACCATTTCATTCAAAGGGTATTTTTCTTCTTTCTTTCTATACAACTTTTCCCCTGAACTTTTTATTAGTGTGGCATATATTTTAGCTTTTAGAAGAAATGGACATACATTAATTTTGTATCTTTTATTCTTCTTCTTTATAAATATTTATTCACACATTTGTAGAAATAGAGACGCGACCAACGTAGTTTTATAGTACCAATAAGTGCCAGTTATTAGCTAACATTTGTTATTTCTCTCAAGAGCTAAGAAAAATGTTATATTTTAGAAGGAAATTTGAGCGTGCTAGGGGAAAAGATGTTGGGGTTATACGTGAAAGTATGTTTTTACTTTGTATAACCTATGTATTAAACACTTATTTACTGAAATAAATTATTTATCACTGTTGCATTAGATATGAATGAATGTTATAAATATTTACTGCAAATCGTTCATAAAATAGCACATGTTACATTGTAGTTAGTGTGGTGATACCAGATCACGGAAGATCACATTAACAGTTCCTTGTAAACGAGTGCATGTTTCACAACTTAGATAGATCTGAACAATCTATTGGTAGATGTTGATGTGTAAGGCTCAGATTGACTTGTCTTGACCAAGAGATTACACTAGTGCATCTGTTGCGCTGAAGCGGACTTGCAGAGAGGATAAACTCTTCCGTACTAACTTATGGGATGAAGAGTTAGACCTCAGTGGTTGTTGATTTCTTAATCTCTGTCACTTTATAAGGATTGTGTGTGATTAATAATTATTGCTTTGACTTATGATGGGAAGAGAATCATTGCGACTTCGATACCTTATATCTTGGGCAATAATATTAATTACACGATGATTGCTAAATTAACACAGAGAATCGTGTGCTTGGAGAGTCTTGTATAATTTGTCCCCTTGGTGGGTGTAGGTCCCGAACGGGTTTTCGTGAGGGCATAAGTCTGGAGGGGAGGGGTGAATAGACTTCGGAAAACTTTTGCGTGAGATCAGGTGTGAAAAGCAGGTTACCTGATCAGAGTGCGTGTGAATCAGTTTGGACTGATATCCAACTTACTGATCGCCTGAGGGTAGATCAGTTCGGTGTCTATCAGTTTAACTAATGTGCGGAAGCTAAATTTTACCCGTGTGAAAAACCAGTTTGTTAAATAAGAATTCTAAGTTATCTGATTTTAATCAGATGACAAAGTGTAAGACTGATCAGATCAGTTGCTTGATGCAAACCTGATCCAGAATCAGAATATGTATGTAATGCTTAAACAAGTAGTGTGCAAAGTGTAAAGCAGGTGAATCAGATAATGCACACAAGATTTATAGTGGTTCGGACAACTTGTCCTACGTCCACTCTTCCCTATCAGCAGGGGCACCAACTTAACCAATTGGACTTAGTTTAATGTGTTAGTCGAACACAATACAATAGATGTTTCAAGAGTTCTCACTCAATCAATCCCAGAAGTCAAAACTAGAAACCCTAGTCTGAAATCTTGCTAAACAAACTTAACTTAACTTTTGGTTTGTGTATAAGATTTGTTTTGTTCCAACTGGAAATCTATCCTAGTATATGGGTAGCCTAAAGCTAAAGGATAAGATTTCTGTGCTATGAACTATGGGATGAACACTTAGAAAAATATTCTTGATTTTGTGTTCTTCATGTGGAAATTGCGGATAGCTTGAGCATGATGATAATTTCTGTAACCTTACTATGTAGGTTGATCCCATATTTATAGGCACGAAATCGAACTAGTTGTTGGAGAGCAATTCAAATTTTGGTCTATTTAAGATAGATTTGTAGGCTTGATGTGACGTGCACAGAGGCGGCATGGCCGAAAGCATGTAAGTTTGTTCTTTCTAGCTGTTTGACTGTGCAGCGCCGAATCCCGCATTGTCAGCTCCGTACATACGTGTCTCATTCTCATTGGTTAACAAGTACACTTATTCAGTGTTTGCTTTACCAACTAAGGTTGGCATTCTTCTTGTCTGATTAACTCGTATGATCTGGTGAACCTTTAGTTGTCACCTGATATGAGCTGACTTGATCAGATAAAATTGATCAGTCTACCTGATTGAGTCTCTGATGCAAGTTGTCTTAGCTCAACTAGCAGACACTTCTTCATTCTCCTGATGTAGGTCTTCTGGTCATGTTCTTCTGGTAGTCATCTGATCTTCAGGTCTTCTGAGTCTTTAGCTTCATCTCTTCACCTGGTCATATGATCTTCTGACTTGTCTGATCTTCTAATCTTCTTATCTTCTGATCTTTTTCAAGACTAACATATTCATATTGAGTTCCCCCTCAATATGTGACCTATCTATTACATTAGTTGTCTATACATCTCAGTTGGTCATCCTATCCTGATTCGAAGTCATCAGTTAGCTAACAGATCTGACTGGTCCTATTACAATCTGTTTTGGGACTTCCATCAAAACTATAAATTTCCAAATAATTTCCCCCTTTTTGATGGAACCAAAATATTTAATCATAAAAACAGATAACCAAGAAGTAAAGAACAAAACAACAGAAATCAGAAGACAATGAGATGTTGTCTTAAGATCAGAAAGGTAAATCATTTCATTGATAAATATTGCAGTTTACAACGTACAAGAAATGATAATCAAAATTACCTAACATCTCATGTAAGACTTCATCTTCTGACTTCTTTAAAAAGAAAACTTCTGGAGATCAGCTGGCATAGCAAAAATCTTGTACATTCTCTACAGTAAGGCTTCCAGTCTGTCTCTTTCGATGATATCTCCTCTTCTGGCAAAATCATAGAACAACTTCTTGAAGCCAACCAAGTTGAGGGAGTTATCAGATCTGAGCGGTAGAATCATGGTTTAGAATCTGGGTGCAGAAGGCATCAAGGTCATTATCTTGCCTTCATGCATCACAACTTTGCAGAATCTTTCGTATTTGGTCTCCAACCAGTTCAGAAACTCCGCATCGAAAGTGCCTTGATCCGAGTGTTCTGGTATCTTCTACAGAATGTATACATCACTTAGCCAGTCGACCTTGATTCTTGTCCATTCTGGATTCAAGTCTTATTGAGCTACCAGAATCCCCTCGACCTCTTCAGGTAGAGCCCGTTCTTCCCAAGCCATCTCTTCTATAGTAGCTACTTTCTTGTTTTGTCTTCTGACATACGCTTTGCTCAGCCCTGCAGCATCAGCAAGCTTCTTCTTCTTGATGGCAGCCTCAATGACTTTCTATCTTATTTGTTGTTCTTCTTTTTGTGCAGCCGTCATCTGCGATTGAGAGCGAGTCATGATTGGCTTCTGAATTGGCTTCTTAACCTGTTTGTCCCTCTGTTGTTTTCTCTCTTCAGCCTCAGTCTCTGCGGTTACTTCTTCTTGCAGCTTCCTTCCCAGTTAAAGACTCTTCGCCTGATCTTCATAATCAAATCTTTTCTGAACAGTTGAAGAAAAGTCTTCAATCTTGTCAACCCTTGTAATCAGTTCACCAAGGGAGGATTTCTGTTCAGCTATGGCCTTGTCTTGAATATCCAACAACCTATTGTGTTCTTCAATAGATTGGAACATTTTAGCTAGCTCCATATCTAGAGCCTCAGCAGTTGTTTTCTCCATTATGGCAAGTGTCAGACCCCGACCAGATGAAGTTGTAGCCTGTTCAGCCTGTTTTTCTGGTCCTTCTTCCCCCTTTTTGGTTGCATCAAAAAGGTTTTTTAGCCATATGTTTAAGGCTTTGAATTCTTTCATCACCTCATCTTCTATCTCTTCGACGACTAGTGGGGTAATCTGAACAGTTGAAGTTGTGGGCGCTAGTCCCATAATCCGGTTCATAACAGACTCTAGAGACTTTTTGGCTTTGCTCACTGAGCCTTCGAATCTTCTCTAGGAAGTGTCATAGCTGGTATCTGTCTTCTCCAAGGAAGAGTAAACACTCTCCAGAAAAATACCTATATCAGAAAGGATGGACACCTCAGCTGCGAGTTTATCTGATAATGGATCTATCCGCTTCAACACTCTCTCAGATATTTCATCATACATGTGCAGCAGCTTTTCAATAGTTATCTTTGTTTCTGCTTCGACCAAAGCCTGCTGTTCCTCTCTAAATGAGTTCATCAGATTCTGTGCCAGATTGTTGAATTGTGATTCAACATATGCCTTCACCCCATCTTGAATAGTCTTCAAAATAAGATCTAGGGATTCGACAGATAAGGCAGCAACCTGAACAGATGTTGATGCCTCACCAGGTAGGGTCTCATCTGCAGCACCCTGGACTGGTTCATCGGCAGCTTGCTCATACTCCAAGTATTCGTGAGCAAACTCTTCTTCCTCCTCAATAATGCCCAATTTTTTATGTACCAGCCATCTGATGTCATCATCAGATGCCAATTCCACAGCACTGGATACAACAACATTCATCTTGGCCCTCTTCTCTAAATCAACAAAATAATTGAATGGATTATGAGAGACGGACACAAACATGTCTTCTCTCTCTACTTCCTCCTGCATCTCCTGATCAGGTTCTTGACTAGGAGAGATTTCCTCAGATGGGTTTTCTAGTGTGGGTGAGGGAGTTTGTGCGGCACTACAAAAAAAACCCCATGTAGTGATGCTTTTTTAGTGACGCTTTAAAATAAGCGTCACATAATAAACATATAATGATGCTCTCATTATTTTGTTACGTATTATGACGCCTTATAATAATTTTCAATCCCTATAACCCTGAGATCAATTCTCAGCAAACGCAGAATAATTTTAATATCTATAATGACAGACTTTTGGACTTAAAAACTCGCAATAAATGCATTTAATAAAAAAATCCCACGCCCGCATTAAATACTTGCAGACATGACATCATAAAGTGATGGGTACAGTAATAACTAGCATAGATTAGCATAGGCATATGTAAAGAAGAATAAAAAAATGTATCTGACTGACTGATATTGTAACCAGTCAGTTACCACTTTGTTCTGATCTGGATTGCCTGATTACTGTTGACCTTACTGATGGTAGTCTAATCCTTAGTATTTTCCCAACAATGTCCCACTTTCCTGATCATGTTTCTTCTGATCCTATTTGATCAGTTGAAGTTCCCCCTTCAACTGTTATCCCTTTTCTGATCAGTCACTAACTGATCCTTCCTGATCAGTTGAGGTTTCACTACTCAACTGATCTTTCTTTTCTGATAAGTTTTTTAACCAAGTAGTCTTGGAGACCAATCCACCGAAGAGTTCTGGTGCATCTTTTCCTAAGTCCAGAAGACCTAACTCAACTAATAGTTCTCTGAATCTGACTTCAGCTAGTGGCATGGTTAAGATATCAGCTCTGTGCTTATAAGTATGGATCTTTTCCATTCTGATATTCTTCTTTTCCATATGATCTCTTATGAAATGATGTCTGACGTCCACATGCTTGCATCTTGTATGTAGAACTGGATTCTGAGTGATTGCAATAGCACTATTACTATCACAGAATATGGGCACGTTCGTAGCTATAATGTTATAATCCCTCACCGCTGACTAAGCCAGAGCAGTTGGGAACAACAACTTCCTACGGCCATGTATTATGCTTCAGTAGTAGATGTGGCAACAGATGTCTGTTTCTTTGAAAACTAAGAGATCAGTTTGCTTCCTAAGAACTGACATGTAGCTGAGGTTGACTTTCTGTCTATTCTGCAACCTCCATAATCAGAATTAGAATACTCACTAAGCTCTAGATTATCATCTGTTGGGTAGAATAAACCAAGGTTTACAGTCCCCTTCAGATACTTAAGAATCCGCTTAGCTGCTTCCAGGTGGCTTTGCATCGGATTTACCTGAAATCTGGCACATACACCTCTTTTGCGCAAAAAGTATATCCGGGTCTCTTTGGCGATCGGTATAGTAATGATCCAATGAGAGCCCCATATTCTTTCTGATTAGTTTTCTAACCATTTTCATCTGGATCCATCTTGAATCCAGTCATCATAGGAATTTTGGCTACTTTACTGTTCTGAATTCCAAACTTAGCCAACAAATTCCAAGTGTACTTTGCCTGACAGATGAATATCCCTTCTGTACTTTGTTTAACTTGAAGACCCAGAAAGTAATTCATCTGACCTATCATGGACATCTCGAACTTCCCTTGTATCAGTTTGTTGAATTTGTCACATAAGCTTTTGTTGGGAGATCCGAAGATGATATCGTCCACATAGATCTGAACCATCAGAATGTCTTCACCATCTTCTATTCTGAACAAGGTTCTGTCTATGACTCCTTTAGTGAATCCACTTTCTATCAAGAACTAGGATAGTGTATCATACTAAGCTCGGGGAGCCTGTTTCAGTCCGTAAAGAGCTTTTCTTAAATGGTACATCTGGTTGCCCTTTTCAAAGCCAGGAGGTTGTTCAACATAGACTTCCTCTGCTAGTACCCCGTTTAAGAATGCACTCTTTACAACCTTCTGATACACAGTAAACCCTTTGTGGGCAGCATATGCCAGAAACAACCGAATGGCTTCCAGGCGAGCGACTGGTGCAAAGGTCTCATCATAATCAATTCCTTCTAATTGGGAATACCCCTTCGCAATAAGTCTTGCCTTATTTCTGGTGATGACATTATTTTCATCCCTTTTGTTCTTGAATACCCACTTGGTGCCTATCACATCTTGATGAGTTGGTCTGTCTACCAGTTCCCAAACCTGATTCCTCTCGAACTGCTCTAATTCTTCTTGCATAGCTAGAATCCAGCTGGCATCTTGTAGAGCTTCTTTTATTCTGGTAGGTTCCTTCAAAGACAGATAGCAACAATACATAACACTTTCACCAACCTGATGTCTAGTTTGGACTCGGGCATTAGGATTGCCGATTATCTGATCAGTCGGATGATCTTTCAACCAAGTCCTTCTTTTCTGATGTATATCAGCTTGGATAGTGTCATCCTCATCTGATATTGAGTCACTAGAGGTTGGGAGTGGTGCAGTAATAGGATCCACTTGGTATGTGCAATTCTCAGCTGATGTTGGAATCATAATAGGGCGATGGTCATTCCGCCGAAACATCAGTGTTCCCCCGAACCGGATGGTTTCGGTTATTCTTATCTCGATCGTATGCCGGCTTCTTCATCGATCGACGGTTATGCGTACCTTAGGGTCTGATTGACCTGGTGAATCATTAAGATCAAGTTTAGGAACATACACTGTTGGGAGATGAATTTAATAAAGAGGATTTTGATTAGATCCCAAAACCCCTGAGTATGATATGTTTAGGATAATCTTGATAGTCTGAGTCGATTCAAGATAGATAGAGTGTTCGTGATGTTATCTCGCACCATGTATAGTCGGCATATATATAGATCAAAGTTAGTTTTTGAAGATTCTCAAGACTCAAGAAGTTTCAAGAAACCAAGACTCGAAGAAGTTTCAAAAAATCAAGACTCAAAGAAGTTTCAAGAAACCAAGACTCAAGAAGATTCTCAAGACTCGAAGAAAGTTTCAAGAAATCAAGACTCGATAAGTTTCAAGAAATCAAGACTCAAGAAGTTTATGAAGAAACTCAAGACTCAAGAAGTTATCAAGACATCAAGTCTCAAAGATGAAACTAAAGACTCAAGATGTCACCAAGTCTCAAGATGACACTAAAAGACTCAAGATGACACTAAAAGACTCAAGATGTCATCAAGACACCAAGTCTCAAGATGTCATCAAGACACTAAAGACTCGAGATGACACTTTGAGACTCGATATGACATCAAGACTCGAAAGACAAGTCTCAAGTCTCGAAGATACCAAGACCTGAAGACCAAGACCACGGTGAATTCTTGAAGACTTCGATGAGATCTTGAATACTCGATATAACCTTCGAGTTCCGAAAATAATATCTATCTGAAGGCAACAAAAGCGAAAGCGTCGAATATTGAGAAAGATAGATATTGCCCCGGAGAGATAACTTCATATGTTTCTCAAAAAGGTGTTTAAGTCTAAGTGTTGTTTAAGGTTATCTCACTCCCGAGCATGTTTTACCAAAAATAGCCGTTATGTTTGTCTCACATTTTTGCAGACAAGAACCATGCAAGGGAAGACAAATGACATACTTCTTCTTGACCTTGCCGCTTTAAATAGGTCAAGAAGCATGTCATTAGTCTTATGTTCCTCTCGAAAAAGTGGTGATTAGTCTACAAAAATATTTCCTAAAATATGCAAGGGAGTTTCAAACAAAAATAGCCGTAACATCAAACAACACTTAGACTTAGTTCCTTTTGTCTGGAGATATGAATGTCATGGGTTTCATCTATTTTTCCTAATATTCGGGATTTTTCTCAATTTCAAATGTCATAATCGAAGTCTTCAAAGTGACATATCGAGTCTTTAGTGTCATAATCGAGACTTCAAAGGTCTTCAAGAATCTCATCGAGTCTTCGCTTTCTTGAAACTTCATCGAGTCTTCAATTTCTTCAGAAACTTACAGAGTCTTCAGTTTCTTCAGAAACTTACTGAGTCCTCAGAATCTTACTGGGTCTTCAGTTTCTTCAGAAACTTAATGAGTCTTCAGTTTTTTTCAGAAACTTACTGAGTCTTTAGTTTCTTCAGAAACTTACCAAGTCTTCAGAATCTTCAAAAACTAACCTGATATATATCTGCTGACTATAAATGGTGCAGATAACATCCTGAACACTCTATACTGAATCATGACTCAGACTATCAAGATTATCCTGAACATGTCATACTCAGGGGTTTTGGGATCTAATCAAAATCCTCTTTATTAAATTCATCTCCCAACAATTTCCCCCTTTTTGATGATGCCAAAACCATCTTGTTACAAAAACACCTAACCTATACTCAGGTTTCAGTTTTGTCTATTACAATCCAAAATGGCAATTCTCAACAGTTCAAAACATAAGGCATATCAAACATAAAAGACATGTAAAAAGATAATGAGATATTATCTTTGAGCATAAGGATAAATTTTCATTGATTGTAAGATCAGAGTTACAGATTACAATGAAAATCAAAAATAAAAACAGAAGTACAAAGAGTCTTCAGTCTTCATCATCTTCAGTCTTCATCAACTTCATCCTCAGGCACCTCCAGGTTGAACATCCCATAATATCTCTTCTTCAGTTCATCCCTTGCTTTGATGATGTCTGGGTTGTTTCCTGTCAGGCCAAGTTGGATGGCATACTGAGCAATCTCTTGAGAGATGGCTGTCTCATTCACATAGCCATTCTCGAGTCTTGGAGCTGGGTATGTATATGGACCAGGGGCAACTATCTGAGTATTACCTTCATCTGCTAAGTTTATCCAACTTTGCAGGTACTTAGGATATAATGTCAACAGGTATTCAATGAAGGCTTCATTCATATCCGAGCTGGTCCCCCTCCATTCCCTCAGAATTTCATAGTAGAACTAGCAGGTTCTCTTTATTTCCTCCCACGCATCATTGAACTGAATAGGCATCCATTTGTCAATGTGAGGCCATTTCTGAGCTTTTTCTGTACCCCTCCTCTTGCTCAAGAACTTCTTGAAACCACTTCTTATTTTCTGCTCTTCTTCTTTCTTTTTCCTGATCACAGGAACTCCTGATACAAAAGCAGCAATTTTCTTTTCCTTTTCAACTTGAAGTGTTTTCAGAGCTTTCTTTGTGTTGAAGACTTCTTTTTCAGCTTCTTCCTCAGATTCTTCAAAATCTATAATCAATTTCCTCTGAGTAGACTTAGCTCTTTTCTTCTTCTCCTGCTCCACAAATGTCACAGCCTTTCTCTTAATAGATTTGACTTGTTCTTCACCGGCTTGGCTTGTTTCCACCATCCTTCTACCACTCAGTTTCTCAAAAATTGCTTCCTGCATAGTCTGCTCAGATACTTGAGTGTAGATAGGTTCTTCAGCTTCCTTGAATTTTAGCTTCTCAGTGGCTTCCACTTCTTTTAAGGCATCAGCAATGATTTTCTCTTCAGCTTCTTTCTCAGCCTTTCTCTTCAAGGTTTGTGCCAACAATTCACTAAGCTTGCCACCAGGCCTTTCCCCCTTTTTGGCACCATACCTTGGAAGAAGTTGAGAAAGTGCGGTATCCATATGATATTGCTCTTTTCTAATACAACACACTTCCCATGCCAACTGATCGTGCTCATCTTCCAGCCTCTTCATATGATTTTTAGCTACTGAGAACTCTTCAGATAGAGGTGCAAACTGGTGTGAGAAGGCATTTTGCACCATCTCTGTCATCTTGGTCATGAGCATAGAGCTAATTTCCTCAACAACTGTCTTGATCATTTGATCATTTTTCTCAACCAGCTTGGCTTCAAGATATGTTGTTCTTTCCTGATACATGTGCTTCATCTCTGCATTGAGCTCAGCTTTGACTCCATCAACCTTTCCTTCTATGGTAGTCATTTTGTCAGAAAGAGATGTTTGAAGCTGCATCATGTCTGAAGATGAACTCAGTGTTTCCAGCTTATGAGATTGGTTGGCCAAGGTTTCTTCAATTTGAGCTATTTTCTCCACCATTGGCACCACCTTCTCTAATTTGTCCAAGATAGGACTGAAGTCAATATCTGGAGTGTATAGAACTTTTTCCACCAGAGCTGGATGCTCCACCTGAGCCCCAGTCTGCATATCATACATAACATATTTAAAGATAGGAACTTCAGTAGCTTTGGCATAATGTTTAATAGTGCCAAACGTTACCTGAAGAGTGCTAACTTCAGTCTGAGGATGTGAGATATCAGTCTGACCAGCATCAGTTTGCTTCTCCATCTGAGATTGCTTTTCAGCATCATCTTGTTGATCCCCCTCTTTATCTTGATCCTTAGAGCTGGAGGCATAAACATCAGCTTCCCTCCTCTCAGCCACCTTCTTCTTGACTAGCTCATCAAAATCAGCAATTTTCATCCTGAGCTTAGTCTTCCTGAATCTAGAGAACTCTGCCAGCACAGCAGTCTCAGGATTCCACTAGTCCTCTCCTCTGAAGGAGGCTATGTTCAGCATCTCTGGAAGAGTCTGATTCAGGATATAGACTGTGGTCCTGAGTCTGGAGAAGAGATCCTGAAGGTCAGGATATGAGCTCAGCTCAGGGTACCTGTCCAGAATGAACCGTTCCCCCTTGCTGCGCCACTCAATCTCTTCTGCCTCTCCCTTCTTTAGCTTTGGGCTCTAAGGTTCAGTAGGATCAGATTCAGGTGCTGAGGGATCTAGAAAAGGTTCACTCAGGAGCACATCCAAATTCAGTAGCTCCTGAGGTTCAGATTGTTCTGAGGTCTGAACAGGTATCTCCTCAGTAGGAACCTGAGGTCCCATGAATATTTCGTGAGATATTTTGTCTGAGCTTAGAGATGTTCCGAGAACCTCAGAGAAAACATGTTCCTCATTTTGTTCCTGAGCAATAGTCACAACCTGAGTCAGAACTTGCAGTGGAGATTTCAGTCCTTGCTGGTCTTCAGGTTGGACTTCCTCAGTGTCACTGACCTCCTCCTCAGTAATAATTTGAAGTTTCCTGTGCTTCTGAGGGGCCAATGTTTTCTTCTTCAGAGTCTCTCCTTTTTCCCCCTTCACCTCCATCAGGGCTTTCCCCCTGGCTTGTTGGGTTTCTTCAGCTCCTTCTTCAGTATTCTCCTCCTGAGACTTCGAGCTTTTCTCCTTCCTTCCTTTCAAAGTCTTTTTAGTTGCAGTTGGCTTGAACATAATTTTGGACTTTGGAAAGGGTGAGGAATTGGCGAAGATATCCTCTTCTTCTCTGCACATCTCCAAGATATATGCAATCTTGGTTGCATGAAGGATCTTCCCTTTGATAACAACCGATCCATTCACCTTCTGGACTTGCTTAGCTTGGTCACTCACCACTTTGATTAAGTAATGTTACGTGATCTGATCCCTTTTCTTTGATACTTAACTGGTCCATTTTCTGAGCATCGGGTACTGGTTGATCTGGTACTGCTTGTTCTGAGACAGATTTCTCTTGTTCAGAAGATGTCTCATCAAAGACCACATGAGGTGTCTCCTCCACAACTAGGGTTCGCCTGTTGAATACCCTGAAAGCTTTGCTAGTTGAGGAATATCCTAAGAATATACCCTCATCTGATTTAGCTTCAAAAGTTTTCAACTGACTCTTTCCATTGTTGTGAATAAAACACCTACATTCAAAAATATGGAAGTAAGAAACACGAGGTTTTCTGCCCTTCCACAGTTCATAAGGTGTTTTGAAGTGAATCTTAGTTAGAGAGCATCTGTTCTAAGTGTAACACGCTGTGTTGATAGCTTCTTCCCAGAAGCGGTTTAGTGTTGCATGTTCAGCCAACATTGTGCGAGCAGTTTCTTTGAGTGTTCTGTTTCTCCGTTCTGCTATACCATTATGTTGTGGTGTTCTGGCGACTGATTTTTCATGCTGTATACCAAACTCAGTGCAAAAATCAGTAATAAAAGAGTTCAGAAATTCTGTACCTTTATCTGATCTGATTTTCACAATACTGACACCCTTCTCATTTTGCAATCTCTTGAGAAACTCAGGTATCTTTGTTGTAGTTTCATTATTCTTATATAAGAATACAACCCAGGTAAACTTGGAATAGTCATCTATGATTAATAGAGTGTATTTACGTCTGCTGAAACTAAGTGGTGTAACTGGTCCAAACAAATCCATGTGGAGCAGTTGCAGTACTCTCTGGATGCTGGTCCTGGGATCTCCTTAAATGAGGCTTTAACCTATTTTCCTTTCTAACATGCGACACATGTCTGATACTTAGAGAATACCTCATTCGGAAGACCTATCTTGTTAAGAGTTTTAAAGTTTAGATGGCTCATTCTCTTGTGCTAGAGCCAACTGCTGCTTTTGGAACTCCTGACAATCAGGCATGCATTTCTTGGACAACTGTTCCAGTCTGCAGTGTAGATCGTTCCTTTTCTGGAACCAGTTAGCAAAATCTGTTGAGTGGCTCGATTCTTGATAGTGCATTGATCAATCGAGAACTCAACGTTCCATTGTCGCAGAATTGTGAAACCGATAACAGGTTGTGCTGACCTGTACATCAACATTAACTAAGGTTTCGAATCCTCTGGTAAAACCAAAGTTATCGTCACCAAAAACTACACGTGGGCTTTCTTGTTCTGTGTATGAACTGAGGAGATGTTTGTTTCCAGTCATGTGCCTTGAGCCTCCACTATCGACGTACCAGATAGTTGCTTGTACACCTCCCTTATTGGCCAAACCCATGTGATCCTTCAATCAAATCAGGCTTTAGGTACCCCTGTAGGATTGGGTCCTGAGGGGTTAGTGTTACCTTTCGACATCCAAACAAATAGGGCACTTATATGGTAATCATCAAGATCAGAAGGCCTAATTTTTCTCCCATAAGCATCTACATAATCATACATCTCTTCATTTGCTTTCTGGTCAGTATGATTATGAGTGTGAACCTTGGATGAATCAGAAGACTTGAGATTTTTTTGATTAGTTTGTCTTCTTTTAATCCAGTGTGGTTCTGGTGTAGATGTCCTGGATTTCTGGTTGAAGGGATAGGTACGACTGCTACCATCAAAAGATTCATATCTCTTTTGCACAAATGGCATCTGCAGTTTACCCTTAGCATGCTGGTTAGGCAGCTTGACCTGATTAGGTCTCATATTAGATTTTCCCTTGCGAGATTGTCCTTTCTGATTCCTAATCTGCTGATTAGGCTGATGTCTCTTTAGAAGTATATAATTCTTCTATTGATTCAATCGGCTGATGCTTGATCAGATGAGGTCCATTTCTATTCCGTTTCTGATCAGGCATTCACCCTTCCTGTTCAGTAGCTCTTTTTCCCTTCTTCGATACGGATTTGGCATATTGTGTATCTTGTCCAGAAACCTTCCTAGATTCACTTTTAGAATGTGAACCAGGTTGGACATATGAGGATTCAGAAGGGCTATCATACCGAATACCCTTCTTATCAGTTGGCTTCCGAAAGTAGCTTGTTATTTCATCAACATTTTTAGAAGCTTTTCCAAAAATCTCTACTTTCTTTCACAAAATGTCCTCACTTTGTTTTAGACTCTCATGCAGTCGGAAGAGTTCATCAAAATTAGCTTGGAGGATTTTGAGATCATCAGCTTGTCGTTTGTTGATAGCTTGTTGTTCCTTAACCAGTTTACCCTGATCAGAAGAGCTGACTTTCAGAAACTCCAGTTCTGTAGTCATCTTCTGGACAATATCAACTGATTTCAGTTCATCAGCCTTTCTTACAGCATTATCCTTGACAAGTTGAATGTTCTAAGCCCTTAAATTATCGTTCTCAGCTTTCACTATTGTATAAGTGTCTACTGCATTAGAGAGATCATCAAACAATTGCTCATTGTAGAGCTGCAGGTTAATCTCTCCAGCAGGTGTGCTCAGCAAAATAGGTGTGGAAACAAAAAACACAGAAGGTTTAGAAGTTACCTCGATTTGATCAGCATCTTTGGCCATGAAGCAGATGTCGTCATCATATGAGAACATCAGATCGTCGAAGTCGTCGACATCACGAGTAGTGGTCATCAGGCAGAAGTCTTCTACAGATGAGTAACCAAAATCATCTATCCCAGATGTATCAACAACCAAGGCTTTTCTGTCTCTGTATCTCTGTTCTCTTATATTTCGCTTATCTTCTCTTTCTTTTGGAGTCAGGTCAGGGCAATCTGCACTGTAATGACCTGGTTTCTGACAGTTGAAACATGCTCCAGGTTCCGCGGAATTTCTTTTGCCAGGTGAATCATTTCTACTGTAGGATCTGTCAGGTGACTTTCCAGTTTGCCTGTAATCAGAATTCCTTCTATCTGATCTGTTGTCTCTTCTATCATCAGAACGATCATCTCTCTTCTTATCTTGTCTGCGGTCATCTCTATGATCATATCTTCTGTCATCAGAACGATTACTTTCTTGTGATCTGTCAGTAGATCTTCTATCTCTTCCTCTGCTGTTCTGGTAGTCTTTATAAAATTTCCGATACTTTCCCAGTTGAACATTAGATCGTTCGAGCTTTCTGGTCAGCAAAGCAATCTGTTCAGCCTGACTCATGATATTTCCTAATGGTTCAGTAGACCTCGAACTACTGCTAGCTTCCTTGAATGCAACTTCTTTTGATGTGGCAGGTGTAGCTTCAACAGGTGACTCGTCTTCTTCTTCTTGACCTCTTTCAATCAGGTCGAATTCATGAGCCTTTAAACTGAGAAACAGGTTGCTTGGCTTCATCTTCGTAATATCTTGGCAATCCTTTATCACCGTTACTTTCATGTCCCATTTCTTGGTCAGTGACCTCAAGATCTTGTAGTTGATGTCTTTGTCAGACATTTCTCGTCCCAGTTCACGAAGCTTGTTGACTAACATGGTGATTCTTCCATCGAGCTGATTTATGGTTTCATTTGGCAACATCTTGAGTTTTCAAACTTTTCCAGTTCAACTTGCAATCTCTTGTCCTTAATCTGATCATTTCCTTCACATATTTCAACAAGAGTATCCCACATCTGCTTGGCAGTCTTAAGATACTTGATCTTTTCACGTGTTATCTTGTCCATCGTCTTCATGATGATATGTCTGGCCACAGTATCCAGATTGGACAATTTCCTTTCCTCGGCATCCATCATTGAAGTACTCTTTCTGATTCTGGCTCCAGTTGGATATTCTGGATCACCTCCTTCAGCTGGGATGTTGTAGTAAATGATGACGGATCCTTGGTCAAGAACTTCCGTCATTCTGCTGCTTATCGCACCCAGATGGTTGCTCATGAGTATGGTCCAGTCAGCATACTCATCAATAGAGAACTTAGGAAGATCACGATACATACCCGAAGTATTATCCATGCTGAATGTGAGTTTTGAAAACAGATGAGTTTTAAAATAGGTTTTTCAAGATCTGTTCAAGTGACCACAATGGTTCTTCCTCAAGAACCGATTATAGTCAAAGCCAGTGGTCCGTAGAACCACTACTCTGATACCACTTGTAGGTCCCGAACGGGTTTTTGTGAGGGCAGAAGTATAGAGGGGAGGGGTGAATAGACTTCCGAAAACTTTTGCATGAGATCAGGTGTGAAAAGCAGGTTACCTGATTAGAGTGCGTGTGAATCTGTTTGGACTGATATCCAACTTACTGATCGCCTAAGGGTAGATCAGTTCGGTGTCTATCAGTTTAACTGATGTGCGGAAGCTAAATTCTACCCGTGTGAAAAACCAGTTTGTTAAATCAGAATTCTAAGTTATGTGATTTGAATCAGATGACAAAGGGTCAAACTCATCAGATCACTTGCTTGATGCAAACCTGACCCAGACTCAGAATATGCATGTAATACTTAAACAAGTAGTGTGCAAAGTGTAAAGCAGGTAAGTCAGATAATGCACACAAGATTTATAGTGGTTCGGACAACTTGTCCTTCGTCCACTCTTCCCTATCAGCAGGGGCACAAACTTAACCAACTGGACTTAGTTTATGTTAGTCCAACACAATACAACAGATGTTTCAAGAGTTCTCACCCAACCAATCCCAGAAGTCAAAACTAGAAACCCTAGTCTGAAATCTTGCTAAACAAACTTAACCTAACTTTTGGTTTGGGTATAAGATTTGTTTTGTTCCAACTGGAAATCTATCCTAGCATATGGGTAGCCTAAAGTTAAAGGATAAGATTTCTGTGCTAAGAACTATGGGATGAACACTTAGAAAAATATTCTTGATTTTGTGTTCTTCATGCGAAAATTGCGGATAGCTTGAGCTTGATGATAATTTCCGTAACCTTACTATGAAGGTTGATCCCATATTTATAGGCACAAAATTGAACTAGCCGTTGGAGAGCAATTCTAATTTCAGTCTATTTAAGGTAGATTTGCAGGCTTGATGTGACATGCACAAAGGCGGCATGGCCGAAAGCATGTAAGTTTGTCCTTTCTAGCTGTTTGACTATGCAACGCCGAATCCCGCATTGTCAGCTCCATACATACGTGTCTCGTTCTCATTGGTTAACAATACACTTATTCAGTGTTTACTTTACCAACTAAGGTTGACATTTTTCTTGTCTGATTAACTCGTATGATCTGGTGAACCTTTAGTTGTCACCTGATATGAGCTGACCTGATCAGATAAAACTGATCAGTCTACCTGATTGAGTCTTCTGATGCAAGTTGTCTTAGCTCAACTAGCAGACACTTCTTCATTCTTCTGATGTAGGTCATCTGGTAGTCATCTGATCTTCATATCTTCTGAGTCTTCAGCTTCATGTCTTCACCTGATCATCTGATCTTCTGACTTGTCTGATCTTCTGATCTTCTTCAAGACTAAACCTATTCATATTGAGTTCCCCCTCAATATGTGACCTATCTATTACATCAGTTGTCTATACATCAAAGCTGGACATCCTATCCTGATTCTAAGTCATCAGTCAGCTAACAGATCTGACTGGTCCTATTACAATCTGTTTTGGGACATCCATCAAAACTATTAATTTCCCAACAGTGGGCTCAGAACCTTTATTATACCAAATCTTGCAAGTGAAATTAATTTTTCAGTATGGATAATAATATTGAGTTGTCCTTACTCCTAGGAAAAAGATATTAATTAATATAAAGCTTATTAGTGGCTTAATTATTTAATGGACTAAATAATCTTAAACACGGGAAATAATAATCGGGAGCCATATTACCGTAGTATGGGTTGAGATGGATAGTTCAATATTAATTATATAGTGGAATTAATTAATATTAATGGGCTGAATAATATTGTGGCTCAATATTGAAATTCATAGCCCATTGGGAGGTCCATCTTAATTCTCCTAAAGGCCCCTCAAGTAGCCCAAATAAAGTCCATTAAATGAAAAGGTGTTTAAAATAAAATAAATTATTGTTGCCTATTTTTTCCATTTTTTTGAAAATAATTAAGGAGGAAAGAGAAAAGATTTTCTTGGAAATATTTTATGGAATAAGTATTTTTGGAATACAAGATTATCCCATAAATTCATGAATAGTGAAAGATCTTATTTCTTCCCATTAATTGAGGAATTTTCGAAAATTCCCTATAATAAGGAGGAGAAAATTTTGTTGGGAGTTATTTTGGGAAATAGAATATATTAGATATATTCAAGATTGTATTTTGAAGAAGAAGCAAGGAAATTTCCCAAGAGCCCAAAAGCCCTAAATTTGGTCCCCCCCATTATAAGGGGATGAATTTTTCATCCCAATGCAATTCCATGTGTTGGAAAAATTAAAAATCCACAAAGGTGGTGCAACAAAATATTTATTTTTCCTTTGTTTATAATTGTTCATTGGAGAACCTCCCACGAAGGTTGTTGAAAGAGGACTTGGGATTACTTGAGAAGGACATTCGGTTGGTAGCCAGATACCTGATCCTATCTGTCTCAGAAGCTGTCACTCCAATGGGTAAGTTTACGTAAACTCCTAGAAATTCCGAATGCTAGGACCTTTTACGTGCTCATTATTTGCATAACGTTGTTGGCATGATTATTATATGAATTTACATAGGTTAATTCATGTTAGTAATAATCTGTGATTTAAATTTGTGTTTATGAGTTATTCCCGAATAGATCCTGGCATCAAGTATCCCAACAACTGGTATCAGAGCCCTGGTTCGGGCTCTGATCTTTTAAACTATAATTTAAATTGTTGTTCATTAAATTTTGAAATTGGATAGTAGAATTATTAGATCTGTTTTGCAGGTATCCAATTGTCATGGTATTTTAATGAATTTTACATTCAAATAATTGTTGGTTTTAATTCGATTCGTTCGAATTCATTTTGCCTCGTGAGAAAATCCACGAGTAGATTATGATTTGTTTGATTTGATCAATGTAATAGACTAATCTAGATGTAGGTTTATTTATTTTTTGTAAATAAATTGCAATCGGATCGGGAATGAAGGCGGAGACGGAGAATTAAAGACGGATGACCAAGTGCCCGGACGTACGCGAACCAAGTCGTGCACGTGGGCTAGGCCGAAGTCCTAGCAACCGCACGCAGCATTGGGCAGTCGCAGATGGGGCAGGCTGGGCGCACACGGGCGCACTGGCGGAGCTTGGCGTCGGGCAGACGCGCAGGAGAGCGGGAGCGTGGGCGGGCTTGCTCACAGGCACACGTGGATCCTTCCGACGAGATGGGCGTGGGATGGCCAGTTCGGGCACGGGCGTGCGCTTGGGCACGCGGACATGCGTTCCAGGCCATGAGCTACCTGTTGCCAGACGTCATCTCGAACCCTAGACGGAGGACATTTTTTTTAAAGAATTGTTGTGGTTGAGTGGGAGCCTTTCGAGATGAACGATGAAGGCTAAAAGGAGGACGATTTCTCAAGATCGAAACTTGAAATTTAAACCATGACAGTTGGATATATGTGCCCAACTTGATTTATTTTTGTCTTATTACTTGGTTTTAATTTCATGCATAATTATTTGTTAATGTGTTTGCATGTTATTTGAATTGTCTAAAGAAAATCTCACTTTCGAAAATTACTAAGTATGTTTTACTGATTGACAATTTTATTTCGGATGATAAAAGTTTGTCAATTTTGACCTCGATTTATTTATTTGTGAATTCTTTTCGAGAAATTTCCCCCTCGGAACGGCCAAAAGATAGATTTCACATGAATAAATTCTTAAAAGTATGATTGTGGATTATTATTAGTGGCGACGATGAGCCTCCCCATGAGGCTCGTTCAAAATGAAGTGATAATTCTTTATTTAATCATGATTATTACTTAGGTGTAAAATTGATATGCATATACTTTTCCGAAGTCCCTGTCAATTTTATATTGGTCAAGTGGGAGTCGACTATTAATTTTGTATTAAAGGTTTGTAACTGTTCCTGTTTGTAACCTGCTTGAATGCGTTTAAATAGACAGTTCACCCCATGTGACCTATTTAAACTGTTTTGAGATGTCGACTGATACATATTCATATTGTTTTGAGATTTTGATATGAATAATGTGTTCAAAACTATGTGATTTTTGTGCTTATACAATTGTTATTTATTTCAGTTCAGCATGTCGCAACCTTTTAATCCGCTGTATGCTATACTTAAAGATCATCAAATTACTGGTGAAAACTATACTGTTTGGAAACGTAATATGAAAATTGTCCTCACTACACAAGAACACAATTGGGTTCTTGGCATAACCAAACCTGACAAGCCTACTAAGGGATCAAGTAATGTGGAGAAGGTTCTGTATGATGACTGGGAGCGCACTAACGAGCCTATGAAGTGTATGATCTTGACTTGTTTGTCTAATGATTTAAGGTACATTCATGAAGGTGTTGAGTCCACTGCAGAAATCATGCAGAGTCTCGAGGAAATGTTTTTACAAGAAAATTGCATGATCAATCAGTTTAAACTTGATGGCGTGGCAAGGCTGACAATGATGGAAGGAACACCCGTAAGGGATCATGTTCTCAAAGTCAAGCGCCATTTTGACAAGCTTGCTTTTCTTGGAACCAAATATAGTGATGGGGGCACAAATCGATTTCTTGTTCCTAACTCTTCCAAAGTGTTTCGATGGGTTTTACTATAGTTTTGTGATGAGCGATCACATGTTCACTATGGACACTCTACAAGAAGTTTTGAAAACGATAGAGAAACATTTGGGACAAGAGGATGAAGCCTTGGTGACTAAAAATCTCCTCTTATCTAGACCAATGGAAGGTAAGATTGATGAGGAGATAAATAGTCGAGACCAAAACAACCCCACTACTAAGAAAATGGTAAGGAAATCAGTCAAATGGAATGGTGTCAAGAAAGATCTCAAGGGGAAGTGCTTCAACTGTGATGAAAAAGGACACTGGAGGTCTGCCCGTTCCAAGCCCAAGAGGGCAAAAAAGAAAGGTAATTCTCATGCACTAGTTGTTGAAACTTGTTTAGTGGCGTATGCTTTCCACTCGTGGGTAGTTGATACGGGATCCACTGATCATGTTTGTGTCACATTACAGGGGTTCAAGTTAACCCGAAAACTTAGTGGGAGTGAGATCCTCATTTGGAGACTGAAGCAGTGGGAGACGTGCACCTGTCTTTTGGAGACTGAATTTTAGTTTTAAGAGATGTTCTTTATATTCCTGTTTTTCAGAAAAACCTTATTTCTGTTTCTAAAATTTTTGCTGATGGATATTCTGTTCGTTTTAATAAACAAGTTACTATTTTTTGTAACAATGTGTTTATCTGTCATGGAACTTTACGGAACAATCTCTATACTATTAATTGTGCACACCACTCACAAAATGCATCTTATAACACATCGATTATTTCGAGCAATAAAAGGAAACGTTCATAAAACGTGAACGAAACACTTCTTTGGCATCTCAGATTATGTCATGTTAAACTGAATAGGATTCAAAGGTTGGTGAAAGATTGTTCACTGGAGGACCTACAGCCAGAACCATTTCCAACTTGCAAATCATGTTTAGAGGGTAAAATGACCAAGAGGGCATTCAGAGCCAAGGGGAATAAAGCCACAGAAGTGTTAGGTATCGTTCACACTGACGTGTGTGGTCCAATGTCAACCAAAGCTAGAGGTGGCTATGAGTATTTTGTGACCTTCATCGATGATTACTCAAGGTTTGGATACATTTTCCTTATGAAGCACAAATCGGAAACCTTTGATAAATTCAAGGAGTTCACAGCTAAAGCTAAGAAACATAGGGAAAAGAGTATCAAGTTTCTATGATCAGATCGTGGAGGTGAATACCCCAGCGATGAGTTTTTGAACTACTTGTCAGACGAGGGAATTGTATCCCATTTGACTGCACCCGAAACCCCTAAAAAAAATAATGTGTCAGAACGAAGAAACATAACACTTTTAGAAATGGTCAGGTCAATGTGGAGTTATTCAAATCTACCTAAGTCATTTTGGGGTCAAGCCTTGGAAACAACGACTTATATTCTGAACTTTTGTGCCATCCAAATCGGTTTCTAAAACCCAGAGAGAATTGTGGACAGGGCGCAAGCCCAGACTGAGACACTTAAGAATCTGGGGGTGTCCGGCATACGTGCTGGACAAGGAAGTCGGTAAGTTGGATGCATTCTCAGAATTAAGGTTGTTCATAGGGTATCCCATGGGAACGAAAGGGTGCATGTTCTATGGTCCCGAAGATCAAAAGGTTGTAATTAGTACACACTTTAAATTTTTGGAGGAAGACTATATGAACAATAGAAAGCCTAAAAGTGAGATTACCTTAGACGAATTAAGAGGGCAAACTCCAATACCAACTGTACAAGGTGACATACAAAGTGTCACACCGACACAACCAGAACCTCGTGGAAGTGGGAGGGTTGTCCGACAACCTGAGAGATTCATGAGGATAGGAGAATCTTAAGATTTAGTCCCCGGGGATAATAAATCAGACCCCTGGTCCTATAAGGAGGCGGTCCAAGACAAGGATGCAGAATCATGACAAACAACAATGGAAGTTGAGATGGGCTCAATGGATCATAATCGGGTATGGGAGCTAGTTGAACCGCCCAATGGTGTGAAACCCATTGGATGCAAGTGGGTCTACAAGAGAAAAAAATGGACCAGACGGGAAGGTTGAAACCTTTAAAGCTAGGCTATTGGCAAGGGGATACACTTAGAAAGAACGTATCAATTATGAGGAAACCTTTTCGCCAGTGGCCATACTTAAGTCCATCCGTATTCTCTTTGCAATAGCTGCACATCTGGATTTTGAGATCTGGCAAATGGATGTCAAGAAAACTTTCCTGAATGGAAGTCTTGATGAGGAAATCCATATACAACAACCCGAAGGTTTTATTGCGAAAGGCCAACAACATCTTGTATGCAAGCTCAAGGGGTCCATTACGGACTGAAGCAAGCATCTCGCGCTTGGAACAAATATTTTGGAAGTGTGACGAAACTGCCTTGATATTCTTGGTACTATACGTAGACGATATTCTACTCATCTGAAATGATGTAAAGGTTTTGTCAGACGTAAGGGTATGGCTGTCAAAACAGTTTGATATGATGGACTTAGGGGAAGCCGGACACATCCTTGGCATCAAGATCACTCGAGATAATAAGAAAAGGATGATAGGCTTATTGTAAGCGTTTCAGTATGCAGGATTCCAAGAAAGGTTTTGTAACTTTCAGACATGGAATCCATATATCCAAAGATATGTGCCCTAAGAAACAGAAGGAGATAGATGACATGAGAGGCATTCCTTATGTGTCGGCTGTAGGAAGCCTTATGTATGCAATGTTGTGTACGAGGTCGGATATTTGCTACGCTGTAGGCATGGTAGCAAGATATCAAAGTAACCCAGGAAATCCACACTGGACTGCCGTTAAAAATATTCTGAAGTATCTGAAGAGAACTCGGGATAGGATGTTGGTTTATCAGTCAGATAGTTTATTTCTAGTGGGATACACAGACTCAGATTTCCAATCGGACCTAGATTCCAGAAAATCTACCTCGGGTAGTGTGTTTTGTCTGGGAGGAGGAGCTGTAACATGGAGAAACGTTAAGCAGAAATGCATCGCAGATTCTACCATGGAAGCCGAATATGTAGTTGCTTGTGAAGCAGCGAAAGAAGCCGTGTGGCTCAAGAACTTCTTAGTGGACTTAGGCGTAGTTTCGAATTTGCCCAGCACTATTACGGTATTCTATGATAATGCCGGAGCAGTTGCAAATTCAAGGGAACCAAGAGCCCACAAGGCCAGCAAACACATTGAAAGGAAATACCATCTTATACGAGAAATCGTTAAGATAGGAGATATAGAGGTGGTAAAGATCGCATCGGAGGACAACCTAGCTGATCCATTCACAAAGAGTCTGCCTCAGTTTACATTCGAGAGACATGTGGAAGGAATGGGTGTCAAGTGCGTTGTCAATCTGCTTTGAGTATAAGTGGGAGAAATGTTATTAGGTTGATGTAGGTGACATATGATGTCACGTACTAATACATTAGATATACTGTGGTATACTTAAAAGCAGACTTTGAGTATAAGTGGGAGATTGTTGGGGTTATACGTGAAAGTATGCTTTTACTTTGTATAACCTATGTATTAAACACTTATTTACTGAAATAAATTATTTATCACTGTTGCATTAGATATGAATGAATGTTATAAATATTTACTGCAAACCGTTCATAAAATAACCACATGTTACATTGTAGTTAGTGTGGTGATACCAGATCACGGAAGATCACATTAACAGTTCCTTGTAAACGAGTGCATGTTTCACAACTTAGATAGATATGAACAATCTATTGGTAGAGGTTGGTGTGTAAGGCTCAGATTGACTTGTCTTGACCAAGAGATTACACTAGTGCATCTGTTGCGCTGAAGCGGACCTGCAGAGAGGATAAACTCTTCCTTACTGACTTATGGGATGAAGAGTTAGACCTCAATGGTTGTTGATTTCTTAATCTTTGTCACTTAATAAGGATTGTGTGTGATTAATAATTATTGCTCTGACTTATTATGGGAAGAGAATCATTGCAACTTCGATACCTTATATCTTGGGCAATAATATTAATTACATGACGATTGCTAAATTAACACAGAGAATCGTGTGCTTGGAGAGTCTTGTATGATTTGTCCCCTTGGTGGGCTCAGAACCTTTATCATACCAAATCTTGCAAGTGGAATTAATTTTCTTGTATGGATAATGATGATGAGTTGTCCTTACTCCAAAGAAAAGATATTAATTAATATAAAGCTTTTCAGTGGCTTAATTAATTAATGGACTAAATAATCTTAAACACGGAAAATAATAACCGGAGCCATATTACCGTAATATGGGTTGAGATGGATAGTGTAATATTAATTATATAGTGAAATTAATTAATATTAATGGACTGAATAATATTGTGGCTCAATATTGGAATTCATAGTTGTTGGTCCTGGTGTAACGAGTCTTACACGTGTATGGGGGGGGGGAATACACGTGTTCAGTAATTTTTAAAACTTTTCTTTACACTGAAATCAGCGGGGATGTCCTGAGAATTAGCCCTGAGAAGCACAAATTGCCCCGAGTCAAAGTCTACTGAGACAGTGATCCTGAGCAGCTTTTAGTAGCTTCAGATTAGCCCAACTGATTCTGAGATTTTATCAGAGTCCTGAGAAGCTTGGATCAGATAACTATCTTACTAAATACTCATTAGAGTTTGTTCAGTTTGATAATTTTCTTTTCTAGCTTATCAAGGGTGCATAATGTGTTGGCCCTAGGTTTATACTCGTTTTATCTTGCTGAAAATCTTTTCCTTAGTAAATCAGTGGTTAAGGCTGTGATCAATTCAATGCAAACTCAGTGGATTGATTCCAACTGAATATCAGAAAAATCAGTGCTTTCAGTGAAAATATGCAACAAGTAAAATGCAAAGCAGAAAGCAAACAACACAGCAAATTATAGTGGTTCAGAGGCAAAGCTCCTACGTCCACTCTCTCTGATCCTCACTCACTACTACTTCCTCTAGCTTTCAGACTGAACTCAGTAGCATACTAACTTTCTACTAAGAGTTTTCTGGCTAACTACTGGAGCTTACTAACTCAAACACACACAAGCTTTCAGACTGTCTCAAACAACTTACTAATTTCTCCTCTAGAGTTTTCTGGATGAACTCAACTGTAGCTTACTCACTCTTTACAACTCTCACTCTCCAACAATCACACACTCAAACTACCTAGCAATGGGGTTTGGGGTTTGGTTGGTTTCCAACTAAGGTGAGATATCCTTTGACAATAAGAAAAGATTCAAAGGCTAGGATATCTCTTACTAAGATTTAAATATAAGACAATACTAGGCTTAGTGAATGAGCTCTCTTCAATGTGAAACACTTTGGAAATCTTAGGTTTTTCGAGTGCTTCAATTTACAAGAATACGAACGAGCTCTGGAGTTTCTTGATTTCTCGTAACCTTGCAATGGTGAAGGTTACTGGTATTTATAGGAAACTCTCTAAAGGGTAACTCTTGAAAAACTATCCGTTGGAAGAAATAACATCAAGGGTTTCCTCTTTTGGTTATTGATGAACGACTATTTCTAGGGTTTAAACGCACCCTTGCATGTATTAGGAAATATCTAGCCATGTAGCCAATCATCAATTTCTCTGAACTGGAAGATATCAACCCTGACATTTCTTCAGTGAGATGTCGCTTTCAGTGTCAGTAAAGTACGTTGTTGTTGCCTCCTCATTGGTTGAAACCTTCTTCTGAACATAGACAAACAAAACGCCTCTTTTAGGTCAACCTTACTGAGCTGATATGATCCTTAATGTCCACGAATGTCTAACATTCTGTTTGTTTGTACTAAGAATGAACATAATACTATTTACTCAAAATAGCTGTTCAGGGTCTTTTTGATCAGTAAAAAATAGTCTTCAGGATCTTTGGTCTTTAGGATCTTATGTCTTCATGATTCTTCTGTTCTTTAGGATTCTTTTGTTCATGAATTTTGATCTTCAGGAATCTTCTGAACTACTCAGGAACATCTGAGTTCTTCAGTAACATTAAAGTAAACCTATTTCTCCCTGATCTATATCTGCTGACTATACAGAGTGCAGATAATCCTGAGTCTTAATATCTATTGAAACCTGATCCTATACTACCAAGATGTCCTGGTACATGTCAAACTCAGGGATTTTGGGATCTAATTAAAATCTTTATTAAATTCATCTCCCAACAATTTCCTCTTTTTTGATGTTGCCAAAACCATCTTGTTACAATTTTACAAACACAAATAAAATAAACCTATCATCTAGTCAGGTTTCAATTTCTATAGTAAGTAAGAACAAGTAAATAGCAACCATAAAAAATAATCAGTAAGATAATGAGATATTATCTTTTCAGGGCAAAAACATCAGTAGAGTATCATTAATAGGAAATCAAAAGTACATGATACAATGTTTATCCTACTCTATTGAACAATTGAATATAAGATACATCAATCTTCTTCAGATTCAATTTCATCAGCTGGAGGATCAAGATTGAACATTCCGTAGTATCGCTTCTTCAGCTATTTTTTTCTTCTGAATAATCTGAGCGTCATTCCCTGTCAGCTCGAGGTATTCAGCCTGATCCACAAAATCAGCATAGATGAAGTCAAAGTTTATCATCCCGTTCTTGAACTTCGGTGGAGGATACTTGATCTGTCCAGGTGCCTTCAACATACTGATAGCCAAGTGTATCAAACACATTGAACCATTTATGACATTCAACAGTGAAGTTCTTCAGTATGTAGGCAATAAATGCATCATCCCTGTCAGCTATGGATCGTGGCCAGACTTGTAGAATGTCATAGTTGAACATAAATTCTCTCGTGGTCGTTTCCCATTTATCATTCAGCTCAATGGGCATCCATTTATCTACATGAGGCCACATCCTCTTCCTTGGCTTTGTGCCTCTCCTCCTGTAGATCATCCTCTGAAATCCTCCTCTGTTCCTCTTAGCTTCCTCTCTTGCTTTTCTGGTCATCTCTGATCCTGACACAGAAACAGCAGCCTTCCTTCTCTTCTCAGCTTCTATAATCTTCACTGAATTGTGCCAATCCCAGTTCATTCTCTTAGAAGCCACATCATATTCACCAAATCCCTCTTTGAAGAGTTCATCAGTTTCAGATTCTTTACTCCTGTGGGCTTCGGCCTCAGAGAATTCTCCTGATAATTTCCTTCTGATTGGCTTTTCTGCTGGTTGATTCATCTGAGTCTCAGCTTCAGTCGGAATCAGATTTATGATTGCATAAGCCTCCCCCATCCTGCTGGACTCATGTGCCCTCTGTCTTTTGGCACGTTCTTGAAGGATATCAGCCGCAGCATCAGGATGCACTGTCACTTCAGGCATTTTTCTTTTCCCTTTTTGCATCACAGCTTTCTCCTGAGTCAACAACTTCCCTTCAATAGCTGGTAGCTTTGTGAGCACATCATAACCTTCCCCCTTTTTGGCATCATAATTAGCTAGTATCTCCAAAAGGGTTCGATCCATATGCAGTTGCTCACGCCCAACAAATCGCAACTAAGCAGCTATGTGGATGTTTTCATCCTGAAGCCTTTGAAGCACATTTAGCCCTGTTGCGGTGTCCTCAGCAAGACCTCCGAAAGTAACATGTATCTTGGTCATGACTGATGAACTCATTTCCTGAACAACGACTTTGATAAGTTCCTCAGTCCTTGCTTTCATCATCTCTTCCAACATACTAGACCTCAGCTCAAATTTCTTCTCCATCTCTTCCAACACATCTCTAGACACATCTCCTAGTCTAGTATATAACTCAGCAAACTTATTATCAATGGATGTAGATAATAAAGTTACCTGATCAGCTTTCACCATAGATGTGTTCAACATTTCAACCTTTTGACTTTGAGAAGATTGTGCCTCAGCAAGCTTTGACACTTGGTCTACCAGAGGCTCAAGCTTTGATATTTGATCAACGAGTGGCTCAAGCTTGGTAAGCTTCTCCAGAACTGGTGTGAGATCGACAACTGGTTGTGGAGGAATGGGAATTTCAGCTTCTGTCTGAACTCCAGCGTCTGCCATCTCAGTGACCATTACTTCAGGCTCTGAAGGATATTGGACTGTCTGACCAAATGTAATCATCTGTAAGGGTTGAATATCCTGAACTTATTCCCCCAGAATCATAGCCTCAACATTGATTTAGCAAACTTTTTCCTCCCTTCAGGAATGTTCTCCTCATCTTTATCCTGACCCCCTGATTCTCCTTCAGCCTGAGTAGCTGGCTTCCTCTCATCAAGTTTCTTCAGCACTAGAGCATCAAACTCAGCTTGCTTGATCCTTAATCTTTGTTTCCCTGGGCCTGAAAATGCATCAAGCTCAGCTACCTCCTCAACCCAAAACTCCTTGCCTCTGAAGTTGCCAATCTTTAGCATCATATCAAAGGATTGATTGACAATCATCATGGTGGTCTTCAGTCTGAAAAACATATCCTGAAGATCAGGATAGTCCACCAACTCAGGATATTTGTCTAAGATAAATCTTTAAGCTTTCTGCCTCCAGTCCCTCTCCTCCGCTTCACCTTTCCTGAGTTCAGGAACAGGTGCCTCCTCTTCAGAGCTAGAATAAGCCTCTGAAGGTATGGATATATATGGCTCTAAGGGGTGAGTGGGTGGGAGGGTAATTTGGCTCTCTTCAGTAGGTTTTTGGGAACCTGTGAAGATCTCTTTGGTTATTCTGTCATCGCCAATACTGGTATCGAGTACCTCAGTAAAGACGTCCTCATCACCTCCTCCACCTGAGGGTATAATCTCTTGAGTGGTTTCTTCGGCAATAGCCTGATAAATTGCCTTGGCAAGGGTATCGAGTGGGGACTTCACTCCTGATTCCTGCTCCCTGATTGTTCTGAGCCTCTTCTTTTTCTTCTTTTGCTCATCCTGAGCCTTCTTTTTCTAGCTAATCTCTCTTTTCACTCTCACCAACTCGAGAGATTTCTTTCGTTTCTCTTCCTCTCCTGACTCCTCAGGACGTTTTGCTGGTTCTGCCTTGACTTTCTTTTGAATGAATTCGGTAAGTACCACATTGTTCTGATCAGAATCAGATTCATCCTGTTCTTCTGGTTCCTCCTAAACCATAGAACCTTAGCTACCTGATGGAGCAACCTTCCTTTTCTGGGACTTGGGCTTTCGGAACATGATCCGAGTCCTAGAAAATTCAACTCCAGTCATCAGAAACATGTTTTCTCTAGGCAAAGTCTCAATGAGAAAACTAATTTTCGTTCCAAACAAAACTTTCCCACTTTTAGTGAATGCACCCTTTGCATACTTCAATTTCTGGCTTTGGTGAAGAATGCAATCCACCAGAAATTCAACCAGTTAAAATCAATAGAGGGCGAGTCCTCAATCGCAGCCATAAGCCTCAACTTGTTCCGGCTTACCTGCTCCAAACTACCACAATATCAATTAGAACTCTGTACTTGGGCTTAAGGCACCATTTATGCAGAGCCCCTTTCAACTCGGCCTTCGTTTCTGCAAAATGGTCCAAAATCTCCTGCTCTCTTCCAGACATATACAGAGTTGGATCCTCTCCTCTATCATTTAATTCAAAAATGGAATTAATATAATCTAAAGCCAATACTACCTCCTTGGTGCAAACCACCTCAGCCTTTGATTTAACGTCAGTTCCAAAACTTAGCAGTGACACCAATCCTCCCCGTCCTGTGATAACTCAAAGTCTGGTACATTACTCACCAATGGTGATAGACGAGTCATCCGCAGTATATTTAGAGCTTCTTCTTCCACCTTGGTAGCCTTGTTATCGATCATGGCAACCACGTGTTCAAAGTAAGGTTTCTTCATTTTTGCGAGATCTTTAATCATAGCGTAACTTGGAATTCCATTGGAAGATGATATCTGGGAAATGGAATTTTGAGGGTTTTGAAGAATAGGGATTTTTGAGTGTTTGAATTGTTTGAATTTAAAGTAAACGAAAGAAGGTAAACAGTTGGTTTATATATGATTTGAAAACCAAATACCAAGGGCTGTGATTAAATCTCGGAAAAGAGAATGAATGGCTGAGATTTAATCTGAGATTAAGCATAATCCCGAGGATATTTCTATTTTGGCTAATTTTATGGGAAAATAGGTAAATAACGTTTAATAGGTTGACAAATGGATGATTCACGATAATCGAGATGAATGTTTGTATTTTCTTCCAATAGAAACACTCCAAACATTCCCATTTAAAAGTTCAGGTCTCTTGTCATTTATTCCAAATGATTACTAAGTGAAATAAATGTTGTGAATTAATGCATGTGCCAATATCACTTCAGGATTATTTGAATGCATAATCCTTACTAAATACTGACCTTGACAAGAATTATCCTGAGTCTCAGTTTCCCTCCTGAGAAAATTCTGTCCTGAGTTATTCCTCCTGAATAACTACATGCACCTGAAAGACTTCTCCATTCAGTGAATTCACTCTCCTGGATCCAACATACCTAATTCTACTGATAGTTCCTGAAATCTTGACTCAGCCAATGGTTTTGTCAAAATATCAGCTCTCTGTTTATCAGTATGAATTTTCTCCATCCTTATATCCTTTTTCTCAACATGATCTCTGATGAAGTGATGTCTGATATCAACATGCTTACATCTGGTGTGCAATACCGGATTTTGTGTAATAGCAATTGCACTATTATTGACACAAAATATAGGTACTTCATTGGCTACAACCTTATAATCTCTCAATTGTTATCTGAGCCAAAGAATCTGTGCACAACAACTTCCTGCAGCCATGTATTCAGCTTCAGTAGTACTGGTTGCTACTGAGGTTTGTTTCTTTGAAAACCATGATATCAGTTTACTTCCAAGAAATTGGCAAGTTCCTCTAGTAGACTTCCTGTCAATTCTACAACCATCATAATTAACATCTGAATAACCAGTTAATTCAAGGTTATCATCAGTTGGATACCATAATCCTCTATTCACTGTCCCTTTAAGATATTTCAGAATCTTTTTGGCAGCTTCCAGCTGACTAGCCTTAGGATTAGCTTGGTATCTTGCACATATCCCAACAGCAAAAGTAATATCAGGCCTACTTGCTGTGAGATATAACAATGATCCAATGATCCTTCTATAATCAGTGTGATTAACTAACTTGCCTTCAGGATCAGGATCCATCTTGTAGTTAGTATTCATAGGAATTCTAACTGCATTGCAGTTCTGTACACCATACTTAGCAATCAGGTCTCTGGTGTACTTTGCCTGATTGATGAATATTCCTTCCTTAGTTTGTTTCACCTGAATTCCTAGAAACAAATTCATCTCCCCATCATTGACATATCAAACTTTCCTTTCATCAGGGCAGAGAACTTCTCACACATCTGATGATTAGGAGATCTAAATATGATGTCATCCACATAAATCTAAACTATTAAGATATCTTTCCCATCTGCTATCCTGAACAAGGTTCAATCAACAGTTCCTTTGGTAAAACCATGGTCAATGAGAAATTGAGAAAGTGTATCATACCATGCTCTGGGTGCTTGCTTTAAACCATACAAGGCTTTTCTGAGCCTGTAAACTTGGTCATTCTGACAAAATCCAGGAGGTTGTTCCACATAAACCTCTTCTTTAAGCACACCATTCAGAAATGCACTTTTCACATCCATCTGGTAGACTGTGAATTTCATGTGGGTAGCATATGCAAGAAATAGTCTGATGGCTTCTAGTCTTGCAACAGGTGCAAAGGTTTCATCATAATCCAAGCCTTCTTCTTGGGAATATCCCTGTGCAACTAGCCTTGCCTTGTTTCATACAATGTTGTTTTCATCTCTCTTGTTCTTGAACACCCACTTAGTTCTAATCACATTGTGCCTCTTAGGTATTTCTACTAGCTCCTAAACTTCATTTCTTGTGAACTGATTCAGCTCCTCTTGCATAGCAGTAATCCAAAATGAACCTTGAAGAGCTTCTTCAATCTTAGTTGGTTCCTTCTCAGATAGGAAGCAGTAGAATAGAGCACTTTTACCATGGAACTTTCTTGTTCTAATACCTTCTGATAGATCACCCACAATCTGACTTGAAGGATGACTATCTAATGATTAGAGGTGAAATTGAGTGAGTTACGAGCGAGTTTTAGCCATGTTTTGAATGTTTTTAGTGATATTCTTGAGTTGATCGATCATAATCTGTATAAAATCACTAATTTGCTTCTTTGGTCTGTATAACAGGAAAGAGGGCTGAAAATGGAGCTCGTGAGACTTCGCGGTGCATGAATCGGACTCCCGGTTGAAAAGATATGAAAGAAATACTGAAAAGTATTAGTTGGAGTGAAGAAAGGTGATAGAAGGATGAGGTCGAGCACCTAGAGCTCGACCAATATGGTCAAGCACGCGGAAATATAGGCATGAGGAGGCGCTCGACCAGGTGTGGTCGAGCGAAACAGCTCGACCAAATGCTGCTCGAGTGAAACCAATTCCAGCGATGTAGAAGCGCTCGACCAAACTGAGTGGTCGAGCGATACTGCTCGACCAAAGGCCATGATCGAGAGGTCCGAGGAGTGGGTTATATAAGCCAGACGGGAAAAATTAGGAAAGGGGGGTTTTTTGGAGAAGAAAAGAGGATGAAAAATTAGATAGAGGAAAGGAGAAAAAAGTACCTAGGGTTCAGGGGAGAAGGAGAGGAATTCATCCACGAGGAACACGATCCGATTCACAAATTTACTGGTTTACATTCTAGTTGTCTTGAATTTATATAGAGAATTGCTCAGTTTTCTTATTTTCTTTGAAGAATAATTCTAGGGTTTTATGAGATTAGTCCTTTCATACTACTATTGCAGATTTTAATTCAATTGTTTAATCATTGTTGATTTGCTTTATATATTCTTGCATAATGACTTCTGATGGTCCCGGTTGGAAAACCAATTTTGCGCGTGCAGAAGCAAACATTTCGTGCAATGCATATAAAAACAGGGGTGAAGGAATGGTGATTCCAGGTTTTTGCATTTTAAGCTCATGTGTTGTGTTTTACTTATAAACGAATGCATATGACAATATACGAACATAAAGCAATAAAGAACACAACAAAGTATAGTGGTTCGGAGGCTCAAGCTCCTACATCCACTCTCCTTGTTCCTAGGGAAATTCCTTCCAACTGGACTTATCACCCTCTCGGGTTCGCCTCGGGACTTATCACCCTCCACGGGATTGCCTACAGATGTTTACCGAGTTCACACTCACCTACAAACTTAACCGACTGGTTTGGGTAAGGTTTGTTTGGTTTCCAACTAGGTTGAGATTTTCCCTTACATTTGTTTAACCTCAATGCTAAGGTTGGGAAAATCTCTCTAAGCTTAGGATACATCGTGGGTTGCTTAGATTGGGTTCTAGAACACTCTTGAACATATTTGTATATCTACAGACTTGTGTTCCAGGGTGGGAGTGCTTTGGGTATAACTCTCTTTGGCTCTGTAGCATCTCGTGCTATAATCTTCACGCATCCACACTCTCCACACGAATAATGAAGGAAGAACTTGTATTTATAGTGTGGATTTGAATGTTACCGTTGGAGAGAATCACATTCAAATCCATACTATTCTTTGTATGTTCTGCAGCTTTTCCAGGCTGGTTGTCTTCCTCTCATTGGTCCACGTCAGCTGATTCTAACGGCTATATTCCTCAGATTCCTCGCCTTGGAATCATTCAGGATTCTCTGAGTCTCAGTGTCTTTAGAGACATACTGAGTCTTCAGTTCTATCTGAGTCTTCAGGTTTATCTGAGTCTCAGATTTCTCATCTGAGCCTCAGGTTTATCTGAGCCTCAGGATACTTGATTCAACAGACTTCTCTTGGCGGACCTTATGCGTCGATCATCTTACACACGACATGGCCCGAGTTCGAGTTCTCTGAATTCGGACATCCGACCCTCGGTCACTAGCACTCTAACCTTTGCGATCATCGGTAGCATTCCGATTCTCGGTGAAAATGACTTGATGATGATATGCATTTACGGTTTTACGATATCTAATTTCTTCTCGCTTTGATCGATCGGCTCACATGATCGGTCGATTATAGCTATCAGTCGACATATCGGTTTATCTGCATAGGATTAGTACATCGAGGTTAGCATATTAGGTTAGCATATCGGTTTAGCTTTTGTCGATCTCAATCACGTCGATCTTGATCATATGCACATCTTCATATCGATCTCGATCCGCGTCGATCTCGTCGATCTCATCTGCTCCTTTTTACGATCTGCAACCTTCTCTTCCGATCTTACGGTCGGTTTCTTTACGATCGGTTTATGCATTCTTCGATCACCATATCGGCTTCGACTTTTCTTACGATTATTTGATCAGTGCATTACGGTCATCGATCTTACGATCGGTGGCTTATTTTTCTTCTCTTCCGATTTTGCATGACTCATCGATTAACTCCGAACTCATCTAACTCATCCGATCTCGATCGGTCTAAATCTGCAACCTCGTTTGATCTCGATCATCTACTTACGATTTAAATGAGTTCCCCCAACTTGTTTCTTTTCGTTTCCCCTCAACTTGTTATCTGTAAAATAGCTTCAATAACACAAGTTGATAATGTTTTGGCATAATTCATCAAAACTAAAATATCCCAACAACTTCTATTGGTAAATTGGTTATTAAAAACACAAATAACTAATCCATTAAAAACCATTGAGTTGAGTACGAAAGTTGTTAAAGAGAGGACGACCGCATCACTCTTTTCCAACGAATAGACTTGAGGAGAGGGTTTGTGATGGGGTTGGTAATATACCGATTCAATTAGGGAGGACGACCGGATCACCCAACTTGAATAAGAGCTATACTAATTAAGCACAACCTTAATAACTTGGTTATTTGGTGAGTGAGGTAAAGAGGGTACTATAGTCGGGGATAAAAACCGAGCTTTTTCTGTACCTTAATAGTATGGGATTAGTGAAGTTGATTGCCTAGTTTTAGTACACTTAGGATTATTCTTTTGTACACCAAGATAGTCCTTCTCGCCAAACCAATTCCGATAGTATACAGAGGGATTCCTGTCCAAAGCAACATTCTCCAATATTTGAACTTCATCTGAAGTTAGTGTAATCATTGTCATTTGCTTATTTTCTGTTACTTCAATAGTAGTGATATAGAACTATCAAATCGCATCCATATTAGTTACGAAGCAAAGATTTCCAGGGATTTACACGCATACGAAACTTCCTTTGGGTTTGATACTACTTGGTCTAAATACTTACCCTTTCTACAGTGATCCCATACTCTTGTGGGGTAACTGCTAGTTAAGAATATAACATTTTTACGACTAAGTCATCTAACCACCTTCTCCTTGATGTTCCCCCTTCAGTAGTATCCTCAACATTAGAGATGTTAGGTTTACGTAATTCATTAAACTCAATGAACAACAGAAAGGGAGAGAGAGAATCATCTTCCTCAAGGGAAATTCCATTCAGAATATTGTCAGTGACATTTATCCCCCATTGGTTCATAGATTCAGAGTTTGCCTCAGTTGTGACCACATCTTCATCAGCATTACATACCTGAGTCTGAACTAGTGTTTGTTCAGACTGGTTAGCTTCAGTGGGTTGGCTTTCCTTCAATGGAGAATTATCATCCTGAGTTTCACCAGCCTGAGTATTTCCATCCTGAGCTTCTTTGTCTGAGTCTGACTCACTCCATTCATAGAAAGTTATTGACTTTTCTTTTCAGGCTCAGAGGATGTTTTATGATTCTTCTTCAGGCTAAGTCTAGTGATTCTTTTTGTTAGATCTCTTGAGTCATGTTCATGTTTCTTCTGAACACAAGTAGATTCATCAAAAACAACATGAGGTGTTTCTTCCACAATAAGGGTCCTACAGTTATAAACTCTGAAGGCTTTACTCACTTCAGAATATCCTAAGAATATTCCTTCATCAGCTTTGCTATCAAAAGTTTTCAACTGATGTTTACCATTATTGTGTATGAAACACTTACAACCAAACACACGAAAGAAAGAGATAAGAGGCTTCCTTTCATTCCATAGCTCATACGATGTTTTTCCTTGATCTTTTGTTAGCATGGTTGTGTTCTGAGAGTAGCATTCAGTGTTGATAGCTTCAGCCCAAAATCTCTTAGGAATGTCAGCTTCAGCAATCATTGTTCTTGCAACTTCTTTCAGAGTCCTATTTCTTCTTTCTGCAACACCATTCTGTTCTGGGGTCCTTGCAGCTGATGTTTCATGAGCTATTCCATTTGCTGCACAATAATCAGATATAATATGGTTGATAAATTCAGTGCCTCTATCTGATCTGATTTTGACCACACTCAGATTCTTTTCAATACTGAGTCTTTTCAGTAATTCAGGCAGTTTTGTCTGAGTCTTTTTTTTACTGAGTAAAAATATGACCCAAGTATATCTAGAGTAGTCATCAACTACCACAAGTGTATATTTTCTGCCATTAGTGCTCACAGGTGTTACTGGACCAAATAGATCCATATGTAACAGTTGAAGTATTCTTTCAGTAAAAACTTCTACTTTGCTTTTAAAAGATGCTCTGATTTGTTTTCCTTTCTAACAAGCATCTCATATATGATCTTTACTGAACACTTCATTGGGTAACCCTTTCTAATGTGTTGTGTCTTGCTAATAATTGAGTGCGTATGATAAGATAAGAACGTAAAGCAGTAAAGAACACAACAATGTATAGTGGTTCGGAGACTCAAGCTCCTACATCCACTCTCCCTGTTTCTAGGGAAATTCCTTCAAACACTTCCTAAGGCTTTCTGACTACCTCTGTAGTTTACTAACCTTTCTACTTTGAGCTTTCTGACTACCTCTGTAATTTACTAACTCAAAGCCTCTGGACTTATCACCCTCTCGGGCTCGCCTCTTAGATGTTTAACGAGTTCACACTCCTTCGGGACTTATCACCCTCACTTGGGATTGTCTAACAACTACCTCACTTCACCACTCGTTATCTCTTACGAGAATGGGTTTGGGTTTGGTGTTGTCTCCAACTATGGTGAGATTTTCCCTTACAATGGTTTAGCCTCAATGCTAAGGTTGGGAAAATCTCTCTAAGCTTAGGATACATCGTGGGTTACTTAGGTTGGGTTCTAGAACACTCTTTGAATATATTTGTATATCTACAGACTTGTGTTCTAGGGTGGGAATGCTTTGACTATAACGCTCTTGGCTCTGTAGCATCTTGTGCATAATCACCACACTTAATTTAATGGAAGATATTGTATTTATAGTGTGGATTTGAATGTTCCCGTTGGAGAGAATCTCATTCAAATCCATACTATTCTTTGTAGGTTCTGCAGCTTTTTCAGGCTGGTTGTCTTCCTCTCATTGGTCCACGTCAGCTGGATTCCAACGAGTATATTCCTCAGCTTCAGTGCCTCGGAACATTCAGGATGTACTGAGCATTCAAGACATTCTTGAGTCTTCGATAATCTTGTGCCTTCGATATTCTCTCGAGTCTTGAGGTTTCTCGAGTCTTGAGTTTCTCTCCGAGCCTTGGTTTCTCGATCTCATCTTGAGTCTTGATTCTCGATTTCATCTTGAATCTTGAAACTTCGTTTCTTGATTCTTCTTGAGTCTTCAGAATCTAACTTGTTCTATATCTGCCAACTATACACGGTGCAGATAATATCCTGAATACTCTAAAACTGAATCCTGACTCATCTATCAAGATTATCCTGAACATGTCATACTCAGGGGTTTTTGGGATCTAATCAAAATCCTCTTTATTAAATTCATTTCCCAACAATTTCCCCCTTTTTGATGATGCCAAAACCATCTTGTTACAAAACTCTTAACCTATACTCAGGTTTCAGTTTTTCCTATTACAAGAATGGTATATCTCTTAATAATCAATTCAGCAATGAATCTCTCAAACAATTTCATCACCAAACAACAATAATCAGGCATATCAAATATAAAGACATGTAAAAAAGATAATGAGGTATTATCTTTGAGCATAAAGATAAAGTTTCATTGATGTATGATAGACTATTACAGTTTACAATGAACTTGTTAAAAGTAAAGACAAAAACAAAAGAATTACAAGTCTTCAGTCTTGGTCTTCAGTCTTCTGTCTTCTGCTCGGCTCCTGGCCTCAGGTCTATCTGAGCTCTCAGTGTTTTTAATAACATACTGAGTCTCAGGTCTCTTGATTCAACAGACCTTGTCTGATCAGACATATTGACACTCATGCTTGACTGAGTTCAGTTTCTTCCGACTTCAGACATCCTGACCCTTAGGTCATTCTTACTTACTGAGTCTCAGATCAGTTTTACTTACTGAGTCTCAGATTACTTTTATACAGGCTATCTGATTTCTTCTTTGTCTGATCGGATACATCTTCAGATCAACATATCAGAATAGCACCTGGTAAGTACATCATATCAGTTTAGCTTATCAGGTTTATCATATCAGATCTTGATCACGTCTGATCTCGATCAGTCTCATCTGCTCATCTTCTGATCTGCAACCTTTTCTTCTGATTTGCTGGCTTTAGCTTTTCTTCTCTTCTGATTTTTTTGCACAGCTCATCAGTTGACTCCGGAACTCATCTAACTCATCTGATCTCGACCAGTCTTCTCTGCAGCCTCGTCTGATCTCGATCATCTACTTCTGATTCCGTGAGTTCCCCCTTTAATTTGTTCTTTCGTTCCCCCTCAACTTGTTATCTGTAAATTTTCTTGAATAACACAAGTTGATAATGTCTTGGCCTAAAAAAAATATCCCAACAATTTCTCAATTGATAAAGACGCCAAAACATCAAAATATATGCAATTTTTAAAGAAACGGGTTTTTCTTTAAAAAGATCTGTTCAGGTGTTCACTCTGAAATTAGTGAATCTTTTGAACTCCCGCTCTGATACCACTTGTTGGTCCTGGTGGGAAAACCCATTTTGCGCGTGCGGAAGCAAAACATTTCGTTGCGGTGCATATAAAACAGGGGTGAAGGAATGGTGATTCCAGATTTTTGCATTTTAAGCTCATGTGTTGTGTCTTGCTAATAATCGAGTGCGTATGATAAGATAAGAACGTAAAGCAATAAAGAACACAACAATGTATAGTGGTTCGGAGACTCAAGCTCCTACATCCACTCTCCCTGTTTCTAGGGAAATTCCTTCAAACACTTCCTAAGGCTTTCTGACTACCTCTGTAGTTTACTAACCTTTCTACTTTGAGCTTTCTGACTACCTCTGTAATTTACTAACTCAAAGCCTCTGGACTTATCACCCTCTCGGGCTCGCCTCTTAGATGTTTAACGAGTTCACACTCCTTCGGGACTTATCACCCTCACTCGGGATTGCCTAACAACTACCTCACTTCACCACTCGTTATCTCTTACGAGAATGGGTTTGGGTTTGGTGTTGTCTCCAACTATGGTGAGATTTTCCCTTACAATGGTTTAGCCTCAATGCTAAGGTTGGGAAAATCTCTCTAAGCTTAGGATACATCGTGGGTTACTTAGGTTGGGTTCTAGAACACTCTTTGAATATATTTGTATATCTACAGACTTGTGTTCTAGGGTGGGAATGCTTTGACTATAACGCTCTTGGCTCTGTAGCATCTTGTGCATAATCTCCACACTTAATTTAATGGAAGATCTTGTATTTATAGTGTGGATTTGAATGTTACCGTTGGAGAGAATCTCATTCAAATCCATACTATTCTTTGTAGGTTCTGCAGCTTTTTCAGGCTGGTTGTCTTCCTCTCATTGGTCCACGTCAGCTGGATTCCAACGAGTATATTCCTCAGCTTCAGTGCCTCGGAACATTCAGGATGTACTGAGCATTCAGTACATTACTGAGTCTTCAGTAATTACTGTGCCTTCAGTATTCTCTGAGTCTTCAGGTTTCTCTGAGCCTTCAGGTTTCTCAGTCTCATACTGAGTCTTCAGATTCTCAGTTTCGTACTGAATCTTCAGAAACTTCAGTTTCTTCAGATTCTTACTGAGTCTTCAGAATCTAACCTGTTCTATATCTGCCGACTATACACGGTGCAGATAATATCCTGAATACTCTAAAACTGAATCCTGACTCATCTATCAAGATTATCCTGAACATGTCATACTCAGGGGTTTTTGGGATCTAATCAAAATCCTCTTTATTAAATTCATTTCCCAACAATTTCCCCCTTTTTGATGATGCCAAAACCATCTTGTTACAAAACTCTTAACCTATACTCAGGTTTCAGTTTTTCCTATTACAAGAATGGTATATCTCTTAATAATCAATTCAGCAATGAATTTCTCAAACAATTTCATCACCAAACAACAATAATCAGGCATATCAAATATAAAGACATGTAAAAAAGATAATGAGGTATTATCTTTGAGCATAAAGATAAAGTTTCATTGATGTATGATAGACTATTACAGTTTACAATGAACTTGTTAAAAGTAAAGACAAAAACAAAAGAATTACAAGTCTTCAGTCTTGGTCTTCAGTCTTCTGTCTTCTGCTCGGCTCCTGGCCTCAGGTCTATCTGAGCTCTCAGTGTTTTTAATAACATACTGAGTCTCAGGTCTCTTGATTCAACAGACCTTGTCTGATCAGACATATTGACACTCATGCTTGACTGAGTTCAGTTTCTTCCGACTTCAGACATCCTGACCCTTAGGTCATTCTTACTTACTGAGTCTCAGATCAGTTTTACTTACTGAGTCTCAGATTACTTTTACACAGGCTATCTGATTTCTTCTTTGTCTGATCGGATACATCTTCAGATCAACATATCAGAATAGCACCTGGTAAGTACATCATATCAGTTTAGCTTATCAGGTTTATCATATCAGATCTTGATCACGTCTGATCTCGATCAGTCTCATCTGCTCATCTTCTGATCTGCAACCTTTTCTTCTGATTTGCTGGCTTTAGCTTTTCTTCTCTTCTGATTTTTTTGCACAGCTCATCAGTTGACTCCGGAACTCATCTAACTCATCTGATCTCGACCAGTCTTCTCTGCAGCCTCGTCTGATCTCGATCATCTACTTCTGATTCCGTGAGTTCCCCCTTTAATTTGTTCTTTCGTTCCCCCTCAACTTGTTATCTGTAAATTTTCTTGAATAACACAAGTTGATAATGTCTTGGCCTAAAAAAATATCCCAACAATTTCTCAATTGATAAAGACGCCAAAACATCAAAATATATGCAATTTTTAAAGAAACGGGTTTTTCTTTAAAAAGATCTGTTCAGGTGTTCACTCTGAAATTAGTGAATCTTTTGAACTCCCGCTCTGATACCACTTGTTGGTCCTGGTGGGAAAACCCATTTTGCGCGTGCGGAAGCAAAACATTTCGTTGCGGTGCATATAAAACAGGGGTGAAGGAATGGTGATTCCAGATTTTTGCATTTTAAGCTCATGTGTTGTGTCTTGCTAATAATCGAGTGCGTATGATAAGATAAGAACGTAAAGCAATAAAGAACACAACAATGTATAGTGGTTCGGAGACTCAAGCTCCTACATCCACTCTCCCTATTTCTAGGGAAATTCCTTCAAACACTTCCTAAGGCTTTCTGACTACCTCTGTAGTTTACTAACCTTTCTACTTTGAGCTTTCTGACTACCTCTGTAATTTACTAACTCAAAGCCTCTGGACTTATCACCCTCTCGGGCTCGCCTCTTAGATGTTTAACGAGTTCACACTCCTTCGGGACTTATCACCCTCACTCGGGATTGCCTAACAACTACCTCACTTCACCACTCGTTATCTCTTACGAGAATGGGTTTGGGTTTGGTGTTGTCTCCAACTATGGTGAGATTTTCCCTTACAATGGTTTAGCCTCAATGCTAAGGTTGGGAAAATCTCTCTAAGCTTAGGATACATCGTGGGTTACTTAGGTTGGGTTCTAGAACACTCTTTGAATATATTTGTATATCTACAGACTTGTGTTCTAGGGTGGGAATGCTTTGACTATAACGCTCTTGGCTCTGTAGCATCTTGTGCATAATCTCCACACTTAATTTAATGGAAGATCTTGTATTTATAGTGTGGATTTGAATGTTACCGTTGGAGAGAATCTCATTCAAATCCATACTATTCTTTGTAGGTTCTGCAGCTTTTTCAGGCTGGTTGTCTTCCTCTCATTGGTCCACGTCAGCTGGATTCCAACGAGTATATTCCTCAGCTTCAGTGCCTCGGAACATTCAGGATGTACTGAGCATTCAGTACATTACTGAGTCTTCAGTAATTACTGTGCCTTCAGTATTCTCTGAGTCTTCAGGTTTCTCTGAGCCTTCAGGTTTCTCAGTCTCATACTGAGTCTTCAGATTCTCAGTTTCATACTGAATCTTCAGAAACTTCAGTTTCTTCAGATTCTTACTGAGTCTTCAGAATCTAACCTGTTCTATATCTGCCGACTATACACGGTGCAGATAATATCCTGAATACTCTAAAACTGAATCCTGACTCATCTATCAAGATTATCCTGAACATGTCATACTCAGGGGTTTTTGGGATCTAATCAAAATCCTCTTTATTAAATTCATTTCCCAACAAACTGGTATCAGTAGAACTTTTTGCAACCAAGCATGTATCCTTAGGAGAATCTCCAATCAGCAAGATACACATTTCCTTTTCTAGTACCAGTCAGTAATACTTGTTGTGAAGCATTGTCTTTCACATAACATAAGTTCTTGGAGAACTCAACACTGAATCCCTTATCACAAAATTGGGTGATAGAAAGCAAATTATGCTTTAAACCAGAAACATATGATACACCATGGATATGAATAGAATTAACTTCAAGAGTTCCATATCCTTCAGTCTGTCCTTTGGAGTTATCTCCAAAAGTAGTCTGAGGGCCATTTTGCTCAACATAGTCAGTGAGTACTTGCTTATCAGGGCTATGTTGTCTTCATTTAGCTCAGTGCCCTTTTCCTTCACCTGAAAAATAGATCAGGTCTTAGGTACCCATTTGGTGTAGGGTCCTACCAGGTTAGTTGTACCTTTTGGAACCCAAATCGGCCTGATAACTCTAATTACTTTAGAGTGGTTGATTTGTCTTCCATAAACATCTACATACACATTCACCACCCTAGGTGCCTTGGCAGTACCCTGTGTATGAGTGCCAGCCTTAGCATGAACATGAGCCTTAGAATTCTTCTTGGGTCCAGGCCTCTTGTTCCAATGCTTTGGCCTTGGTGCAGCTGGTCTATGTCTCTGCGACTTGGGTTCAGGAAACCTTTACCCTTAGGCAAGTGGGGTTTAGGTTGCCTGTACTGAAATTGTGGTGTTTCAGTACCCTGAGGACTTGGTCTCTTAAGTTGAGAATATCTCGGCTGCGTGTTTCTCTTCTGAAGATTCCTCTGATGGTTCAGTGTAGATTTCTTCAGGTTGGTATTCTTGGCCTGAGGCTTTGAAGTACTGTCCTACTGAGTGTTCAGGTTTTCTAGCCTTTGCCTGAGGTTTGGACTTTCTTTCCTGAACCTTCAGTTTTTCTGAAACCATAGGTCCTTTACCCTTGTCTAAAACACGAGGTTGTTCTTCAATAAGAAGGTCAGTACAAACCACCGGTTTAACAAAGACAGTCTTAGTGCTACTAGAAGAAGCAGCATTCAGAAGACCTTGTGAGGTTCCCCCTGGATTATATCACAATCCAGCCTTTAAAGTTGCAGGTCTTTGATAACTCTGAATTTCATCTATTGCTTTAGATGCAGAATTCAATAGAGCTATCTTTATCTGCAAACTATCCTCACTTTTCTTTATAGTTTCATGTTTCTCAAAGAAGTCATTGAATTCAGTCCTGATAAGCTGATTTTCCTCAGTGGATTTCTCTAATTTTCCTTTCAGGACCTCTATCACTTTCTCTTTTTCTGAGAGTTGTACTTTCAGAACATCCAGTTCATCAGTAGTTCCCATTAATTGAGAAGTGATGTCAGCAGTTTTAGAGTTTTTCCACTTCAGATTCTCAGCAGTCAGTTCCTTATTCTGCTCTTGAGTTTCTATGAACAGTTCTTGTAACACAGAATAGTCCTTCATAAGATTCTCAAAAGAATCTATCAGGACAAAATTACTGGTTACAGATGAACTTGATAACTCAAGTGCTTGTGTAGAAGCAGCAACAGAGATAGAAGAATTTACCTCCTCAAGGGCAACAAGGCAGACATCATCACTTTCACTGTCTGAAAACATTTCTTCTGAAGAGCTGGATTCTTCTTCAGATTGTTCTTCTTCTTCAGCAACCATAACCTTCCTGCTTGAATTCTTTCTGCCTCTTTTGCCTTGCCTTTCCTTTCTTTCCTTGGCACTCAGCTCAGGACAATCATATTGGAAGTGACCCTTCTTTTTGCAATTATAACATTTGTTGGTATCATCATCCTGATCACTCTCCTCCTTGGTCTTGGAGTCCTTCTTTCTGGATGAAGATCCTTCAGCTTTGTGGTCCTTTCTTTTCTCAGTGGATCTGTCCTCAGCTTTTGAGTTATTTCTGTTCCTGTACCTGTTATTTTTGTAGTACTTCTTGTACTTTCCATATCAGCTATTAAGTCTTTCAAACCTCCTTGCCAAGAGTACTAGCTTATCCTCTTGCTCATCCTAATTTTTGGCAGGTGAGTTATCAGACTCCTAGCTTTACAAGATTTTCCTTTAGCTTTGAAAGCTACATTTTTGCTAGATAAAGATTCATCTTTGCTATCAGATTTCTTTGTTTTCTTATCAATCAAAAATTCATAAGCTTTCAGTTCAGAGAAAACTTGTTGATATGGCATAAAATCAATATTCTTGGTGTTTTCAATCACCACAGCATGTATATCCCATTTCTTAGACAACCCCCTAAGAATTTTCAGTGTCACTTCTCTTTTTGGGTACCTTTTCCCAAGAGCATTCAGATCATTCATGATACTAGTGAATCTGAATTCAATTTTATCAATAGATTCACCATCTTCCATTTCAAAGCTGTCAAACTTTGCAATGGCGACAGATAGTTTATTTTCTTTGATATGATTTGTGTCTTGACACATGATAGCATTTCTTTAGCAGTTTCACAATGAGAAATCATCCCCATAACACCATCATGAATAGCAATATAGTCTAAGTTGACTAACTTTCTCTCATCAGGAGTAAGTTGGTCATCAGACTTAGGAAGTTCATCTCTGGGATCATCTCTCTCAGCATCAGTAATTTTGGGATTCACAATAGTGTACTTAAATGGTCCTTGAGAGACCACTCTCCACATTCTTTCATGCTTAGAATACAGATGTGCATGAATTCCCAATCTCCATAAGTCATAGTTCTCAACAGAGAACATAGAAAGTTTCTTAGACGACACGATGAATGAGCCTTGTAAGATATCAGCAGTAAGTCTCACAACAAATAAGACTATGGCTACCAAAGCAAGTGGTCAAAATGAACCACTGTTCTGACACCACTTGTTGGTCCCGGTGTAACGAGTGTATGGGGGGAAATACACTTGTTCAATGATTTTTAAAACTTTTATTTACACTGAAATCAGCAGGTCGGGATGTCCTGAGCATTAGCCCTGAGAAGCACAAATTGCCCTGAGTTAAAGTCTACTGAGACAGTGATCTTGAGCAGCTTTCAGTAGCTTCAGATTAGCCAAACTGATTCTGAGATTTTATCAAAGTCCTGAGAAGCTTGGATCAGATAACCATCTTACTGAATACTCAGTAGAGTTTGTTCTGTTTTATAATTATATGTTCTAGGTTATCAAGGATGCGGAATGTGTTGGCCCTAGGTTTATACTCGTTTTATCTTGCTGAAAATCTTTTCCTTAGTAAATCAGTGGTTAAGGTTGTGATCAATTCAATGCAAACTCAGTGGATTGATTCCAATTGAATATCAGAAAACTCAGTGCTTTCAGTGAAAATATGCAACAAGTAAAATGCAAAGCAGAAAGCAAACAACATAGCAAATTATAGTGGTTCAGAGGCAAAACTCCTACGTCCACTCTCTCTGATCCTCAGAGAAATTCCTTAACTCACTACTATTTCCTCTAGCTTTCAGACTGAACTCAGCATCTTACTAACTTTCTACTATGAGTGTTCTGGCTGAACTACTGCAGCTTACTAACTCAAGCACACATAAGCTTTCAGACTGTCTCAAACAGCTTACTAACTTCTCCTCTAGAGTTTTCTGGCTGAACTCAACTGCAGCTTACTCACTCTTTACAACTCTCACTCTCCAACAATCACACACTCAAACTACCTAGCAATGGGGTTTGGGGTTTGGTTGGTTTCCAACTAAGGTGAGATATCCTTTGACAATAAGAATAGATTCAAAGGCTAGGATATCTCTTACTAAGCTTTGGATATAAGACAATACTAGGCTTAGTGAATGAGCTCTCTTCAATGTGAAACACTTGGAAAATCTTAGGTTTTTCGAGTGCATCAATTTGCAAGAATACGAGTGAGCTCTGGAGTTGCTTAATTTCCCGTAACCTTGCAATGGTTAAGGTCACTAGTATTTATAGGCAACTCTCTTAAAGGTCACTCTTGAAAAACTATCCGTTGGAAGAGATAGCATCAAGGGTTTCCTCTTTTGGTTATTGATGAACGACTATTTCTAGGGTTTGAACACACCCTTGCATGTATTAGGAAATATGTAGCCATGTAGCCAATCATCAATTTCTGTTAAATGGAAGATATCAGCCCTGACATTTCTACAGTGAGATGTCGCTTTCAGTGTCAGTAAAGTACGTTGTTGTTGCCTCCTCATTGGTTGAAACTTTCTTCTGAATAGAGACAAACAAAACGGCCCTTTTAGGTCAACCTTACTGAGCTGATATGTTCCTTAACGTTCACGAATGTCTAACATTCTGTTTGTTTGTACTAAGAATGAACATAACACTATTTACTCAAAATATTTGTTCAGGGTCTTTTTGATCAGTACAAAACAGTCTTCAGGATCTTTGGTCTTCAGGATTTTCTGTCTTCGGGATTCTTCTATCTTCAGGATTCTTCTGTTCTTCAGGATTCTTTTGTTCAGGAATTTTGATCTTCAGGAATCTTCTGTACTACTCAGGAACATCTGAGTTCTTCATTAACATTAAAGTAAACTTATTTCTCCCTGATCTATATCTGCTGACTATACAGAGTGCAAATAATCCTGAGTCTTAATATCTATTGAAACCTGATTCTATACTACCAAGATGTCCTGATACATGTCATATTTAGGGATTTGTGGATCTAATCAAAATCTTTATTAAATTCATCTCCCAACAATAGCCCATTGGGAGGTCCATCTTAATTCTCCTAATGGCCCCTCAAGTAGCCCAAATAAAGTCCATTAAATGAAAAAGTGTTTACAATAAAATAAATTATTGTTGCCTATTTTTTCCATTTTTTCAAAAATAATTAAGGAGGAAAGAGAAAAGATTTTCTTGATTTTCTTGGAAAGATTTTATGGAATAAGTATTTTTGGAATACAAGATTATCCCATAAATTAAAGAAAAGTCAAAGATCTTATTTTTTTCCCATTAATTAAGTAATTTTCAAAAATTCCCTATAATAAGGAGGAGAAGATTTTATTGGGAACAAAATATTTATTTTTCCTCTGTTTATAATTGTTCATTGGAGAACCTCCCACCAAGGTTGTTGAACGAGGACTTGGGAATACTTGAGAAGGACTTTCGGTTGGTAGCCAGATACCTGATTCTGTCTGTCTCGGAAGCTGTCACTTCAACGGGTAAGTTTACGTAAACTCCTAGAAATTCCGCATGCTAGGACCTTTTATGCGCTTATTATTTGCATGACGTTGTTAGCATGATTATTATATGAATTTACATAGGTTAATTCATGTTAGTAATAATCTGTGATTTAAATTTGTGTATATGAGTTCATCCTGAATAGATACTGGCATCAAGTATCCCAACAAATGAAACAACAAGGGCACACGTATTTCATCTCTTAGAAGAATTACGCAGTACATCCTCTTTTTTTTTTTAATCTTTTATTTGTTTATCTTTTTTGTGTATAGGGAATTGAATGATAGTAGTTTGTCATTGATGACAAGTGATAATGTAGAAACGAAGTTAAAGCCAAGGAAGGAATGTAAATTTATTTATTTTTTAAACAAGAAGGGATGTAATTTGATAGTGTAGAGATTGTTTGAAAGTTTTGAGTTGATTACGGTGGAAAGGTTGAATTTGGAGCTAGAAAATAATACATCAATAACAGTAAGAAATGTGGTTCTATTGCTTCATGTAGATTTGTTTGCTCTAAAGAAGGTTTTCGGAAAGATGACAAACGAGATTATTTAATTGTGAATTCTCGACATGAAACTAGAACTAATTGCAAAGTCAGGATGTCGATCAAGCACGTTAATGGAAAATTTAGTTTTTATGAATATGTTGAAGAACATAATCATTGTTATGGCCTCTCCACGACGAGGCGATCACCCCAGGGCGACCTGTGAATGCGACGACCAAGTTATAGCGAGCAACCGAGGGGCGACCACCTAAGCCTGGTCACCCCAACCCAGCAACTTTCCCGTAAAGACCGGGTGGAATCATGGGATAAGATCGCGGACATTTAAGGAAGACAGATCTTCAGGGTATAATCGGGGAAACTCCAACTAAGGACGAGATTCGTGCCGAGAAGGAAGGAATCAATTCCCAGCCAGCGAAAAACCCTAGGAGGCCGAGGGTTTCGGCCCATGGAGAAAGAAAAACCTAGCTCACAGTCTATAAATATACGGTGTAATGTGACTTTGTCGTAAAATGCTATATTCTTAACTAGCAGTTACCCCACAAGAGTATGGGATCACTGTAGCAAGGGTAAGTATTTAGACCAAGTAGTATCGAACCCAAAGGAAGTTTCGTATGCGTGTAAATCCCTGGAAATCTATGCTTTTGTAGGTCCCGAACGGGTTTTGTGAGGGCAGAAGTCTAGAGGGGAGGGGTGAATAGAATTCTGAAAAACTTTTTGTGCAGATCAGGTGTGAAAGCAGTTAGCCTGATCAGAGTGGGAGTGAATCAGTTTGGACTGATAACCAACTTACTAATCGCCTGAAGGCAGATCAGTTCGGTAACTATTAGTTTAACTGATGTACGGAAGCTAAGTTTTACCCGTGTGAAAACCAGTTTTGATAAATCAGATTCCAAAGTCAGTCTTTTAACCAGTTGACTAAAGTGTCAAACTTGATCAGATCAGAAGTTTGGTGCTAGCTGATCTTAACTTAAAATATGTATGCTGCTTTAATAGTTGTGTGCGATTGTGTAAACAGTTAATCAAAGCGGTAAAGGCACACAAGATTTATAGTGGTTCGGACAAACCAGTCCTACGTCCACTCTTCCCTATCACAAGGGGCACCAACTAAACCAACTGGACTTAGATTTTTGTGTTAGTCCAACACAGTACACCGACAGATATTTAAAGAGTTCTCACTCAACCGATCCCAGAAATCAGAACTAGAAACCCTAGTCTGAAATCTTGCTAAACAACTTAACCTAACTTTGGTTTGGATAAGATTGTTTTGGTTCCAACTATGAAATCTTTTCTAGTGTTTAAGGTAGCCTATCAGCTAGATGAAAAGATTTCTATGCTAAGAACTTATGGGATGAACACTTAATAAAATAATCTTCTTGTTCTTGTTCTTCGTGCGGAAATCTGATTATAGCTTGAGCTTCTTGATCGTTTCAGGGTTTCCATGTCTTCACTATGAAGTGTGATCCCATATTTATAGACCTCGAAATCAAAGAGCCGTTGGAGAGCAATTTGAATTTCAGGCTATATTTGGTAGGCTTCCAGGATTGATGTGACGTGCTTCAGGAACGGCATGGCCGAAAGCATGAATAGTGTCTTTTATAGCCGTTGGAGAAAGCAGCAACAAATCCCGTAATTGCCGGCTCCGATCATACGTGTCTTGTTCTTATTGGTTAAGAGATGCACTTTTCAGTGTTGTTCTTCCAACTAAGTTTGACATTCTTCTTGTTCAGATCATCGACGTATGATTTGGTGAAACATCGATTTTCACTGGTGGTGACCCTAATCGATCAAAAGTGACCCGGTCTACGATAGAGTCTTCGGTGCTTGGGTTGACTTAGCTTCAACTAGCGGACTTCGGTGATGTAGGTCTTCGGTGCGATCTTACGGAAGTCATCGATCTTCAAGTATTACGAGTTTGAGCTTCATGACTTGGTGAGATATCGACTTGATCGGATCGATCGATCTTCTTCTCTTCTCTTGCATTACGGCACATTGATATCGGCTATTCTTTGGATCTTGGATCGACCTATACATATTGATGTTCCCCCCTCAATATGTGACCTATCTATTACATCGGTTGTTCTATACAATAATTATCAACCGGTATTCTATAAACGGTAATATAAACATCGATCCAATTTTGTCCGATTGGTCCTATCAAAACTCTAAATTTCCCAACAATTTCCCCCTTTTGATGAAACCAAAACACTTTGAGAAACCAATCACGGTTGATAAATATAGAACAATAAAGAGCACATAATCGTAAGACAATGAGATTTTGTCTTAGGATCGAAAAATAAACTTTTCTCATTAGATATATCGATTACATGTTACATCGAAAAAGTTTGAATTTAAAAAAAAGTGATCCCCGAGAAGTCTTACGATTCTTCACTCTTTAGGCTTGTATCCTTCGCATCTCTTTTGATCTTGAGGGACGTTGAAAATCGATAAAATTTCCATTTTACATCATTGACTTCTTTGAGGATCGATTATGCTGCGTTTTGCTCGGGATGTCAAAATAGAATCTCTGAAATGCCATCATCAAATGAGCCATCCGCCTTCTTCGAGTAATCCAACAGATCATACTCTTGGCGAGATATTTTTACATTGATTATCTTGGCCTCATTTTCCAGATACTTCAGAAAATGTGGATGTTTGTTTTCCAACCCGGTTGATGAATTGAAATCTGGAGATTCTTCTTGTGGAACAAGATCCGAACAAAGGCATCCGAAGCCATTAAACCGATCTTATTCCATTCCTCAAACCTATCGGCGTGTGTAGCGATTTTTGGAATGATCTCATCAACTCTTTCTTTGCAACCCGAGGTTACGCACAGATTTTCCAGCCTTTCCTTTCTTCGCCCTTGATCTGAATTTCTTCTTCAGATCTTCTGCCTTTGCCAATTTTTCTGCCCTTCTTTCTTCTTCGCTCTTTCGGGCTTCTTGACAAATCATTCTTTGGATGGTTTCTCGTGATTCATTATCGGCTTTGAATTTGGCTAGCTGTTCTTCTTGTGGCTATCTTAGTCTGAGTGACTGGTACGAGTTGTGATGTCCCAGCACCCGCATCAGCTAACTTTCTTGCCTTTGACTTTTCCATCTTTTCAGAAACTTCGTTAGCAAAAAGATATAGATGGTCTAGTCTTTGTCCATAGGATTCAACTGTCTGAATCAAGTCTTCTGTTGTTCTGATCGTGTCAGTTGGTTTCTCACTCTGTCCTTCCCCCTTTTTGGTTTGATCAAAAAGAGCAGTGAGGTGGGAGGTCAGAGATCCAAAGTTGACTGATATCGCCCTGTTGAGATCTGCAACAGATAAACCTTGAGTTTGAGCAGTTAGATCTTGAACCTTCGAGATCAGCTCAGTTTTGACAGATTCCATGGCAGTAGAGAGTGTAAGAATTAGTTTGTCAAGTTTCTCTTACATCGGGTTCTAGCTTTTTCGGTGAGCATCGAAAAAAAACTTGTTGTTGATCCACCAATTAGTTTGTCATCAATCGATTTTATAAGTTCGGCAAAAACCACGGTGGTCACATTTTGGGAGAACCCGATCTTTGATTGCCTCAATCTAGGAAATAGTCAATTCCCTTTGATCTGTTATTTCTTTGAGGCCAATTTGCCTCTGATCAGCTATCACTCCCTCAACTTCTTCTTTCAGGAATGGTATGCGTCACTTGATCTGTTTCAGTTGTTTGTGCCTCCAGTGGTTGGTCATGAACTGCAGCACCGATTCCACTATCATCGCCCGGCTCCGCATCCTTCATAGGCATATCTGCTTGAGAGCTTCTTGGCGATCTCGATTCGCCTTGTTCGATCAACCCGACTTCACATGGATCGAGCTTTAATTGATTCGGCGATTTATCGGCTCATTTGGTGATCTATTGAGCGATTTCTTCATATCGAAATCAAAATCTGCAAATTCATTAGCACCTCCCATCTGTTCTATAATCATCATAAAGTCTGAGAAGCTCTTTAACCGGAGATCTTTCCATGTGAGGATCTCCATAACTTCCTCTCGATAACGGGATGGGCTACGACTCTGGATACATCGCATCAATATCTCGTTCAATTTGCATCGACCATTTTCCGGTGATGGTCTTGGATGATCTGGACTCGAGAATTATTTGCTCGGATCGACCCGGATTAGGTTGATGAGATGTAGAGGGTTAGGTGGTGCTTGAGTAGGCGGAAGTTGGGTGATTGGCTCGACTGCGAGAGGTTACATTGTCGAAAGCAATTACGTCGACTCTGCCGCAGAATTAAGCTTTTACGGTTCATGATGATGTAGTTTGAGTTTAGACGGTGGAAGAAGGAGAAACATGCTCTGTGGCGAAGTGTGGCGGTGAATCACTTCGAGTTTGAGAGAAGGAGATCGTTCGTCTCTTGCTCCTTCTCGAGAATGTTACTGCGAGCTCTCGGCTTGAGAAGCCTACATGTCGATTTTTCTCACGATCTACATGCCAAGCGTCCAGTGATCTGGCGCTCCGCCGTCATCGACTCATTTTCGAAACGAGTCATGGAGGCTGTTTTGCCTTCTTGGCCTCTTCTCTTGAGCCTTCACGATTTTCTTTTTCTTCTTTTGGGGAGCATCCGTGTGTAGGCGAAATTTTGCCTCCTTGGTTTTCCTTTCTTCACCTTTGGAGGAGTGGGCGCATATCATCATCAATTGGCCCATATATAAATTTGAAGTTGTTGTGAGGAAGGCCTTGTAGGACTTGGTCCATTCTGGTCCCATTCAAAGATTTGACATTTGTCTTTCAAGATAACTTTACAACCTTGTTGAGATTGGCGATCCTCTTCTTCGAGATAGACACGCCTCCATTCATTAACTCCAAATTTTTCATTTTCTTGGAGTAGAATGGCCTTCGAGGAAGCCATGCCAATTGATGTTCTTGGCTTCATCAATTATCGCACCATCTTTGTATAGTTTGACGGATGTTAGAGCATCTCGGGCTGAATGAAATACCCATGATTGTTTTTTGACAATATGTCAAACAACGATCGGTATTTCCTTTTAGCATTGGTCCGACAAAACTCTGCGGTCGATGTTTGTCGGCTTCCTGAAGAGTTCGTTTTACGATCGGCTCATCTTCATTCTCCCTGTAGTCTTGCGAGCGAGATTAAATCCTTTGGGCAAAATTTGAGCAGACGAGATATGTCAGCATTCGTCAGTCTGATCTCCTCTCCGTTGACTGAAGAGATCAGTTCATCTCCAGGAGTGTTCGTATCCACCTTCAAATTCCTTAGGAATTCGAGTGCTTCATATTGCATCACTGGATTGCAGTGAGCAGCACATAATTTCTCAAGGCCTCCTTTCTTCAGAATTTGTTCCACTTCCATGGATTCTCGATCCCGTAACACCAAATTTACGAATTTGTCATCGACAATCTTTGTCGCTAGATCAGCATAGTTGCACATAATCTTTCCCATACCGTGAGTGGCCATCTACAACAAGATAGACTCGATTAAAATTGTGCATATACATAAATATATCATGTATAGATTATCAGACCTATTCATAGGCCTAGTAATCGATAAACACATACGGATATCAAGAAAAGATAAGGCATATCGCAGGATAACACATAGACATAATCTATATGATCAAAGGATTTTGAAAAAGAAAATCATCAAATAACCAGAAATTACCAGATTCAATTTTTCAGAAAATGAGTTTGAATTGCAGGAAAACATTTGAATCACAGAAAGGTAATTTGAGTTTTCAGAGAAAAAATCGCAAATTTTTGAGAATAAGAGAACTCTGGTAGGATTTTGATGAAACTTATAAGGAGGAAGAGGGAAAAACGAGATTGGAAGATCAACCGTTTGAAAAGATTAAACGATCCAGATTAAGCGGTTTTGATCGTATGGTCAGGAAAAGCACGTACGAATACCTTTTGGATTTAAAAGCACATTTTGTAGCAATTAATACAAGTACCCCACGTCCGCATTAAATGTTTTGCAGGGAATACGTCACAAAAGGTAATGAGTACAGTAAGGCAAATAATATCAGATAAAATCAAATAAATAAGCAATAAACAAGGAAACAGAAAAGCGTATCTGGTTGACTGATATTGTAATCAGTCAATACCACTTGTAGTTGTTGATTCCACTTGTTGATCTTAGTTTTTTGCCTAATCCTTATAATTTCCCAACTGTTCTTTTCAACTGATCCGCTTCACTTTGCGTCTGATTTCCCTTTTCTGATCCTCCTTGATCAGTTGAAGTTCCCCCTTCAACTGATATTTCAGTTTTTCTCATAGACTGATATATATATATATCTAATTTGTTGAGGTATTAAGCTCAACTGATCTTCCTCATCTGATCAGTTTCGTATGTAATCAGATTTCAGTTGACCTAATCTGATTCTTCTCAGATCAAGCCAATTCTTGGGATAAGTGTTACCGCCAAAACTTAGTCTAGAATAGTAGTCTCTATTCCCTAAGTTGGCATGATTTGACATGCGTAATTATAGTCTGAATATTTTGATATGTCAATCCGCCGTAAATTTATCCAATTATCAGTCGCGTGATTCCTACACGCTGTCCTTGTGATGCAAATTTCTCTAAAAGGCTTTTTGAAATCAAATTTGCATTTGCACCCTTGCTTGGCCTCTATAAATTGGACCAATGTTTTACACAACATAACCCATTCACCATACTTATCTTCTTTGTAGAATCATGTATTCTGGTGAACCCTTATTTCCGGTGAAACTTCCGACAAACACCTTTACCCCTTTTTCAATGATTTCAGCTTCTCAAATCAACCATGTGTGTCCCTTATCACTGTTTTCGTCGTCATCAAAGATTTCACATACAATTGTTGCCAAGCTTCTCTACCACCAAGGCGGCGGATCTGCTGTCGCAACTGAGAAGACACTTCTCCTAACCGTATGCACCTTGTGTGTCTATCGAGATGACGGAATTAGCATCAACAGACTCAGTCTGATATAAAACATGAGTTTGATATACAGTCTTGATCAGACAACAGCTGATCTTCGTATATCAACTCAATTTTTGCATGTAACAATGTGCCCATAAGGTCTTTGAACCACTTTCTTGGCACATGTGCTCCATTTAACAGCTGGAGAGTCCATTGACTTCAGGTCTAAGGGCTCCTGGCTTAGAAATCCTATCAAGGCCTCTCTCGCTCCATTGGTTTTAGCTTCAGCGAGAGGCTTTAGGATTATTTCAAAGCCTTCTCACCCTTGTTAAGTGGGGGAAAATGGGAGCATGAGATCTTAAAATCTCTCTCTCTCCCCTTCTTCTAGGGTTAGGATGAGGGTTTAGGGTTATAGGTTTAGGGTTTTCGGTTATGACTTATGTACTGACCTCCGGGTCCTCTTGTACTTGTAACTTGTAATGTAAACCTGACCTTCGGGTCTTTATCAATGAAAATTTCTATTATTCCATTGTTGTGTAAATTACCTGTTTTCTTATGCGATGTAAGCTTTAATCTTGTGAATCTTGCTTGTTGAATGTCAACTTAATCGACTTATAAAGAGAGAAATAACCCAACTGATTTAATCAGATAATCCTTTAATCTGAGCGTTTCCTTTAATCTGATAAACCTTTAATCGATCGGTTTTTTAATAATCGACAAATTTGTAAATCTGATCGACTTCTCATATCAGTTCCTTGATGATCTTTCGATCCATTGAGATACCAAACTCAACTGATTCCTCTTAACCTGGGTTAGTCTCTTAACCAGCTGGTTCTGGAGAACAATCCATCAAGCATTTTAGGTGCTTTTTCTCCAAGATCCAGAAGCCCTAGCTCATTGCATAATTCTCTGAATCTGATCTCAGCTAGTGGCTTGGTTAGAATATCAGCTTTCTGTAAATCAGTGTGAATCTTTTCCATTCTGATATTCTTCTTTTCAACATGATCTCTTATAAAATGGTGTCTGACATCCACATGCTTGCATCTTGTATGTAGAACAGGATTCTGAGTGATTGCAATAGCACTATTACTGTCACAAAATATAGGTACATTCTTAGCTACAATGTTATAATCCCTCATTTTGACTAAGCCGGAGCGGTTAGGACAACAACTTCTTCTGCTGACCATATATTATTCTTGATAGTAGATGTGTCGCGATGTCCGCTTTTTGAAAACCACGAGATCGGTTTACTTCCTAAGAACCGACATGTTCCCGAGGTTGACTTTTCATCAATTTTGCAACCTCCATAATCGAAATCGAAATACCCACTAAGCTCTAGATTATCATCTGATGGGTAAAATAAACCAAGGTTTCTTGTCCCCTTCAGATTCTTGAAATCCGCTTAGTCGCTTCTAGGTGGCTTTGCATTGGATTTGCACGAAATCGCACATACACCCTCTTTAAAAAGTGATATCCGGTCTGGCTGGCGGTCGGTATAGTAAAAAGATCCAATGAGAGCCCTATATTCTTTACGATTTGTTTTCCGACCATCCTCATCGGATCCATCTTGAATCCAAATATCATAGGAATTTTGGCTTCCTTTACGGTTTTGAACTCCAAACTTAGCCAATAAACTCCTAGTGTACTTTGCTTGGCAGATGAATATTCCTTTTGTATTTTGTTTAACTTGTAGACCCAAAAAATAACTCATCTGACCCATCATGGACATCTCGAACTTCCCTTGCATCAGTTTGCTGAATCTTTCACATAGACTCTTGTTGGGAGATCCGAAGATGATGTCGCCCACGTAATCTGAACCATCGAAATATCTTCTCCATCTTCTATTACGAATAGGGTTACGTCCCATTTGTTCCTTTAGTGAACCCACCGCCTATCAAGAACTGAGAGAGTGTATCATACCAAGCTCGAGGAGCTTGTTTCAGGCCATAAAGAGCTTTTCTTAAACGGTACACTTGGTTGCCCTTTTCAAAGCCTGGAGGTTGTTCGACATAAACTTCCTCTGCTAGTACCCCATTTAAGAATGCACTCTTTACGTCCCATCCGATACCGCGATGAACCCTCTCATGGGAAGCATATGCGAAAATAGCCGGATGGGCTTCTAGGCGGCGGCCCGGTGCAAAGGTCTCATCATAATCAATTCCTTCTGATTGTGAATATCCCTTAGCAACAAGTCTTTCCTTATTCCTGGTTATGACATTTTTCTCATCTCTCTTGTTCTTGAAAACCCACTTTGTGCCAATTACGTCTTGATGATTTGGTCTGTCAACCAGTTCCCAAACTTGATTTCTCTCGAACTGTTCCATTTCCTCCCCATGGCTAGAATCCGACTTTGCGTCTTGTAGAGCTTCCTCTCTTTGTTGTTGGTTCTTTCATAGGCGATATAAAAGAAATACATGGCACTTTCACCAATCGATGTCTAGTTTTAACTCTATCGGATGGGTCTCGATGATCGGTCGGTTGGATGGTAGGTTATCCGAGTCCTTCGCTTACGATTTGCGTCGGTTTGGAGAGCATCATCCATTTCTGATAATAGTTCATTATTAGCGATTGGGAGTGGTGCAGAGTTATGATCCACTTGATAAGAACACGTCTCAGCTGATGTTGGACTCATCATGTGCTTCGATGTTTGTTCGTGGGAACTTCAGTGTTCCCCCGAACCGATGGTTCGATTGATCTTATCTCATTGTACCGGTTTCTTCATCGGCGAGTTTTTCATACCTTAGGATCGATTGATCCGGTGAATCGGCTAGATCTGGAATGTATCTTTATTACGATGTCGATCCTTTTTCCTTGATCGTTAGGCGATCCATTTTCTCGAGCATCAGTCTTTGGTTGATCGTACATCTTGTTCTCGAAGCGAGATTTCTCTTGTTCGGAAGATGCTTCATCAAAGACTACATGGGGTGTTTCTTCAACAACTAGGGTTAAATGCATTGTAAACCCTAAAAAGCCTTGCTAGATGAGGAATATCCTAAGAATATACCCCTCATCCGACTTGGCCTCAAAGGTCTTCAACCCGACTCTTCCCATTGTTGTGTATGAAACACTTACACCCAAAAACATGGAAGTAAGAAACACGAGGTTTTACGCCCTTCCACGATTCATAGGGTGTTTTTTGTAGTGAGCCTTAGTCGTAAGACATCTTACGTGTATGACATGCGGTGTTGATAGCTTCCGCGCCTTTAAACGGCTTGGTATTGCATGTTCAAATAACATCGTCGCGCAGCAACTTCTTTGAGTGTTCTGTTTCTCCGCTCGCTACTCCATTACTTTGTGGCGTTCTTGCGGTGATGTCTCATGTCAGATACCAAACTTAGAGCAAAAATCGGTTATAAAAGAGTTCGAAAATTCATACCTTTATCCGATCGATTTTTACTACTAATCGACACCCTTCTCATTTTGTAATCTTTTAAGCAGCTCGTGTATCTTCGTTGTCGTCTCATTCTTCTTATGTAAGAATATAACCTAGGTAAACTTGGAATAATCATCCACGATTACCAGAGTATATTTCTTGTTATTTGAGATCGATTTGGTAATCGGTCCAAAAAGATCCATATGAAGCAGCTGCAATACTCTGCTGGATGCCGGTCCAGGAATTCCCTTGAATGAAGCTTTGACTTGTTTTCCCTTCTGACATGCAACACATGTCTGATCCTTTGAAAATAGTTCATTCGGAAGACCTTCCACTAGAGACATCCTTGCTATCTTATTAAGAGTTTTAAAGTTCAGATGACTCATTCTTTTGTGCCAGAGCCAACTGCTACTCTTGGAACTCTTAACAATCAGGCATGTATTTCTTGGGCAACTGTTCCAATCTGCTGTGTAGATCGTCCCTTTCCTTGAACCGGTTAGCAAAATTTGTTGAGTGGCTCGATTTTTGATATTGCATTGATCAGTCGAGAACTCAACGCTGAATCCGTTGTCGCAGAATTGTGAAACCGATAATAGGTTATGCTTTAGACCTTCGACATATGAGACTCCACATCATCATTCTCTAAGGTTCTGAATCCTTTGGTATAACCAAAGTTATCATCACCGAAGAATACACGCGGGCATTTCTGTTCTATGTAAGAGCTGGGGAGGTGTTTGCTTCCAGTCATGTGCCTTGAGCATCCACTATCGATGTACCAGATAGTTGCTTGCACACCTCCTTTGTTGGCCAGACCCACGCGATCCTGCAGCCAAATCAGGCTTTAGGTACCCCTTTTGGATTGGGTCCTGAGGGGTTAGGATTAGTTTTGGGGATCCATACAAACAGAGCACTTCTATTGAGATCAGTTAGATCAGAAGGCCTGATTTGTCTCCCATACCTATCAACATAATCACACGTCTCTTTATATGCTTTCTGATTAGTATGATTATTAGTGTGAACCTTGGGTGACTTAGAAGACTTGGGATTTATCTTTTCAGTTTGTCTTCTTTTCATCCAGTGTGGTTCAGGTGCAGCAGCCCTAGGTTTCTGATTATAGGGGTAGGTACGACTGCTACCATCAAAAGATTCATATCTTTTTGGCATAGGTGGTTTTTACAGTTTACCTAAAGCGTGCTTATTCGGTAGCTGACCTTGTTTGGGTCTCAGATTAGACTTCCCTTTTACAGATTGTCTTTTATTATACCTGATCTGTTGATCAGGTTGAGGTCTCTTCAGAAAAACTGGGTTCTTCTGTTGATTCCTCGGCTGATGCTTTACCAGTTGGGGTCCATTTCTGTTCCCCCTCTGGTTAGGCACCTGCCTTACCTGCTCAACCGGTCTTTTTCCCTTATTAGATACAAGTTTGGCTTTTGGTGTATCTTTGTCAGAAACTCGTCTGATTACACCTTTTTGAGATGAATCAGCCGGGGCTTTTGAGGATGTGGAAGGGTTCTCATACCCAAGTCCCTTCTTGTTAATCGTTGTTCGAAAATAGGTGTTCATATCTTGAACAATTTTAGAAGATTTTGTGAAAACCTCTATTTTCTTGCGCAAATTATCCTCAGAAGATTTTAGACTCTCATGCAGTCGGAATAGCTCATCAAATTTAGCCTGAAGGATTTTGAAGTCATCAGCTTGCTGTTTGTTAATTGCTAGCTGATCTTTGATCTGCTTCTCCTGATCAGAAGACTTAACTTTCAGAATGTTAAGTTCCTCAGTTGCCTTCTGAGCAGTTTCAGCAGACTTCAGTTCAGTAGCTTTACTGAGATCGTTCTCTTTAACAAGCTGATTATTTCTGATCCTTAGCTTGTCCTTTTCAGCTTCCACTATAGCATAAGTGTCTACTACATTGGAGAGATCATCAAGCAATTGCTCAGAGTAGAGCTTCAGGTCAATCTCCCCAGCAGGTGTGCTAATGATAGCAGGTGTAAAAGCAGACAAAGCAGAAGGTTTGGAGGTTACCTCAGATTGGTCCTCCTTGGCCATCAGGCAGATCTCATCATCATCTGAAGAGAATATCAGATCTTCATTCTCATAGAAGTCAACAGCACTGCTTATCAGACAGAAATCTTCTACAGAGGATTATCCAGAATCCTCAGAGGGCAGATAGGAATCGTCTATTCCAGATGTGTCAGCAACCATGGCTCTTCTGTCCCTATATCGTTGCTCTCTTCTGTTCCTCTTTTCTTCCCTTTCTTTTGGCGTCAGGTCTGGGCAGTCTGCGCTGTAGTGACCTGGCTTCTCACAGTTGAAGCACGCTCCTTGATCCACGGAACCTTTTCTTCCAGGTGAGTCACTCCGTCTGTAGGATCTATCAGGTGACTTTCCTTTCTGATAGTAATCTGAACTCCTTCTATCAGATCTGTTATCTCTCTTCTCATCAGACAGATTATCTCTTTTCTTTTCTTCTCTGTGATCTCTTCGATCATCAGATCTGGTTCTTTCTGGAGATCTGTTGGCTGATCTCCTATCTCTTCCTCGGCTATGTTGATAATCTTTATAGAATCTTCGATACTTACCAAGTTGAATATTTGATTTTTCTAGTTTCCTGGTAAGCAGAGCGATCTGTTCTGCCTGACTTATGATGTTTCCAACAGGTTCATTGGCCTTCGATCTGCTGCTGGTTGCCTTAAACACAACTGATTTAGAAGTTGAGGCTTCAGCGGGCACCTCATCTTCAACTGCTTGCCCTCTTTCAATTAAATCGAACTCGTGAGCTTTAAGGCTTAAGAACAAGCTACTCGGCTTCATCTTTGAAATGTCTTGGAAATCCTTGATTACCGTGACTTTCATATCCCATTTCTTGGTGAGAGATCTTAAGATCTTGTAGTTGATGTCCTTGTCTGACATCTCTCTACCAAGTTCTCGTAGCTTATTTACTGACATAGTAATCCTTCCATCGAGTTCGTTGATGGTCTCGTTGGGCAGCATCTTCAGTTTTTTGAACTTCACCAGTTTGGCTTGTAGACGGCTGTCTTTGATCTGATCATTTCCTTCACATATCTCAGCTAGAGTATCCCACATTGCTTTCGCAGTTTTGAGATATTTAATCTTTTCCTTGGTAACTTTATCCATCGTTTTCATGATAATATGCCTGGCGATTGTATCTAGAGTATACAGTTTCCTTTCCTCTGCATCCATCAAGGCTGGGCTTTTTCGTACAAGACTTCCCGGGGCAAAGTCTGGATCTCCTCCAACTGTAGGGTTGTCGTAATATATGATGATGGGTCCTCTTTCAATGACTTCCATCATTCTGCCACTAATCAAACCTAGATGGTTGCACATATAAATGGCCCAATCTGCATACTCATCAATTGAGAACTTCGGCAGATCATGATACATACCAGAGGTATTATCCATGCTGAGTGATTTTGGAAAAACGAATGAGTTTTAAAAACGGTTTTTCAAGATCTATTCAAATGACCACAAAGATTCTTCCTCAAGAATCGATGATACACAAAAGCCGATTAGTCCAGAGAACCACTGCTCTGATACAACTTGTAGGTCCCGAATGGGTTTTTGAGGGCGTAAGTCTAGAGGGAGGGTGAATAGACTTACGAAAAACTTTTTGTCTTGATTAGATGTGAAAGCGAGTTAGCTTTGATCAGAGTCTTGAGTGAATCAGTTTGGACTGATAACCAACTTACTAATCGCCTGAAGGCAGATCAATTCGGTAACTATCAGTTTAACTGATGTGCGGAAGCTAAGTTTTACCCGTGTGAAAAACCAGTTTTGATAAATCAAATTCCAAAGTCAGTCTTTTAACCAGTTGACTAAAGTGTCAAACTTGATCAGATCAGAAGCTTGGTGCTAGCTGATCTTAACTTAGAATATGTATCTTTGCTTTAATAGTTGTGTGCGATTGTGTAAACAGTTAATCAAAGCGGTAAAGGCACACAAGATTTATAGTGGTTCGACAAACCCAATCCCCACGCCCACTCTTCCCTATCACAAGGGGCACCAACTAAACCAACTAGACTTAGATTTTTTGTGTTAGTCCAACACAAGACAATCGACAGATATTTAAAGAGTTCTCACTCAACCGATCCCAGAAATCAGAACTAGAAACCCTAGTCTGAAATCTTGCTAAACAACTTAACCTAACTTTGGTTTGGATAAGATTGTTTTGGTTCCAACTATGAAATCTTTTCTAGTGTTTAAGGTAGCCTATCAGCTAGATGAAAAGATTTCTATGCTAAGAACTTATGGGATGAACACTTAATAAAATAATATTCTTGTTCGTGTTCTTCGTGCGGAAATTTGATTATAGCTTGAGCTTCTTGATCGTTTCAGGGGTTTCCGTGTCTTCACTCGAAGTGTGATCCCATATTTATAGACCTCAAAATCAAAGAGCCGTTGGAGAGCAATTTGAATTTCAGGCTATATTTGGTAGGCTTGCGGGATTGATGTGGCGTCTTGAGAAAGCGGCATGGCGCGTGAATAGTGTCTTTTATAGCCGTTGGAGAAAGCGGCACCAAATCCGTAATTGCTCTCCGATCATCGTGTCTTGTTCTTATTGGTTAACAGACGCACTTTTTTCGGTGTTGTTCTTCCAACTAAGTTTGACATTCTTCTTGTTCGGATCATCGGCGTATGATTTGGTGAAATATCGATTTTCACCGTGGTGACTTTCGATCGATCAAAAGGCGATCAAGATACGATGGAGTCTTCAGTGTGCGGTTGACTTAGCTTCAACTAGCGGACTTCGGTGATGTAGGTCTTCCGTCCGATCTTACGGAAGTCATCGATCTTCAAGTATTACGAGTTTGAGCTTCATGACTTCAAATTGAGATATCGACTTGATCGGATCGATCGATCTTCTGTTCTTCTCTTGCATTACGGCACATCGGGATATCGGCTATTCTTTGGATCTTGAGATCTGACCTATACATATTGAGGTTCCCCCTCAATATGTGACCTATCTATTACATCAGTTGTTCTATACAATAATTATCAACTGGTATTCTATAAATGGTAATATAAACATCGATCACCAATGTGTCCGACCGGTCCTATTACATGTGTTTTAGAACTTTCATCAAAACTCTAAATTTCCCAACAGCTTTGTAACTAATATGGGTGCAATTTGATAGTTCTATTTCACTACTATTGAATTAACAAAAAATCAGCAAATGACAAAGATTACTCTAACTTCAGATGAAGTGCAAATATTGGAGAATATTGCTTTGGATAGGAATCCCTACGTATACTATTGGAATTGGTTTGGCGACAAAGACTATCTTGGTGTACAAAAGAATAACCCTAAGTGTTCTGAAACTAGGCAATCAACTTCCCTAATCCCGCACTAAATAAGATACAGCAAAAGCTCGGTTTTACTCCCGACTACTCAACTAATACCCTCTTTACCTCACTCACCAAATAACCAAGTTATTAAGATTGTGCTTAACTTCTAAAGCCCTTATTCAAGTTGGGCGATTCGGCCGTCCTCCCTAAATGAACTGGTATATTACCAACCCCGTCACAAACCCTCTCCTTAATCCTATTCGTTGGAAGAGAGTGATTCGGTCTTCCTCTCTTTAACAACTTTGGTACTCAATTCAATGGTTTTTATTGGATTGGTTATTCCACTTAGCAATTTAAGAAGATTATTCAATTTACACCTCGAATCATCCTAATCGCCTAACCAATTCACTATTTCTACGCGATCATCCTATCCAATGCAATCAAAAGTTTAGCCTAACATCTTGATCATCAAATCACAAATAACCAACGAAATCATAGAACTCATTAAGAAAGAATGCATAATCCAAATCAACAAAGGATAATCAATTGAATTCAAGTAGCACAAAGAGTAAATTCAAATAAACCCTAAATTGTTCTTCAAAAGTAAAAACTGAGAAATTAAACAAAACAAAATCAGGAAAACTAGAATGTTAAACCAGTAAATTTGTGAATCGAATTGTGTTACTCGTGGATGAATTCCTCTCCTTCTTCCCTGAACTCTAGGTACTTTTTTTCTCCTTTCCTCTATCTAATTTTCGTCCTCTTCCCCTGAAAAAAACGTCCCCTTCTTATTTTTTCCATCTGCCTTATATATCCGGCTCTCAGACCGCTCGATCATAGCACTTGGTCTAGCAGTATCGCTCGACCACTTAGTTTGATCGAGCGCCTATACATTGCTGGATTCCCTTGCGCTCGAGCACCTTTCTTGGTTGAGCGGTTTCGCTCGACCACACCTGGTTGAGCGCCGATTGCTCCCTGCACTTGTGCCCGCTCGACCGCATTGGTCGAGCTCTAGGTGCTCGACCTCATCCTTCTATCACCTTTTTTCACTCCAACTAATACTTTTAAGTATTTCTTTCATATCTTTTCAATCGGGAGTCCGATTCATGCACCGCGAAGACTCACGAGCTCCATTTTCAGCCCTCTTCCCTGTTATACAAACCAAAGAAGCAAATTAGTGATTTTATACAGGTTATGCTTGTTGGTCCCGGTGAAAATGAGTCTTACACGTGTATGGGGGGGGAATACACGTGTTCAGTGTTTATAAAACTTTTTAATACTGAGGTCAGCTTGGGTCAGATAATCCTGAAGATTAGGTCCTGAGAAGCACAAGTCGATCTGAGTCAAAGTCTACTGAGACAGTGATCCTGAGTTGCTTTCAGAAACCTCAGATAATCCCAACTGTGTCCTGAGTGTCAGAGATCCTGAGTTGCTTGGATCAGATAACTAACTTACTGAACCCTCAGAAGAGTAAGTTCAGTTTGGTAACTATCTGTTCTAGCTACTCAGTCGTGCGGAATGGTTGGCACTTTAGTTTATACTCGTTTTAAGCTTTGCTGAAAACCTTCCTGAATGGAATAGTGATTAGGTTGTGATTCAATTGCATGCAACTTTCAGTGGATTGATTCCAACTGAAATCTCAGTGAAAAATATGCTTTCAAAATCACGTCAATGCAACAGTTAAGCACAGATAAGGAAAGCAATACATAACACAACAATTATAGTGGTTCAGAGACTCAAGCTCCTACGTCCACTCTCTCTGATCCTCAGAGAAATTCACTAGTCACTTCTGAGCTTTCTGACTACCTCGCGTAGTTTACTTACTCAACTCGGCCCTGAGCTTTCTGACTACTCCACGTAGTTTACTTACTCAACCCGACCTTGAGCTTTCTGACTACCTCCGTAGTTTACTTACTCAAACACAAACAAGCTTTCATACTACCTCTGTAGCTTACTAACTTCTCCTCTAGAGCTTTCTGACTACTCCGCGTAGTTTACTAACTCTTTACAACTCTTCTCACCAACAAACACACTCCAACTACCTTCTCAAGGGTTTGGGGTTTCTCGGTTGGTTTCCAACTATGATGAGATATCCTTTACAATGAAGTACAATGCAAAGGGTTAGGATATCTCGACTAAGCTTTGGATAATTCTTATCAAGCTAGGCTTAGTATAGTGAACTCTCTTCAATATAAAATCACTTGGGAAATTCTAAGTTTTTCGAGTGCTTCAACTTTGCGATAATAAGTTTGAGCTCTTGAGTTGCGTATAAATTTCCCGTAACCTTACAATGTAGAGGGTCACCAATATTTATAGGCATACACCAAGGTCACTCTTGAAAACTATCCGTTGGAGAGATAGCTTCGTGAGTTTCCACTTATGGTGTGTGAGGAACGGCTATATTTAGGGTTTGAAACTCCCTAACACGTTTAGGCAATAACCTTTCATGTAGCCGGTCTTCACTTTTTGCAGTCTGGAACTTTGTACATCTGACATCTTTTTCAGCGACCTGTCACTATCAGTGTCAGTATGGTACAGTGATGTCTTCCTCTTTTTGACTTTTGTCTCCAGTTAAAGGTAGACACCTTCAACGGCTCTTTTGGTTACAAACTCTGAGTTTGATATAACCTTAACAACACTTCTGACTTAGTTCCTTTTGTCTGCATTGAATGTCTTGGCAAATATCTATTCTTCCAAGGAATCGCGATCTTCTCAGTATTGCATCCTTCAGATAGATATATTCAGTGCCTCGGAACATTCATGTTTATACTAAGCATTCAGTATATTACTGAGTCTTCAGTAATTACTGTGCCTTCAGTATTCTTGATCTTCAGTCTTCAGTCTTCAGTCTTGCGTCTTCAGAGTCTTCTGAGTCTTCAGGGTCTTCTGAGTCTTTAGGGTCTTCTGAGTCTTCAGAGTCTTCAGAGTCTTTACAGATATACTGACTGATATACTGAGTCTTCATGCTGAGTCTTCAGTTCCTCAGTTTCATACTGAGTCTTCAGTATCTCAGTTTCTCACTGAGTCTTCAGATTCTCAGTTTCTTACTGAGTCTTCAGAAACTTCAGTTTCATACTGAAACTTCAGTTTCTTCAGAAACATACTGAGTTCTTCAGAGTCTTCAGAACCTATCCTGAACTATATCTGCTGACTATACATTTTGCAGATAACATCCCGAATACTCTAAACTGAATCCTGACTCAACTATCAAGATTATTCTGAACATGTCATACTCAGGGGTTTTGGGATCTTAATCAAAATCATATATCTTTTATTAAATTCATCTCCCAACAATTTCCCCCTTTTTGATGATGCCAAAACCTATCTTGTTACAAACAAATAACCTATACTCAGGTTTCAGTTTATCCTATTACAAGATTGGTTATATTTTCAACAATATTCCTCCTTAAATAATGCGTCTCCAAACAATTTCTTGAATCAGAGAGTCTCCCAACAATTACAGAGAGTCTCCAAACAATTATACATTTAACAATTTCTTCAGTAATGAATCTTCTTAAATAGTTCATCACCAAATACTTAAACAATTGATTCAGAGACATTCATTCAGGCATATCAAATATAAAAGACATGTAAATAAGATAATGAGATATTATCTTTTGAGCAAGAATGATAAGTCTTCATTGATGATGATTTGAGTTACAGATTACAATGAGTTTATCAACAAAATCAAAAAGACAAAAAATTTAAAGATTACAGAATCTTCTGAGTCTTCAGTCTTCAGATTTTGGCTCTTCAGTCTTCTGCTCTTCAGTTTGCTACTTCTTCAACTTCATCAGCGGGCACCTCCAGGTCGAACATTCCGAAATACCTCTTCTTCAGCTCATTTCTTTCCTTGATGATATCCGGACTGTTTCCTGTTAAACCTAACTGATCAGCATACTGAGCAATTTCTTGAGTAATGACCTTCTCATTCACCAAGCCGTTACCAAGTCTTGGAGGAGGGTAGGAATATGGACCAGGGGCTACTATCTGTACCTCTCCTTCATCCGCAAGGTTCATCCAACTTTGGAGATATTTTGGATAGAAGGTTAGGAGATATTCAATGAACGCATCATTCTGATCCGAGCTTTCCCCTCTCCACTCCCTGAGAACATCATAATAGAACCAGAAGGTTCTCTTGGCCTCTTCCCACATATCATTGAGTTTGATATGCATCCATTTATCAACGTGGGGCCACTTCAGTGCTTTTGATGTCTCTCTCCTTTTGCTCGCAAACTTCTTGAATCCACTCCTTCGCTTCAGCTCTTCTTCAGTCTTTTTCCTGATCACAGGTACGCCTGAGACTGAAGCAGCTGCTTTCTTTGCTTGTTCTATCTGGAGTGTGTTCAGAGCATTCTTCGTATTGAAGACTTTCTTCTGAGGTTGAGACTCAGATTCTTCAGTTCCTTCATCATCCAGAATCAGCTTTCTCTGGATTGGCTTAGAAGCTTTCGCACGCTTGCTCTCTGGTTGAACAATGCCCAAGGCTCTCCTCTTCATAGGCAATTCAGCAGCAGTCTGGCTTGTTCCAACCTTATCTCTAGCACTCAGTTTCTCTTTTGCAACATCAAGCATGGTTTCCTTAGAAACTCGAGTGTAGATAGGCTTCTCCACCTGAGCAAACTTCATCTTCTCAGTAGCTTCGACTTCTTTCAAGGCTTTGGTTAGAATGTACATTTCAGCATCTTTCTGAGCCTTTTTCTCCAAAGTACGTGCCAATAACTTCCTGAGGTCCTCATTTGGTCTTTCCCCCTTCTTGGCACCATAATTTGGAAGAAGTCTGGAGAGTGTTGTGTCCATGTGATATTGCTCTTTGCTCAAACAACGCACCTCTCCTGCTATCTAATCTTGCTCATCTTCCAGCCTCCTGATGTGGTTCTTAGCCACGTAAAAATTCTTCGAACATATGGGCAACCGCCGGCGAGTGCTTCCTTAAACATCTCTGTCATCTTGGTCACGAAAGCAATGAGCTCATTTCCTCAACAAAGATTTGATCATCACTTCATTCCTCTCTGCCAATTTCACCTCTAGAAATGCGATTTGACTCTGGTGCTTCGTTTCATTTCAAAGATCGAGCTCGGCCTTGACTCCTCCACTTTTCATTCAAACTTTATCTCTTCCATGGAGGTCATCTGTGAGGTCGAGTGTTTTGGATTAGCACCACCAAGAGTGACTAAGATTCTCCATCTTCCGAGCTTGGGCGGCAATGTTTCTTCCATCCAACAATCTTGTTCATCATTGACTCAACCTTCTCAAGTTTCTCCATCAAGGGAGTGAGATCAATCTCGGGAACCTTCGCACCTTCTGTCTTTGATTGATCATCCCGAGCTTGACTTCATCCCGAGCTCCGGTCTCCAACCGAGCCTCAATCATTTATCGGACAATTGAAATTAAAGATAGAACTTTTCAAGAACTTTGGCATAATTGTTAATAGTGCCAAAAGGTACCAAGAGTGCTAACTTCGATCCGAGGTTGACCAATTCGAGTTGATCATCAACGAAGTCTCCTTCTCCATCTCGAGGCCGATCCTCGGCATCTCCCCGTTGGTCCCCATCTCCATCTTGAGATTGTCTCCATTTTAGGGGCACCAACTTGATGGCGTTCCTTTCGGCTATCTTCCTCTGAACCACTCATCAAAATCGGAGTTTTTCATCCCGAGCTTTGTCCTCCCGAACCACGAGAAGTCGGTCGGGAAGAAGGTCATCTCCTTATTCCACCGATCTTCCCCTCTGAATGCGGCAATATCAAGCATCTCGGGAAGAGATCGATTGAGGATGAACACTGATCGACCTTAATCTCAAAGAAGACATCTTGCGGTCGGGGTATGAGTTGAGCTCGGGGAGTAGCGGTCAAGGATGAACCATTCCCCCTTGCTCCTCCACTCGCCTTCTTCAGCCTCGCCCTTCTTCCATCTCGGGCTCTCTGGTTCAGTTGAAGCATCGGTTTGAAGGATCAAAAGTAGATCACTTTCGAGGAGCTCATCAAGAATAAACCTCTCCCGAGTCTCGGCTGACTCCCAATGTTGTCTTGATCGAGTCCTCGGTTTACATCCCGAGTGGGTTACGAGGCTGGTGGCATATCCTCGATTGACTCGAGTTGGCTCTTCTGCTGTCTGAGCCGACACTTCTTCAGTAGGAATCTCTGAGGCCTGAGTTCCTTTGAAAATTTCTTGAGAAATTTTGTCTGAACTTAGAGAAGTCTCAAGCACCTCAGAGAAGACCCGCTCCTCAGTCTGTTCCTGTGCCTTAGAGATACCCTGAGCCAAAACTTGTAATGGCGAACTCTGAGCGGTTTGGCCCTCAGGTTGAATCTCTTCTGACTCACTGCCATTTTCATCGGTGAGAACCACCAATCTTCTGCGCTTGGGGGCAAGGGTTTTCTGCTTTTTCAACTTCTCACCCTGCTCCATCTTTGCCTCCAACAGAACCTTCCCCCTGGTTTGTTGGGTCTCTTCAGCAGCAGCAGCTTTTGGTGATTCTACTTTCTTTTCTTTCTTCCCTCTGATGGCCTGCTTCTTCACAGCAATGGGCTTGAATAGCACCTTGGACTTAGGGAATGGGGTCGAATTGGCGAAGATATCCTCCTCCTCTCTGTACATCTCCAAAATATAAGCTATTTTGGTTGCATGGTGGATCTTGCCTTTAATCGTGATCGCCCCGTCAACCTTCTTGAAGACTTTGGCTTGCTCACTCACCATCTGAATCAAAAATTTGAGCCAGTTGAAGTCAGTGGTGGGTGAGGCCTCGATCGCCGCCATCAATCTGAGCTTCGGGGTACTAATCTGCTCAAAACTACCCGCAAGGCTCATGATGCTCTTGCTCACAATATCCATCAAAACTCGATATTGTGGCTTCAAGTGCCTCTTATGCAATGTCGCCTCAAATTTCACAGGATTCTCAGCAATCCTATCTAAATATTCCTGCTCTCTACCCGACATATACATCGCAGGATCCTCTCCTCTATCACAGAGCTCAAAAACATCATTCAAATTTTTCGGAACAATATACAAATCCCTCTCAAAATTGATGTATTTGGATGAATGCTCTAAATGTGATACGGTAATCGAAGAATGCATACCATCCTCTTTATATATCTTCAAGGTACAGATAAATTCGATTACCTCTTTCGCAAACTCCTGGTCTGGTCGGCTTGCGACTAGATGGGTGAGTTTAGCCAGTCGAATCATATGCAGAGCCTCCTCTTCTGGCTTGGAGTTGGTTGTGCTATCGAGTGAGACAACGAACTCATACCAGGGCTTGTTCGTTTCGGCTAATCTCTCGAACAGGGTTGGGGCCATTTCAGAGATTGAAGATTTAGGGTTTAGTTTTTTTGGGCAAAGGGATTTATATTTGCAGAGGATTTTGGGAACGAAGGGTTTGATAAAATTTTGGCTTGAATGGCTTATTGGGGTATAAATAGCTTCGAGATCGTGGGGAATCGCATTGGTTAGGTGAAAAGCAACGGTTGAGATTAATCTCCGATTAATCGGGTATACGAACAGACGATCTCCGAAAAGTAAGCCGCCAATTTATCCTCATTGGTCAATAATGTAACAGAGCATTTAATGACTGTTGACCTTCTTTGGAATTTCAAACGATCCTGCCCAAAACATTCCTTAGGTGTTTTGTATTTATTGCAAATGATTACTGAGCTTCACTTAAGCAATAAATGAGTTGCATGAGTCATTACTTCTTCGACTAATTTCTCTCTCGGTCTTCTTCGAAAAATCGACCTTGATAAAATGTCGTTATAATACTAAGTACTAAAAAGGGTTCAAGATATGCTCTCGAAGTCTTGACCTTCAAGAAATCTGAGTTTTTACGAGACTCGATTCGATTTCCATTTTATCCTGAGCTTCTCAGTGAAATTCTGAGAAAACTTCATGCATCTGAAAACCTTCAAATTTTCAGATTTTACTCTATACACCTGGATCTAACATCCCTAATTCAACTGAAAGTTCCTGAAATCTTGATTCAGCCAAAGGTTTAGTCAAGATATCAGCTCTCTGCTTATCAGTATGAATTTTCTCCATCCTTATGTCCTTCTTCTCGACATGATCTCTGATGTAGTGATGTCTGATATCCACATGCTTGCATCTGGTGTGCAATACTGGATTTTGTGAAATAGCAATGGCACTATTATAGTCACAAAATATTGGTACTTCATTGGCTACAACTTTATAATCCCTTAATTGTTATGCGAGCGAAAGAATCTTAAGACAAAGATCTTCCTAAGACCATGTATTCAAACCGATAGTATTGGTTGCTATCTTGAGGTCATTTTTTTTGAAACCAAGATATCAGCTTACTCCCTAGGAATTGACAAGTTCCTGTAGTGGACTTCCTGTCAATCCTGCAACCTCCATAGTCAGCATCTGAGTAAACAGATAATTTAAGGTTATCATCAGTTGGATACCATAATCCTCTATTCACTGTGCCTTTGAGATACTTCAGTATCTTTTTGGCAGCCTCCATGTGACTAGCCTTAGGATTAGCTTGGTATCTTGCACATATCCCAACAGCAAATGTTATATCCGGCCTACTTGCTGTGAGATAGAGCAATGATCCAATGATTCCTCTATAATCAGTATGACTCACTGATTTGCCTTCAGAGTCAGGATCCATCTTGTAGTTAGTATTCATGGGAATCCTAACTGCATTGCAATTTTGTACAACATATTTGGCAATCAGATCTCTGGTGTACTTTGCCTGGTTGATGAATATTCCTTCCTTTGATTGTTTCACTTGAAGACCTAGAAAGAAATTCATCTCTCCCATCATTGACATCTCAAACTTGCCTTTCATCGGTGTTGAAAACTTTTCACCACGGTGATGGTTTGGAGATCCAAAATGATGTCATCAACATATATCCGAACTAGTAAGATATCTTCCCCATCTTCTATCCTGAATGAGTTCTATCAATGATCCCTTTGACAAAACCATGGTCAGTAAGAAACTGAGAAAGAGTATCATACCATGCTCTGGATGCTTGCTTAAGACCATACAATGGTTTTCTGAGCCTGTAAACTTGGTCATTCTGTTTGAAACCAGGAGGTTGTTCCACATAAACCTCTTCTTTAAGCACACCGTTCAGAAATGCACTTTTCACATCCATTTGATAGATATGAACTTCATGTGGGCAAAGATATGTAAGAAACAATCGATGGCTTCTAGTCTTTGCAACAGGTGCAAAGGTTTCATCATAATCCAAGCCTTCTTCTTGGGAATTACCTTGTGCAACTAGCCTTGCCTTGTTTCTTACAATGTTGTTATTTTCATCTCTTTTATTCTTGAAAACCCACTTGGTTCCAATGACATTGTGCCTTTCAGGTCTATCTACTAGCTCCCATACTTCATTCCTTGAGAATTGATTCAGCTCATCTTGCATAGCAAAGAATCCAATGAGAATCTTGAAGAGCTTCACCAATCTCGATGAGGTTCTTTCTCTGATAGGAAGCAACAGAATAGTGCACTCTCACCATGGAACCTTCTTGTTTTAACACCTTCAGTTAGATCACCCACAATCTGACTTGTAGGATGACTATCTAACCATTTCCTTCTTGATGTTCATGTTTCAATAGTATCCTCAACATTTGAAATGTTAGGTTCAGTTAATTCAGTAAACTCAGGGAACAACAGAAAAAGAGAAAGGGAATCATCTTCCTCAGGGGAAATTCCATTCAGAACATTGTCAGAGACATTTGTTCCCCTTTGGTTGATAGATTCAGAATTTGCCTCGGTGTGACCACATCTTCATTGGCATCACATACCTGAGTCTGAACTGGTGTCTGTTCAGATTGGTCACCTTTGGAGTGTTGGTTTTCCTGAGTCTCACCATCCTGAGTTCCATCCTGAACTTCTTTATCTGAGTCTGAGTCACTCCAATCATAGATAGTGACTGACTTCTTCTTTTCAGGTTCAGTGGATGATTTGTCATTCTTTTTCAGGCTTAATCTGGTGATCCTCTTGGTCAGTTCATCTGCATCATGTTCCTGTTTCTTCTGAACACAAGTAGATTCATCAAAAACAACATGAGGTGTTTCCTCCACAATAAGAGTCCTACAGTTGTAAACTCTGAAAGCTTTACTGACTTCAGAATATCCTAAGAATATTCCTTCATCAGCTTTACTATCAAATGTTTTCAACTGATCTTTACCATTATTGTGTATGAAACACTTGCAACCAAACACACGAAAGAAAGAAACAAGAGGCTTCCTTTCATTCCAAAGCTCATAGGGTGTTTTGCCTTGACTCTTGGTCAACATGGATCTGTTTCGAGAGTAGCATGCATGCGGTGTTGACAACTTCAAAAAAAAAATTTTTAGGAATATCGACTTCACTATCATTGTCCTTGCAACTTCTTTCACGCGATCTTGTTCCTTCTTTCAAAGAACACCATTTTGTTGAGGGTCCTTGCGGTGATGTTTCATGTGAAATTCCATTTCTTTGCACAATATTCGATATGATGATATGATTTATAAATTCGGTTCCTTTGTCGATCTGATTTTGACCACACTCAGATTTTTTCTCAATCTTGAGCCTTTTCGATGAATTACGCACTTGTGCTCGAGTCTCTTTCTTCTTGAAAAGAATATGACCCAAGTATATCTTGAGTAGTCATCAACTACTACCAATGTGTATTTCCCGCCATTAGTGCTTCTTCGGTGTTATAGGACCAAAAAGATCCATATCAAGATGGCGAAGTGTTACATCGGAGAAACATCTACTTTTCTTTTTAAAAGATGCTTTAATTTGTTTTCCTTTCTCGCACGCATCACAAATATGTTCCTTCTTGAACACTTCATTAGGCAACCCTCTCACAAGAGCTAATCTTGCAAGCTTGTTCAGGTTTTGAAATTTGGGTGATTCATTCTTTTATGCCATAACCAAACTTGGTATCTGTGGAACTTTTAGCAACCAAACATGTATCTTTAGGAGTTGAACTCCAATCGAAGAAGATACACATTCCCTTTTCTTGTACCCGGTCAAGAAACTTTCACGTGATGTATCATCTTTCACAAAACATAAGTTCTTAGAGAACTCAACATTAAAACCCCTTATCCGCGAATTGGCTTATTGAAAGCAAGTTATGCTTCAATCCGGATACATATGAAACACCATGGATATGAACTCGAGTCGATTTCCAAAGTTCCATATCCTTGATCATCCCTTGAGTTATCTCCAAAAGTGATCTGCATGGGCCTCTTTTGTTCAACATAGTCAATGAGTATCTTCTTGAATCTCATGTCTTGAGCATCAACTGTCAAGATACCATACATCAGGAGCTTTTTCATCTCTGCTCATCAGTGCTATGTGATCTTTAATCAGCTTAGTGCCCTTGTTTTCCTCCTGAAAAACAGATCAAATCTTAGGTACCCAATTTGTGTAGGGTCCTACAAGGTTAGATGTACCTTTTCGAATCCAAATCATTTGACAACTCTAATCACTTTAGATTGGCTAATTTGTCTTCCATAAACATCAACATACACATCTACTACTCTGGGTGCCTTAGCAGTTTTCTGTGTATGTGTGCTAGCTTTAGCATGAACATGTGCCTTTGAATTTTTCTTTGGTTCAGGCCTTTTGTTCATTTGCTTTGGCTTCTGTGCAGCTGGATAACCTTTACCCTTAGGCAAGTGGGGTTCAGGTTGTCTTTCTTTATCAAATCTGGTCTTTCAAGATCTTGAGGACATGGTCTCTTCATTTGAGAATGTCTCTGTTTGAGTGTTTCTCATCTCGAGGATTCCTCTGATGGTTCGATGTGGAGCCTTTCGGGTTTTGAATTCTTAGCCTGAGGCTTTGAAGTACTTGCCTGAAACTTTCCAACTGAGTGCTCAGGTTTTCTAGCCTTCACCTGAGGTTTGGGCTTTCCTACCTGATCATTCAGTTTTACTGAGACCATAGGTCTTTTTCCCTTGTCTACAACCTTGGGCATTACTTCAGGTTGAAGTGTAGGTGCCACTGGTTTTACAAAGATTGTCTTCTTGCTACTTAATGCAACATTCAGATGACCTTGTGAGGTTCCCCCTGGAATGTATCCCAATCCATATTTTATAGTCACAGATCTCTGGTAACTCTGAATTTCATCTATTACATTAGATGCATTATTCAATATAGTTAACTTCTTCTGATGACTATCCTCACAGTTCTGTAGAGTTTCATGCTTCTCAGAGGGGTCATTGAACTTAGTCCTGATTAGCTGAATCTCTTCAGTGGATTTCTCTAGCTTTTCAGTTAGGGTCATTATCAACTTCTCTTTCTCTTCTCGAGAGTTGTACTTTCGAACATCCAGTTCATCAAGAGCTCCCATTAATTGAGAAGTGATTTCGATTATTGCTAGAGTCTTTCCATTTTAGATTTTTGACTTTTTCGATTCCTTTTATTCTCGCTCTTGAGTTCTATTTAGCAGTTCTTGTAAAACAGCATAGTCCTTCATCAGATTCTCAAAAGAATCCATCAGGTCAAAATGACTGTTTTCAGTGGAACTTGAAAACTCTTGTGCTAGTGTAGGAGCAACAACAGAGAAAGAAGAGTTTACCTCCTCAATGGCCATCAGACAGAAGTCATCACTTTCACTGTCTGAGAATATCTCATCTGAAGAGCTAGATCCCTCCTCAGAGTGTTCTTCTTCTGCAACCATGGCCTTTTTTGCTAGAGAACTTCTGGTCTCTTTTAACTTGTCTTTCTCTTCTCTCCTTAGCACTCAAATCTGGACAATCATACTCGAAGTGACCTTTCTTTTGGCAGTTATAGCATCTGTTGGTATCATCATCTTGATCACTTTCTTCTTTGGACTTGGAGTCCTTTCTTTTGGATGAAGATCCCTCAGCTTTCAGGTCCTCCTTCTTCTCAGTTGATCTGTCCTCAGGTTTCTTCTGGTACCTGTGGTTCCTGTAATAGTTTTTGTATTTTCCAAATCTACTATTAAGTCTTTCAAACCTCTTTGCCATCAGTGCTAGCTTTTCCTCAAGCTCATCCTGATTTTTGGCATGGGGGTTCTCAGACTCTCTAGTTTTACAGGTTTTATCTTTGGCTTTTAAAGCCACATTCTTACTAGATGATGAATCATCTTTGTTGTCAGCCTTTTTGGATTTCTTATCAATTACAAATTCATAGGCCTTCAGCTCAGAGAAGACTTGTTGTTATGGCATTGAATTAATGTTCTTGGTGTTTTCAACCACCACTGCATGAATATCCCATTTCTTAGAAAGACCTCTAAGAATTTTCAATGCAACTTCTCTTTGTGGATATTTCTTTCCAAGTGCATTTAGATCATTCATGATGCTAGTGAATCTGACTTCCAATTTGTCTATTGATTCACCATCATCCATTTCAAAACTATCAAACTTTCCAATTGCCACTGAAAGTGTGTTTTCTTTTATATGATCTGTGCCTTGGCACATTACAGCTAGTGTATCCAAAATCTCTTTAGCAGTATTACAATGAGAGATCATTCCCATCACACCATCATCAATTCTACTGTATAGTGTGTCTTTTGCAATTTAGTCTAGATTGACTAACTCTCTCTCCTCAGGAGTCAGTTGGTCATCAGACTTAGGAAATTCTGCTCTAGGATCAATTTTCTCATCTTCTGTTCCTCTGGGATTCACCACAATAAATTGGAATGGTCCTTGAGAGACCACTCTCCACATACGCTCATGTTTAGAATACAGGTGAGCCTGCATTCTCAGTCTCCATAGATCATAGTTCTCCACTGAGAACATGGGAAGTTTTTCAGAAGACATTTTTATCTGAGTTTTTAAAAAATAAATCAGCAAATAAGATCAGTTCAGATAGACCACAAGTATTTTTAGCAAATAAAACTTTGGTCAACAAAGCAGGTGGTCAAGTTGAACCACTGCTCTGATACCACTTGTTGGTCCCGGTGAAAACGAGTCTTACACGTGTATGGGGGGGGAATACACGTGTTCAGTAATTTTAAAACTTTTTTCTTCTTGAGGTCACTTGGGTCGATAATCCACGAAGATTAGGTCCCGAGAAGCACAAGTCGCTCGAGTCAAAGTCTCTTGAGGCAGTGATCCCGAAATCGCTTTCGAAAACCTCGAGATAATCCCAACCGAGTCCTCGAGTGTCGGAGATCCTGAGTTGCTTGGATCAGATAACTAACTTACTGAACCCTCAGAAGAGTAAGTTCAGTTTGGTAACTATCTGTTCTAGCTACTCAGTCGTGCAGAATGGTTGGCCCTTTAGTTTATACATGTTTTAAGCTTTGCTGAAAACCTTCCTGAATGGAATAGTGATTAGGTTTTGTGATTCAATTACATGCAACTTTTCAAAGGATTGATTCCAACCGAAATCTCGATGAAAAAAAATATGCTTTCAAAATCACGTCAATGCAAATGATTAAGCCGAATAAGAAAGCAATAAATAACACGGAATTATAGTGGTTCGAGACTCAAGCTCCCTCGTCCACTCTCTCTAATCCTCGGAGAAATTCACTAATCACTTCGAGCTTTACGACTACCTCGCGTGGTTTACTTTACTCAACTTCGTACCTGAGCTTTACGACTACTCCACGTAGTTTACTTACTCAACCCGACCTTGAGCTTTCTGACTACCTCCGTAGTTTACATACTCAAACACAAACAAGCTTTAAGAATACCTCTGTAGCTTACTAACTTCTCCTCTAGAGCTTTCTGACTACTCCGCGTAGTTTACTAACTCTTTACAACTCTTCTCACCAACAAACACACTCCAACTACCTTCTCAAGGGTTTAGGGTTTCTCGGTTGGTTTCCAACTAGGATGAGATGTCCTTTACAATGAAGTACAATGCAAAGGGTTAGGATATCTCGACCAAGCTTTGGATAATTCTTATCAAGCTAGGCTTAGTATAGTGAGCTCTCTTCAATATAAAAGCACTTGGGAAATTCTAAGTTTTTCGAGTGCTTCAACTTTGCGATAATAAGTTTGAGCTCTTGAGTTGCGTATAAATTTCCCGTAACCTTACAATGTAGAGGGTCACCAGTATTTATAGGCATACACCAAGGTCATTTGTTGAAAACTATCCGTTGGAGAGATAACCCGTGAGTTTCCTCTTATGGTGTGTGAGGAACGACTATATTTAGGGTTTGAAACTCCCTAACACGTTTTAAATGATAGCCTTTCATGTAGCCGGTCTTCACTTTTTGCGATGCGGAACTTCGTACATCGACATCTTTTTGACGACATCCTTTGTCGATGTCGATGTCGATGTCGATGTGTCACCTTCAACAGCTCTTTTTTGGTTACAAACTCTGATTTTGATATAACCTTAACAACACTTCTGACTTAGTTCCTTTTGTCTGCATTGAATGTCTTGGCAAATATCTATTCTTCTAAGGAATCGCGATCTTCTCCGATGTTGCATCCTTGAGGATAGATATATTCGATTGCCTCGGAACATTCGAGTTTATCTTGAGCATTCGAGATATTCTTGAAGTCTTCGATAATTCTTGTGCCTTGATCTTCTTGATCTTGATCTTGATCTTGCGTCTTCAGAGTCTTTTGAGTCTTCAGGGTCTTCTGAGTCTTCAGAGTCTTCTGAGTGTTCAGAGTCTTCTGAGTCTACAGAGTCTTGAGACTTTGGATATCTTGTGAGAGATCTTTTGAGTCTTCATCTTTGAGTCTTGATTCCTCGGTTCCATCTTGAGTCTTGATATCTCGATTTCACCGTTGTTCTTGAGTCTTAGTTTCTTACTGAGTCTTCAGAAACTTCAGTTTCATACTGAAACTTTAGTTTCTTCAGAAACATACTGAGTTCTTCAGAGTCTTCAGAACCTATCCTGATCTATATCTGCTTACTATACATTTTGCAGATAACATCCTGAATACTCTAAACTGAATCCTGACTCAACTATCAAGATTATTCTGAACATGTCATACTCAGGGGTTTTGGGATCTTAATCAAAATCATATATCTTTTATTAAATTCATCTCCCAACAATGCTCAATCACCACAAGAATATCACTAAAAACACTCAAAACATGGCCAAAACTCGCTCGTAACTCACTCAATTTCACCTCTAATCAACTCCCCCAAACTTTCAATGTTGATTGTCCCCAAGCAATGAAATTATAAATTGAGTGAAATTGACAAAACAAATCGAGATACCAAATCATGCATGGAATTGCTTTCAACTTTCAATGATCGGTCACCCGACACAAACTCATCCTCTTTTCTCCTACTCATGGGCGATCAACATAACTCACCAAATCAAACATGGATATGCTCTCGACGGTGTGTTTCACTCCCCCACAAGTTTTTTTTTCAATAAGTATGGACACTCAAACAATCAATCACACAAATCAGTGACCATATGCTTGTAAATACTCTCAACATCGATCACGTTCAATGCATTCATACCTGATCAACAAGGACTTTCACTAGGTTGTAACGGAAAGCACTTTGGACAGGTGGAATAAGTATATGTGAAACTGACTCAATGAGCAGAGAATAAGAAAATCGTAGTCAAATTATTTCAATCTAAGGGATGAAAGTGTTGTTATCAAATGCAATGTTATTTGCATCTTTTTTTCCTTTTCACTTCTACCTCCCCCAAACTAAAACATTTCAACCTTCCCATTCTTTTCTTTTTCCCCCCCTCCCACCTTTTTTTTTCGAGCAAGAATGTATCTTTTAAGTTGCTCAACTCACTCTTATTTCTTTCCCATCCTTCCACAAGCTTCCCATTCAGCTGTTCATGCATCCACTCAACCCATCAATTATTTGCATCAACCAATTTCACCCCCTCATTTAAGACTTTTCCTATTCTCCACTCGATTTTGGACAAAAGAGTTTTAAAATGGATATGGCTTAAATCTGCTAACAAACGATTAGGCCTCAGGCTCAAACGGGCTAGCAAGGGAAAAATGTCATTGGTTGGGAATTTTGGGCTAAAGCGACTTACAAATCAAAACATGGCCTATGATCACTTCCGGCATGCAATACAAGACACAATCAAGAAGAGAAAATATCCACAAGTTCTAGCACCTCAAAGGTGATGATTCACACCCAATGAATGAGATGAATGTAATGAATTTCAATCTCGTTTAGGGCTCAAATCTCACGGTTATTCACATCCATGCCTAGACCTAGCAACTTATGCCTCATGCCACACAAATATTCAAAAAGAAAAATCGCAAGTGCACGACTTCCCTTTCAAATCCACCTTACTCACAACTACACACATTCTCAAGCACTCAATCATTTCACAATTACTCAACCCAGCATTCACACTTAAAGTAGAGCAACATATAAGCAAGTAGAACATCAATCATCAATGAAATTAAGCAAATTCACACTCACTTTCATGATTACCACGAGATAGCCAGTTTAAGTACATGCCCAAATAGAATAAATGAAAGAGAAAAGGAAAAGGCAAGAGTTAGAAATTGGGGAGTTCCCCATCTACTGTCATTGCTCTGGAGGTGGTGGAGGGCGATACATCGGGTGATCCTCTCCTCTTACCACCTGGGGTTTAAAAATTACCTGCACTCAACATCCTCAAATACCCGAGATCAAAACACCACGATAAAACACAAAACAACTGAAATTACAACAAAAACAAATGGGTTGCCTCCCATTCAGCGCTATTTTTAAGGTCCTATTGCCGGACCGAACTTACTTACTTTCAAGAATTGAAAACCATGCTACCTCCTTTGTCCTCATAGGACCGATTGTAAAATTTCTTCACCCTATGGCCATTCACCGTGAATACACTCCCATCTTCCTTCTCTAGCTCTAAGAATCCACTCTTGAACACTTTTCGAACAAAATACGGACCATTCCACTTCGATTTCAGTTTTCCCCCAAACAGCTTCATCCTAGAGTTGAAAACGAGAACTTGATCCCCAGCTCTAAACTCCTTCTTTTTTACCCCGTGCATCATGCCACTTTTTAGTCTTCTCTTTGAATATCCGGGCACTCTCGTATGTACGATCACGAAATTCCTCCAACTCATGGAGTTGAAGAAGTCTCTTCCCCCCCAACCAGTGTGCTATCAAAATTGAGCTTTTTAATTGCCCAATAAGCCTTGTGTTCGATTTCTACCGGAAGGTGGCAACCCTTCCCAAACACCAGCTGGTATGGTGACATTTCCAATGGAGTTTTGTAGGCTGTTCGGTAAGCCCACAATTCATCGTCCTACTTCATGGCCTAATTTTTCCGACTGATATTCACCGTCTTCTCAATGATGCTCTTAATCTGCCTGTTCGAAACTTCATCAAGGCCATTAGATTAGGGATGATATGCTGTAGAAACACGATGGTTCTCTTCGTATTTGGCAAGAAGCTTTTGCATTAGTTTGTTCACAAAATGGCTTCCACCATCACTAATCAATGCTCTTGGTATTCCATATCGTGTGAAGATATTCTTTCTCAAGAACTCAATCACCACATGCGCATCATTCACCTTAGTAGGGATGACTTCAATCCACTTCGAGACGTACTCAATGCCTACTAAGATATAAAGGAACCCTTTGCTCAGAGGAAATGGACCCATGAAGTCCAGCCCCCAAACATCGAACACCTCTACTTTCATGAAGATATGTAGAGGCATCTCATCCCTCTTCGTAATCGTGTCAAATCTCTGACATTGATCACATCTTCTAACCCACTCCTTGCAATCTGAGAAAATAGTAGGCCAAAAGAAACCTGCTTGAAGAACTTTCCTTCCGATCTTCTCTCCACCCAAGTGGCCTCCATAAGACAACGTGTGACAATGCCTCATTATATCTGCCCATTCATCCTCTGGAACACACTTCCGTAGAATACCATCAATCCCTCTCTTGAACAAAAACGGATCATCCCAGATGTACTCTCGAACTTTCTTCAAAAACACCTTTCTCTGTAGATAGTCCATGTCCACTGGAAGTTCTTCACTGGCTAAGTAATTAGCATAATCAGCGAACCACGGTGCTCTTCCCTCGATTTTACTCACCAACACATCCTCTACTCCGAAAAGCTTCTCATCAGGGAACTCCTCGTTCATTTCCCCTTCTTCCACCATGTTCTCCTCATTGATCTTCAACCTACATAAGTGATCCGCGATGACAATATCACTTCCCTTTTTATCACGGATTTCCAAATTAAACTCTTGGAGTAAGAGAATCCATCGACTAAGCCGTGGCTTAGCATCCTTTTTACTCATGAGATACCGAATCACTGCATGGTCCGTATACACTATCATTTTCGTACCTACTAGGTAGGGCCGAAATTTGTCAAAAGCATATACGACCGCCAACAACTCTTTCTCTGTTGTAGTGTAGTTGATTTGGGCAGAATTCATCATTTTTGAAGCATAGTATATAGCATGAAATCGCTTCTCTCTGATTTGCCCCAAAGCTACACCCATCGCGTAGTCACTTGCATCACACATGAGAACAAAAAGGACTCTTCCAATCTGGAGTCACGAGAATCGGAGCATTTACCAACGCTTCCTTTAACCTGTTGAAAGCAACTAAACACTCATCAGTAAACACAAAGTTGACTTCTTTTTCAAGAAGTCGAGAAAGGGGTTTAGCTATTTTCAAAAAATCTTTAATAAAGCGTCGATAAAACCATGCATGGCCCAAAAAATGAGTGGATACCCTTCTCAGTAGAGGGTGGTGGAAGCTTTTCGATAGCTATCACTTTTGCCTTATCAACCTGTATTCCTTTCGAGGACACATGATGTCCTAGAACAATACCTTCCTTAACCATAAAATGGCATTTCTCCCAATTGAGCACCAAGTTAGTTTCTTCACACCTGCTCAAAACCACTTCAAGATTGATTTGACATGAATCGAGCGACTCTCCAAAGATGGAGAAGTCGTCCATGAACACTTCCATAATTTTCTCAATCAACCCATGGAAAATAGCCATCATGCACCTTTGAAAGGTGGGGGGTGCGTTACACAACCCGAATGGCATTCTCCTGTATGCATATGTACCATAAAAGCATGTAAAAGTGGTTTTTTCCTGATCCGCCGGGTCAATCATAATTTGATTGTACCCAGAATATCCATCTAGAAAACAATAATACTCATAACCCCCTAACCTATCGATCATTTGGTCAAGAAACGGCAAAGGAAAGTGATCCTTGCACGTAACCTTGTTCAGCTCCCTATAATCAACACACACACGCCAACCAGTTACCAATCTAGTAGCCACTAATTCATCAGTTTCAGATTTAATCACAGTGGTACCCCCTTTCTTAGCAACAACGTGCAATGGACTCACCCAAGGACTATCAGATATAGCAAAGATCATATTAAAATCTAACAATTTCAAGACTTCCTTATGAATGACACCCTGGATTACCGGATTCACTCACCTCTGATTTTGCACAACAGATTTTGTCCCTTCCTCTAGTCTAATCCTATGCATGCATATGGATGGACTTATCCCCTTAATATCCTCAATCGAACAACCGATGCCAGATTTGTGCTTACGTAGCACTTTGAGGAGTTTATCTAATTGATCATGAGATAAAGAAGAAGAAGAAACAATGACAGGGTACCTTTATTTATCTTCCAAGTAGGCATACATCAGGTGATCAGGTACTGGCTTCAATTCCTTTTTAGCTTCCACTGGTGGGGATTTGTCGAACATCGCCTCGAAAGGCTTCTCTTCCAAGTGCAATTCTTCTTCTTCCCCCACTTGCGTCACCTCCATCTGCTTCAATTCTTCACTATGGAGTGTGTCATCAACACAAAGATCGATAATATCCACAAAAGAACAACTCTCATCCCCCATCGGATATTTCATTGCCTCATAAAGAGTAATTTTTATCTCTTGATCATCTACCTTCACCGTGATTTTTCCATTCGCCACATCTAATACCATCCCAGTCGTAGCCAAGAACGGTCTTCCCAAGATTAAGGGCACATGCTCATCCACCTCCATTTCAAGGACTACAAAGTCAGCTGGAAAGACATGACCATCCACTGTCAAGAGAACGTCTTCAACTACACCTTGAGGTCGAGTGATAGACCTATCGGCTAGTTGAAGAGTCATCATAGTCGGTTCCAGTTCTCCACAGTTCAACTTCTTGAATAATGATAAGGGCATAAGGTTGATACTAGCCCCCCGATCACACAAAGCTCCCTTCTTGATTCCATTCCCAATATCACAAAGAATCGTGAAGCTGCCCGGATCCTTCAACTTTGGAGGAAGTGCTTTGTGCACCATTGCACTCACTTCGTGGTTCAACTGAACGAGCTCAGGTTCACCGACTCTCCTCCTTTTGCCAATTAGATCTTTCAAGAACTTTGCCTAGTTCGGCATATGTTCCAATGCATCATAAAAAGGTATATTTATGTGCATTTTCTTGAATACCTCCAAAAACTTAGCAAACTTCTTGTCTAACTTCTTCTTCATAAACTTTTGAGGATAAGGAACAGGAACCACAAATATAGGTACCCCCCATTCATCTCTTTCAGTTTCTTTCACCTTGAGCCTCTTTTCCCTCAAATTTTTCCACTTTGGTACCCGTTCTTCATCAACAAACCATTCTTCCACTTTTTCTTTCTTTTTTTCTTGCTTTCCATTTTCTACCTCTTCCACTGGTTCATCTTCTTCCACCTCTCTACCCTCACTATCTTCCTCAACTTGCCTATGGTTTTCCTCTACCTCAGCCGGCAATGTAGGTCCATCATACTTCTTCCCACTTCTAAGCTCAATAGCTTTGCAATTTTCCTTCGGATTCATCTCGGGCATAGATGGGAATTTGCCCGTCTCTCTACCTTGTGACTTCGCTATCTGTCCCATCTGATATTCAAGTGCATTAAATCGCCTATTGTTTTCTTGTTGCATCCTCTGGAAATCTTGCTCTCTTCTCTCGTTCTTCTTAGTCGCCAATTTCTGATCAAATTCAAGAGACGATAATCTATTCTTCACCTCCTCACCTTGTTGCACAAGAGTTTGCAACATCTCAGCAACTGATGTTCCGTCTTCTCCACCAGGAGGTTTTGAACCCGGATCAACACCTGGTGGAACAGTGGTTCCAGCCTTTGGATTTCCATAGGAAAAATTCTCGTTCTTTCTCCACTGATTCGGATAAGATGTAGAACCCCCTTGATAGTTTGAATTATTTCGCCATTGGTTTTGTGAAGGTGGTGGACCCTGAGGCATAAAAGGTTGACTAGAGGTAGGTCGCCCTTGCTGATAATTTTCCTGTTGGTACCCCTGCTGGTTGTAATTCGGCCTCCCCATATAGTTGGCCTCTTCCTGCTGAAATACCGACTGGTCCATAAACTCATTCGCCTCGTTGCTTCCTCCCCCAAACTGTTGGCTAACTTGAATATTGCTATTTTTCTCCATCATAGCCATCAACAGCTTCTGAGTTCTAATGTTGTCTTCCATCTGATTCACTCTCTGACGTGATTGATCAGCATTCCATTCCCCAGCATTTTTAACTCCTTCCACAATTTCTCTACACTCCCGAGCACTCTTATTCAGAGAACCACCACCTGCACAAGCATCGAGGTGCTTTTGCTCATTGTAATGGATTCCACAGTAAAAGTAGGCCACTGTATCTTGCTCACTGAACCCATGCTGCGGACACTCAATCAACAAGTTACAGTGCCGCTCCCATGCTTGACTGAGACCCTCATTCAGTTTTTGACGAAATGTAGATATCTCAGTTCTTGCCTTCATTGTTCTGGATGGAGGATAAAAATGCTCCAAAAATACTCGCTCCATTTGAGCCCAAGTAGTGATACTTCCTCATGGAATTGTGTTATCGAACCAATCCTTAGCTATCCCGGTCAGTGAGAATGGAAACAACCTGAGCTTCTTTGCATCCTCCGACATCCCATTGTAGTAAAATGTCGAAGCAATCATCAAGAAATTCCGGAGATGAGTGTTTCGATTATCTCTCCCAACCTCTCCTCAGAATTGAGAATCAAGGAGCATCTTAAGGATCCGCGGAGAAATTGAGAAGTTGTTAGTTTCCACCCTTGGCAAAGCCACTCCATCATAATGTCTTTGAGGTTGAGCCTCAAACATCCCTCGGATAGCCATCTTAGGATTCCCTCCCCTAGGGTGGTTTTGTTGGTTTTGGTAAAGAGGGTTGTAGTGTGGGTTATAGTTCGGGTTTGGGTGGTAGTTTTGGTTCGGCTGATTTTGGTAAGGTTGGTTGTTGTAAGTTTGGTTAAGGTTTTGGAAGTTTGGATTTTGGTTAGGGAATTGGTTTTGCTGGTTTGGTTGGTTGGGATACTGCGGTTGGTTTTGGGGGTATGGTTGGTTTGGCTGGTGGTTCGGGTTATTAATCCCTTCTGGGTGCAACTAATTCTCTTCGTTCCCTCCATTTCCATCAACATTCAACCCTTCATTGCCTACCATAGCCATTCTTCTCTGGAAAGCTCGATTCCTTCTTGCTATAGCTTTTGGGTCTAACTCAGTTCGATCAACGCTCGTTTCTCCTTTTGAGCGTGTTCTCATAAACCTGGAAACTCAAGCAAAGAAATCAACTGCAACTAGCACAAGAATATAGTAAAAACAGAAAAGAAAACACCCACTACTAACTACTAATCTATTTCCAAGTTTTACACAAAGCGCATACGTCACATCCCCGGCAACGACGCCATTGACTTTGTCGTAAAATGCTATATTCTTAACTAGCAGTTACCCCACAAGAGTATGGGATCACTGTAGCAAGGGTAAGTATTTAGACCAAGTAGTATCGAACCCAAAGGAAGTTTCGTATGCGTGTAAATCCCTGGAAATCTATGCTTTGCAACTAATATGGGTGCAATTTGATAGTTCTATTTCACTACTATTGAATTAACAGAAAATCAGCAAATGACAAAGTTTACTCTAACTTCAGATGAAGTGCAAATATTGGAGAATATTGCTTTGGATAGGAATCCCTATGTATACTATTGGAATTGGTTTGGCGACAAAGACTATCTTGGTGTACAAAAGAATAACCCTAAGTGTACTGAAACTAGGCAATCAACTTCCCTAATCCCGCACTAAATAAGATTTAGCAAAAGCTCGGTTTTTATTCCTGACTACTCAACTAATACCCTCTTTACCTCACTCACCAAATAACCAAGTTATTAAGATTGTGCTTAACTGCTAAAGCCCTTATTCAAGTTGGGTGATTCGGCCGTCCTCCCTAAATGAACCGGTATATTACCAACCCCGTCACAAACCCTCTCCTCAAGCCTATTCGTTGGAATAGAGTGATTCGGTCGTCCTCTCTTTATCAACTTTGGTACTCAATTCAATGGTTTTTATTGGATTGGTTATTCCACTTAGCAATTTAAGAAAATTATTCAATTTACACCTCGAATCATCCTAATCGCCTAACCAATTCACTATTTCTACGCGATCATCCTATCCAAAGCAATCAAAAGTTTAGCCTAACATCTTGATCATCAAATCACAAATAATCAACGAAATCATAGAACTCGTTAAGAAAGAATGCATAATCGAAATCAACAATGGATAATCAATTAAATTCAAGTAGCACAAAGAGTATTGGATAGGAAATTCAAGTAACCCCTAAATTGTTCTTCAAAAGTAAAAACTGAGAAATTAAACAAAACAAAATCAGGAAAACTAGAATGTTAAACCAGTAAATTTGTGAATCGAATTGTGTTACTCATGGATGAATTCCTCTCCTTCTTCCCTGAACCCTAGGTACTTTTTTTCTCCTTTCCTCTATCTAATTTTCGTCCTCTTCCCCTGAAAAAAATGTCCCCTTCTTATTTTTCCCATCTGCCTTATATATCCCGCTCTCAGACCGCTAGATCATAGCACTTGGTTGAGCAGTATCGCTCGACCACTTAGTTTGATCGAGCGCCTATACATCACTGGATTCCCTTGCGCTCGAGCACCTTCCTTGGTCGAGCGGTTTTGCTCGACCACACCTGGTCGAGCACCGATTGCTCCCTGCACTTGTGCCCGCTCGACCGCATTGGTCGAGCTCTAGGTGCTCGACCTCATCCTTCTATCACCTTTCTTCACTCCAACTAATACTTTTCAGTATTTCTTTCATATCTTTTCAACCGGGAGTCCGATTCATGCACCGCGAAGTCTCACGAGCTCCATTTTCAGCCCTCTTTCCTGTTATACAAAACAAAGAAGAAAATTAGTGATTTTATACAGATTATTTTCAATCACCACAAGAATATCACTAAAAACACTCAAAACATGACCAAAACTCGCTCGTAACTCACTCAATTTCACCTCTAATCATAATGCACATTGTAAGGGGACGAAAAGTATTAGTTATTAGGCACATATTATAAGAAAATTCCTGGCTTGGTACTTCCCCCGGACGTAGCCACATTCGGCGAACCAGGTCACCAAATCGTGTGTTCTTTCCTATCCGTATTCATTATCGCCATTTTGTGAGTGATTGTTTATACGATCGGATAATTCCGACTATAACAATTTGGCGCCGTCTGTGGGAAACCTTGACTCAATCGGATCCCCAAACTAATAAAGAACTCATAAAGCGATGGCACAGAATAACATCCCGATCACTGGCCTCGAGACTGATCCACACGACGTTAGGGATGCATTTCTATCCTCGGAATCGAGGCCCCTACCGATGGAGGCCGCGGAAGAGCAGAATTGGGCTTAGATCTTCAAGACTCCTGCAGAGATGAAGAATGCTTGGGTGTATTTGCGCAAGCGGAACTTGAACTTCTATGAGGACGATGACCAGCAGCCTATCGTCAAGGCCGCTTGTCTCGAGGGGGCAACAAGGGAAAAACCTAACTAGGGGGACACCTCGGCCTCAACCGAGCCATCTTGGCCGCAAAGGTCAAACCTCCCTCAAGAGGGGGGGGCAAACAGAGCCCACAGGATAGACGGGCAAGATGCATCTATCTTCAACCGGCTGGGAGATAACCAGGTGCACAACTCGGTCTTCAACCGCCTAGGCAGAAACTTGGCGCAGAAAAGACCATTCCATGCGGAAAATGAGGCTGATTCTCATCAGATGGTCATGATCGAAGCAGGCGACCAGCAAAGGAAATTTAGGAATGAGCCACGCATTTCAGCATTGAGTCAACTCAGCACCAGAGACCATCGCGATGCCCGGGCAAACCAACAAGAGACTGAGCTCGTCGCCCTAAGGCAAACGGTCAAGGCCCTTCAGGAAAGAATGGACAGTCAACCAGTCCCCGCCGGACAGGCGGCCAATCTGGCGCTCCCTTTATCGCCGCTCAACACAGGCTAAGAACAACACCGCCTCAATCGATCGGTACGGCGGAGACTCTGATCTAAGGACGCACCTCGCCAAATATAACTCGTACATGACATCCGTAGGAGCATCCGACGCGACAATGTGTCGGCTCTTTCCCCTCACTCTGAACGAGCAAGCACACAAGTTGTTGGTCCCGGTGCTAACGAGTATCACACGTGTATGGGGGGAATACACGTGTTCAGTGATTTTTAAAACTTTTTCTTCACTGAGGTCAGATGGGTCAGGTTATCCTGATAATTTTGCCCTGAGAAGCACAAATTGCCCTGAGTCAAAGTCTACTGAGATAATGATCCTGAGCAGCTTTCAGAAGCTTCAGATTAGCCCAACTGATCCTGAATTTATCAGAGATCCTGAGGAACTTGGATCAGATAATTATCTTACTGACCACTCAGTAGAGTTAGTTCAGTTTGGTAACTATCTGTTCTAGCTACTCAAGTGTGCGGAATGGTTGGCCCTAAGTTTATACTCGTTTTAACATTGCTAAAAATCTTCTTCCTTTAATAAAACAGTGATTAAGGTTGTGACCAATTTTATGTAGTTCAGTGGATTGGTTCCAACTGAATATTAGTGAAATATGCTTTTAGTGAGAAATATGCAATGGATAAAATGCAGTACAGAAAGCAAACAACACAACAATTATAGTAGTTCAGAGACTCAAACTCCTACGTCTACTCTCTCTGATCTTCAGAGAAATTCCTTAACCACTTCCTAAAGCTTTCAGGCTAACTCACTGTAGCTTACTGACTTTTCTACCTTGAGTTTTCTGGCTGACTCACTGCAGCTTACTAACTCAAACACACACAAGTGTTCAAACTACCACAAGTAGCTTACTAACTTCTTCTCTAGAGTTTTCTGGCTAACTCACTATAGCTTACTCACTCTTTACAACTCTAACTCACCAACAAAACACACACAAACTACCTTAACAAAGGGTTTGGGTTTTGGGTTGGTTTCCAACTAGGGTGAGATATCCTTTACAATAAGAACAAATGCAAAGGCTAGGATATCTCTTCTAAGATTTGGATATATCTATCAATCTAGGCTTAGAATAGTGAGCTCTCTCCAATGTGAAACACTTGGGAAATTATAGGGTTTTCGAGTGCTTCAATTTGCAATAATATGAATGAGCTCTTGAGTTGCTTTGAAATTTCCCGTAACCTTTCAATATAGAGGGTCACTGGTATTTATAGGCAACTTCACCAAGGTCACTCTTTAAAAAACTATCCGTTGGAAGAGATAGCTTCATGAGTTTTCTCTTCTGGTGTTTGATGAACGACTATTTTTAGGGTTTGAACACTCCCTTGCATGTTTTAGGAAATATGCAGCCATGTAGCCAATCACCAATTTTTGCAGTCTGGAACTTAGTACTACTGACATAATTCAGAGTCCTGTCGCTTTCAGTGTCAGTGAAGTACAGTGTTGTCTTCCTCTGATTGGTTCTTGTCTTCAGTGAATGTAGACAAACAAAACGGCTAGACTTATTTCCTTTTGTCTGCACTAGAATGTTTTGGGCAATATCTTCTTTTCTGATCATGTGCGTTTTTCTCAATTTTGTATTCTTCGAATAGATATTATTCAGTGCCTCTGAACATTCAGGTTATACTGAGTATTCAGTATCTAACTTAGTCTTCAGTAACTACTGAGTCTTCAGTGTCTTCAGTAACTTACTGAGTTTTCAGTAATATCTGAGTCTTCATTCCTTCAGCATCTTCAGTACCTTCTTGAACATTCAGTTCTACTGATTCTTCAGTTACTCAGTACCTTTCTGAGTTCTTCAGTAACTTTAAGATCTAACCTGATCTATATCTGCTAACTATACATTGTGCAGATATCTTCCTGAACAATCTATGCTGAAACCTGACTCAGACTATCAAGATTATCCTGAACATGTCATACTCAGGGGTTTTGGGATCTAATCAAAACTTCTTTATTAAATTCATCTCCCAACACAAGTGGTACACATCCATTACCCCCCAATCTATAAACTCTTTTGCGGTCATGGCGCCCAGAGCCGCAGGGAAACAGTGGCTGGCGAACATCAAGCTTGGCGACGATGAGACAGATAGAGCCTACCTCGAGAGGTTTGACCGGCTCATCCTGGATGGGGAACCAGTGGGCGACGAAGCCAAGCTATTGGGTGCAATCGCCGAGCTAAAGAAGGGGACCAAACTCTGGAGAAATGTCATCGCCAACTATCAAGCGACTTACTCGGAGTTTAGGACCCACGCAAGTGACATCATCAACACCATGAAACTCTTGGTGGCCAGAATGGGAGAAGGAAAGAAACCTATGCCCCCAAAGGTGAGCAAGAAACCAGGGCAATACAAGACCCGGGCAACTTCAAGTCGTTTGAAGATCCAGTGGTGGTCAAACTAATAGATGCCTTCGGTGTATCCCCGGATACATCTTCACTCAGATAAAAGATAAACGGCTACTCGGCGATCCCCGACCCATCAAAAAGAGCAACGGTAGGCAAAGCCCAGGAAAGTATTACCACTATCATGAGATGGTCGACCACAATACCAGCGAGTGTCGCGACCTCCTAAAATAGCTCTGGACGCTCTATGAAGATGGAATGCTGCACAAACACGTCAAGCGACCTCAACATAAAGATAATTGTATTCACGATGGCGCACCACCTCAGCAGCGCGAGGTCACCAGGAAATAGGGAGAGCGGAAGAATGGTCGGCAAGCACCCCCCATGCCAGAACACAACGGAGAGAGGATAATCCATACCTTGTCACCACTCGGGGCAGTGGATGGCCTCTCTGCATCAACATCGCTATCGAAGAGATGCCAGAAAGCCGAACTGAGGGAAATGACCAATGCGGTACAACTATGCCTATCCGTGAACGCCACCGCTCAAGAAAGCAATCAAATCCAATTTGGCGAACAGGACAAGATGGGCATCTTGTACCCGAATGCCGATCCCCTAGTCATATCAGCCAAAATCATGGGGGTGACAGTCAAGCGACTACTTGTCGACAACAGGGCATTTTTCAACATACTGCTCAAGAAGACCTTCGACGAGCTCGGCGACTATCACAGCTATCTCAGGCCGAGCGAACATCTGGTGAGAGGTTTTGGTGACGCCGCTGTAAAGCTAACGGGACATGGAGACTATGCATTGACTTCACCGAGTTGAACGAGGCATGCCCCAAAGATTTCTTCCCTATGCCTCATATCGACCATCTGATCGACAACACAGCCGAGCACGAAATGATGTCCTTCATGGATGCATTTCCTGGATACCATCAAATATCCATGCACAAGGACGACCAACAACATACATCCTTCCTCACCGAGAAGAATGTGTACTGTTGGAAGAGGATGTCATTCGGCCTCAAAAATGTCGGGGCTACATACCAGCGGTTAGTAAACCAAATGTTCGTGGAGGAAATCAGAAAATCCATGGAGGTGTACATAGACGACATAGTCATCAAGATTTTGAAGAAAGAAGATCATCTTGCAACCTCGCTCGAGCATTCACCATATTGAGGAAGTTCAACATGAAACAAAACCCGAAGAAGTGCAACTTTGGCGTGGAGTCAGGCAAATTCCTCGGCCGCTTAGTCAGCAAGCGGGGAATAGAGGACAATCCAACAAAAATTAAGGCGATACTAGAAATGGGCAGCCCCCGAAACCCAAAGGAGGTCCAGAAGCTTGCAGGAAGCCTGCCGGCCCTCAGCAGATTCATATCCCGCATGGGAGATAGGTGTAAACCCTTCTTCGACATACTCAAGAGGGCCAAAAATGATTTCCAGTGGAAAGAAGAGGCCCAGGCAGCTTTAGACGGTATCAAGAAGTATCTTGCCGACCCAAAAATACTGGCCAAACCTGTCCCTAGGGAAAAACTCTTCCTCTATCTGGCCGCCTCGGAAACGGCCTTGAGCTCGGTCCTGGTACGAGCTGAAGGACAAGACTACTTGCTAATCTACTATGTAATCTAGGCACTAAACGAGGCAGAGCGAAGATATCCCCCCCTTGAGAAGCTCGCCTACGCTCTCATGATGAGTGTGAGAAAGTTACGACCATATTTTTTCGATCTCCAGGTGGAGGTGTTGACCTCACTGCCCCTAAGAAATGCGCTCCAGCGCCCCGACACAGCTGGTCGCTGCATGAAATGGGCAATCGAGGTCGGCCAGTTCGGTGTCACGTACGCCCCACGAATGACCATTGAGGCACAGGCCCTAGCCGATTTCGTGGTGGAACTCACCTTTCCGATGACACCGCAAAAAGCACCAACAGGGCCCCCGTGGGAGCTCTATGTGGAACGATCCACCACTCAAACCCGAGTCGAGGCTGGCATAATCCTGACTAGCCCGAATGGACATTCCTTCCAAATGGCTATCATTTTCGACTTTCAGGCCACCAATAGTGAGGCAGAGTACGAAGCCTTAATTGGAGGGCTGGAATTGGCGATGGAAATAGGAGTGAAAAGGCTGAAAATACACACCGACGCGCAATTGGCCGCGTGTCAAGTGTCGGGGGAATATGAAGCCCGATGCGATCGAATGACCGCGTATCAGGAAGTCGTTCGCAGCCTACTCAAAAAATTCGACCAGGTCTACGTGGAACTGATACCGAGGAATGCGAATTCCCAAGCAGATGCCTTAGCCAGGCTAGCAACATCAGAAGGGCCGGCACATATGAGAGACGTCACCATCATAAAACTAACTTTCCCATCCACCGTACACACCCTGGTCGCCCTCACCGACCCAATGGATATCGACCACAAGGATTGGAGGATACCAATACTCGAATATCTAATGACTGGACACCTGCCTAATAATAGGGTCGACGCCCAACAATTGCAAATAAGAGCAGCAAGATACATGATAGTCGATGATAACTTATACAAGCGAGGCTTCAGCATCCCGTTACTCAGATGTGTGACAAGGGCAGAGGGGCAAGCCATCCTGAGAGAAATCCACGAGGGCACCTGCGGAAACCACGCGGGAAGCCAATCCCTAGCTCACAAAACCATCCGATAATGATATTTCTGGCCAACATTAAAAAGGGACGCTCTCAAATACGCAAAGGCATGCCACTGATGCCAAATATTCGCCCCCTCAATCAGGGTATCCCCGGAAGAGCTAACCAGCATTCTAAGCCAATAGCCTTTAACAAAATGGGGAATCGACATCATCGGACCCCTGCCCACTGCCCCGGGGATTGTACGGTTTACCCTCGTTGCAGTCGACTACTTCACAAAGTGGGTAGAGGCCGAAGCCCTCGCGACGATCGACCAAGACAACGTGATAAAGTTCATATGGAGAAACATTATTTGTCGCTTCGGTCTCCCACAAGCAATCATAACCGATAACGGAAAGCAATTTGACGGCCTCAAGATCGACGCATTTTTCAAGAAATGGAAGATAGCAAAGCTCTTCTCCACCCCTTACCATCCGCAATCCAACGGGCAAGTTGAGTCGATTAACAAAATTATCTAACATACACTGAAAGCACGACTTGAAGGGGGGAAGGGTAAGTGGGCTAGTGAATTGCCTGAAGTATTGTGGTCACACAGGACAACTTGCAGAACCTCCATAGGGGAAACACCCTATTCTCTCGAATTCGGAACAGAGGCGATAATCCCAGCGGAAGTCACCATACCGAGCCACCGAACAAAAAATGGAGCCTCAAACAGTAATGACATGGCCATGACAACTAGTTTGGACCTACTGGAAGAAAAGAGGATAGAAGCTAACCTAAAAAATGCCAGCTACAAACGGCAAACAGAGAAATATTACAACTCAAAGGTCAAACTCCGACAATTCAAGAAGGGTGACCTTGTCCTAAAAAGGACTCGAGGTACCCAAAGGAGTTTTCGGCCCCACCTGGGAAGGCCCATTCAGAGTATCTAGATGCCTGGCGAATGGGGCATATGAGATCGAAGACCCGGACGACACGCCGACACACTATCCGTGGAATGCGGCCCACTTAAAAAATACTACTAGTAGGGATTAGCTAATAGCCTGTTTACTAGTTTGTCTATCAAAACTCTGTAATAACTCCTAGTTTTCAAAGGAAACATTTTTTAATAAAATCGCACTTTTGAAGCACCTTGTAAGTTTTAGATTAAGTCGCCCAGGAACCGTCCCAAGAATGGTCTGGATGACGAAGGTCGAGTCGGAAGAGTTCTCACCGGATGCGTAAGCCGACCACCTATGATGACCTTCTTCAAGATAACACCATAACACAACTAAGCTAAAGTTTAGACACATCGCATAAGATAAGACGATCAAAACACAGTCTATATACATCGCACCGTGTTCAAACGGCGATTAGGACATAGGAAAGACTCATAGTCGCCGGTGTATGTCCAAGTTTGCATGACCAATTTTCTAGAAACTAGTATCTAAATGCATTATGAATGACAAGAATGTGCAAAAATTCCATTCATTAAAAAAAGAAAAAAGGCACACAGGCCAGTTACAAGTTCATACCCAGAGGGGCCGAGCAAAACATGAAAATAAAAGAAAGAAAAACATTCAGAAAACAGGTTACAAAAAGGGAGGCACTAAGCACCATCCCCTGATCTATCAAGCACAGCCTACGATGACCTCATCACCTAGGGCGGCCACTTGCCCATCGCCTCCGACGACCTCATCACCCGGGGCGGTCACCGTCGTACCACGGTCGTCCACCACCTCCACCGGGGGCACAGGCAATGTCACAGGGTCTGCATGCACTTCCCCAAAGGAACCCCCACTCAGCCGCACCAGCCTGCTCATCGAGGCTGCCAAAATCAGACAAGTTCGCCACGGGCAGTACCACATTAGCCTTGGGCGGGCAGTCAGCGATGAAGGCTTTAAAGTCTTCCACAAGCACGGAGCATCGGCAGAAGGGTCGTGATGGAATACTGCCCGAAGGACATCGGCATAGGCACTAATGTAAAAGAAGATCCCCAGCGCGGCGTCATCGGTGGCCCGGAGGGAAGGCTCCTTGGACATCCGAAGCTCGAGGCTGCTAACTCCAGCTTCATAATCAACTGCCAAGGCGTGGGACTCAGCCAACTGCCGAGTAAGCTCATAAACCCAGCCCCGCAACGTCACCAGCTCCAGATAGTGCGAGTCGACTTCAGCGCATCATTTCATGTTCACGTCCGCCACCTGCAGAGCCAGTTCATCCGACCGCTCCTGAGCAACCTTCAGGTCGACCTCCATTCGGGACATGGTCGTGGCCGCCTCCTCCAGCTTATTCTCCTTGCTATTCAAGGAGGCGGTGTGGTGGTCATCCAGAGACCAGCACCGGGGCACGTCCCACACAAAATGCTGCATATATCGAGGCCAGTCAGTCGAGACCCAACGATGGGGGGCATCATCGACCGAAGGTAGTCGGCGGGAAATTGACGAACCTGAAACAGAGCCACCCAATTTAGACAGTTATAGAAACGTAAGAGGAAGTGATGGGGACAATAAGGCGGTGAGACTTACACCCCAGAGCGATTGATGTCGAAGCCCACGAATGTGCGGTCGCCAGAAAATTGGCGACCGGGCAGGGGTGGCGGTGTCATCGGCGAGGGATGGGCAGCGAGAATCGGCTCCTGCTGGGAAATGCTCCCTCCCCCAGGAGCACGTGGGGAGTGGTCGCCCGTGCGACCACGCTTTCAGGTGGGGGAGCCATCCGAGTGGGACGGGCGAGCACCCTCTTGCCCCTCTTTGGCTTTTCTCTTCTCTTTAGAGCTATCTCCTCGAGATGACCCCCCCCGTCTCCACGACGCCCCCACGTGATGAGGATGTGGGCCGTGCCGTGGACCCATTTCGAGAAAAGTTGAGGGCAGGATTCCATCGAGAAGTCATCTGTGCAGCAGTCAGGGCGATCATTTGAATGGGTATGTGAGAAGCTGCAAGAAAGCGACCACAATAGTTAAAGACAGAATTCCGAAAATATTCAAACCCTGTTTAAAGAAAAGAGACTCACGAAGGCGACTGGTCTCATGAGGATACGTTTTGCAACCCTCCCCACAGTCTCTCTGAGAAGAATTATAGAGTTCGACATGGCAGAGTTCCCAGGGATAGTCAAAAGCAATCCGGCGGGCAGTCTCAAAATCCCAATTCAGCTGGCTTTGGTCGGCAACAAGTAAACCTGCAAAAGGGACAAAGGGAATTAGATCAGTACGGAGATGCTTGACACCACCTCAAGAAGGAACCTTACGAGGAGCCCGCTCTTGGAAATCGGTGGGTATAGGAATCTCCAAGACAGAACCCGGGGAGGAGCTCTACCATGCCGCCCCCCCATAAACCACCATCGAGGGTGCCAGTTCTTGATTATGTTAACTATCCCCCACAAAATCCACCGACCAGTATGGTTCTTCAAGGCGTAATGACCCTCTTGGCCATGCTGGGCGACCAGCGACCAGAAGTAGTTCATCTCCATGGGCGTAGGTAGCCAGTAAAGACCAGCTTGGCTAAGTACCCTTTAAAGTCACCAAAAGATAACTCAACTCATTCAGAGTAATCTGCGTCGGGGAAAGGTGCCACGCTGCCAGAAGATGAGAGATCGCCGGGTGGAGCAGAAAGCGAAGTCCTGCATCCATGATCGCCTCATGACCCCTCCAGACGATAAAAAAATACTTCGGTCGGAGTCTCATATTGGTGATGAGCAACGTCCAGTTTGGCCTCCGGCATTACAGAATGGTACTTTTCATCATTAATGAAAAATTTAGAGTTGGTCGCAGCATGGATCATGGGACGGAGTGGTCGGCGGTGGTGGGACCCGAGCCGATAGGCTTGATAGTCGAAGAAGTCGAGATTATCTTGGTAACGACGAGCGGAGGTCTTCGGCTCTTCAGGTGGGCCGTCCCGAGGGGCTCTCACACCCCGCTCCGGCGTAAGAACTTCCAGGTCCTCGAGAAGACCGAACACGTCTAGGACAATCAGAGAGTTCCACCTGGCGTGACGAGAAGGGCCCATATCACTGGGAAAAACCTCGACGCTCGATACTTCGGCCGATAACACTTCCCTCACCGGGGAATTTGACCCCGGTGAAATAGAGAAGGAAGGCTCCCCTTCCGCGTCAATCTGACCCAGACAGCCACCGGGAGGCGTAGACATAATGCAAAGAGTAAAATAGGGAAGAAAGAAAGGCTACACTTACTGAGAGTCATATAAAGCACCGGAAGACGAAGATAATAGCTTGCAGAGAAACACTCGAAGAAGCAAAGGTCCTAAGGTCTGAGGCGAAGGGGTCGATTTATAAGGATGGGCAGGGGCTTGGATGCAAATATGTTTTTCAAAAAATGGGGGCAAATTCGCTAAATCCCGAGAGTAACGGACGCTGATGACCACACGCCATCATGACATGCAAAATGGCATCATCATCTGCCTTTTAGAGGCAACGGTTGAACTCACCCGGGCCCACGGACGGACGTCGCCCTAGGTGTTGGGGATCACGAACCAGGTCGACCAGCGACCACCTCGCTAGCGTCCTGGAGGGCAATTTTTGTGGCCTCTCCACGATGAGGCGATCACCCTAGGGCGACCTGTGAATGCGGCGACCAAGTTATAGCGAGCAACCGAGGGGCGACCACCTAAGCCTAGTCATCCCAACCCAGGGACTCTCCCATAGAGACCGGGTGGAATCATGGGGTAAGATCGCGGACATTTAGGGAAGGCAGATCTTCAGGGCATAATCGGGGAAACTCCAACTAAGGGCGAGATTCGTGCCGAGAAGGAAGGAATCTGTTCCCAGCCAGCGAAAAACCCTAGGAGGCCGAGGGTTCCGGCCCATGAAGAAAGAAAAACCTAGCTCACATTCTATAAATATACGGTGTAATTAACATTGTAAGGGGATGAAAAGTCTTAGTTGTTAGGCACATATTATAACAAAATTCCTGGCTTGGTACTGCCCCCGGACGTAGCCACAATCGGCGAACCGGGTCACCAAATCGTGTGTTCTTTTCTATCAGTATTCATTATTGCCATTTTGTGAGTGATTATACGATCGGATAATTTCGACTATAACAATCATGAACTTCAACTCGCTGAGACGACCCACATGCATGTATCTCAAAGTAAAATACCTAAATTCAAGCTCAATAGATTGACTTGGCAGACAATTCATAGCTTCGTCAACGGGATTCGTCTCACTTGATGAGTACACATGTATGAGGAAGAGTGAATCTTGGTTGTACACGTCTCCATCATAAGAATTATCTTCGAACGAAAAGGCAAAGAAGTTTGATGAAGTAGGATGTTTATTGTAATATTTTCAGGGGCAGTTGACGGAAAATCTATCATTTTTTAGAGTAACACTCCTTTGAACCAGATTCACACTATTAACCCTAATTCAATATGACTTATTTTGAGTGATGGGTTGATCTAAATTTTTGCCCCCAATCCATTCACTCCAATTTTTGCCCCATTCAAGCCAAGCGATAATTCTCATTCAATTCTCATTCTCGTGTCGCCGCCGCATAGCTCTACACACCATTGTTCTTGATGTTAGTGACAATGATAGTTTTTTGCATAACAATAATATTTTCTCTTCATAACAGTGATACATAGTTTTTCTTACAGTGACAGTGATAGTCTTCAAGAGTAACAGTGATATTTTTTATGTGTATTGATGATAGTTTTTTTAGTTTATGTGTATAACAGTGATATTTTATTTAACATACAGTGACCATTTTTCTGAGTAACAATGATAGGTTTTCTGAGTAAAAGTGTTATTTTTTTATGTGTATTTGTTAAGAAATTTATAGTTTTGATGGAAGTTCCAAAATAGATGTAATAGGACTAGTCAGACCTGTTAGTTGTCTGATGAATTAGATATCAGAATATGATGACCAACTGAAATGTATAGATAGCTGATGTAATAGATAGGTCACATATTGAGGGGGAACTCAATACGTATAAGTCTTGAAGATCAGGTCAGAGGACCAGTTGACCAGATCAGAAGATTAGAAGAACAACAGAAGATTTAGTAAGTTGGGCAATGACAACTTATGTCAGAAGACTCAACCAGGTAGACTGATCAGTTTCATCTGATCAGGTCAGTTCAATCTGGTGACAATCATGTGTTCACCAAAGACGTGCAAGTTGATCAGATAAGAAGAATGTTAACCTAAGTTGGTAAATCAAGCATTGTGTTGGTCCCGGGGTAAACGAGTCTCACACGTGTATGGGGGGGATACACGTGTATAATGATTTTTCAACTTTTAAAACCTTGTTGATCTGTGAGTCCTGAAAAGCACAAATCACCCCGAGTAAAAGTCTATTGAGACAGTCACCCTAAGTTAGCTTTCAGTCCTTCAGATTAGCTCAACTCATCCTGAGTACGAAAGTGTGAGAAGCTTTGCACAGATAACTATCTTACTGAATACTCATGTGAGTTGTTCAGTTTGGTAGTTATCTACACTAGCTTTACTAAGGTGCGGAAAGTGTAGACCCTATGTTTATACTCGCTTTATCTTGCTGAAAATACCTTTTCCTTATGAAAACAGTGATTAAGGTTGTGCTCATTTTAATGCAAGTTCAGTGGATTGATTCCAACTGAATATCAGAAAACTCAGTATGCTTTCAGTGAAATATGCAACAAGTAAATATGCAGTACAAAAAGCAAATAACACAGCAAGTTATAGTGGTTCAGAAACTCAAGCTCCTACATCCACTCTCTCTGATCTTCAGAGAAATTCCTTAACTCACTACTACTACTACTAAAGCTTTCAGACTGAACTCCTGCAGCTTACAAACTTTCTTCTATGATTTTTCAGGCTGAACTACACTACAACTTACTAACTCAACCCTTTTAGACTGTCTCAAACAGTTTACTAACTTCTCCTCTAGAGCTTTCAGGCTGGACTCAACTGGAGCTTACTAACTCTTTATAACTCTCTCAATCTCCAACAATCACACACAAACTACCTAACAAAAGGGCTTGGGTTTGGTTGGTTTCCAACTATGGTGAGATATCCCTTTACAATAAGAACAAATGCAAAAGGTTAAGATATCTCTTAATAAGCTTTGGATACTTAACAGATTCTAGGCATAGTAAATGAGCTCTCTTCAAAGATGAAACACTTGGGAAATTCTTAGGGTTTTGAGTGCTTCACAGTAATACTTGAATACGAATGAGCTCTGGAGTTGCTTGATCTCCCGTAACAATGTAATGGTGAAGGTCACTGGTATTTATAAGAAACTCACCTAGGTCACTCTTGAAAAACTATCCGTTGGAGGAGATAGCTTCAAGGGTTTCCTTTTCTGGTTAGTGATAAACGACTATTTTAGGGTTGAATACGCCCTTGCATGGTTTGGGTAATAGGTAACCAATGCAGTCAATCACTTTGTTTTTGCAGACTGGAACTCAGCATATCTGACATTCTTCAGTGACAAGTCACTTTCTATGTCAGTGAAGTACAACGTTGTTGCTCTCTCATTGGTTTTTGACTTCAGTGAATAGAGACAAATAAAACGGCTCTTTTAGGTCAATCTCTCTGAATGAGACAACCTTAAAAGACACTTAGTTCCGATTCCTGTCTGCAAACAATTGTTGGACAACATATATTTCCAATAAATGTTCAAGACTTTAACTTAGTCCAGATGTCCTCAGTGAGATAGTCTTCAGGACTTCAGATCTTTGGGTTATCTGAGTCTTCAGGTCTTCTGAGTCTTCAAGTTATCTGAGTCTTCAAGTATTCTGAGTCTTCAGTTCTTCAGAGTCTTCTGAGCCTTCAGATACTCAGAGTCTTCAGGAATACTGAGTTCCCCCTCAATGTATTCTTCCTATACTAATCTTGAGTAATATTTGCTGACTATACATGGTGCAAATATTTCCTGAAAACAATCTAAACTGAAACCGGAATTCAAACTATCTTAGATCATTCTGAATATGTCATACTCAGGGGTTTTGGGATTTAATCAAAATCTCTTTTATTAAATTCATCTCCCCACAATTTTCCCCTTTTTGATGATGTCAAAACCATCTATTACATTGTTAAAAAAACCTAACCTATCACAGGTTTCAGTTTACCATCTTAATTAGATGAAACATCAGATGCAAGTATGACAAAGAAAATAAATAAGATAATGTTGGTCCCGGTGAAAAACCCATGAAATGCGGAAAAAATCGTGTAATGCATATAAAACAGGGGTGAGGGTAGAGTGATTCCAGATTTTTGCATTTTAAGCTCAAGTGTTGTGTTTTGCTTATAATCAAATGCATATGGCATGTAAGAACATAAAGTAGTAAAGAACACACGAATTTATAGTGGTTCGGAGTCCAACTCCTACATCCACTCTTCCCTATCATCAGGGGCACCTACTTAACCAACTGGACTTAGTTTAACGTGTTAGTCCAACACCCAATAGATGTTTACCAAGTTCACACACAAACGGGACTTATCACCCTCAGGGGATCGCCTATAGATGTTTACCGAGTTCACACTGAAACAGGACTTATCTCCCTCACGGGATTGCCTATAGATGTTTATCGAGTTCACGCTCACGGGACTGATTTGGGTAAGGTTTGTTTGGTTTCCAAGTAGGTTGAAATTTTCCCTTACATTTGTTTAACCTCGATGCTAAGGATGGGAAAATCTCTCTAAGCTTAGGATATAGCATTTGTGCTTAGATCTAGGGTAAAACACTCTTGGGTAGATTTGGATATTTAATGCTTTGTGTTCTTGAATGTAGTTGCTTGAATATTTGGCTTTAATCTTCACTTTGCAGATTCTCCATTATCTTCTTTTGAAGATAGTGCAATGTATTTATTGTGTGGATTTGAATATAACCGTTGGAGAGTAAATTCAAATCCATACTAATAGTCTTCCACCTTTTCTTTGTCCTTTTGCATTGTTGCTTTGCGACTTTTATGTCACATCCATATATGTGTTGTCATCTTCTCATTGATGACTTTTTGTGTCTTTGATTTTCTTTATTCATCTCTTACGATTTCACTTGCTCATCTCTTCCGATTTATTTCGCTCGTGCAGTGCGGGTCTGGCTTTGATTTGATTTCTTTGATCTTCTCTGTGATCTGGTTCGGGTTTGATCATCCGTCTGTGACACAGTGCATTCGATCCAGTGCGCGATCATCGTCTCTTCGATCTTCTCTGGCGATTTGGTGCCCTTCGATGCGGTCTGGCGATCGGTTTCTTTGATGCGTGTCGGCATCGATCAGTCGACTACATCAACAAATCGCATCGACAAAACTACATCGGCCTTTGCATCGGCCTTTGATAGCAGCTTGCATCAATTTGTTGCATCGAGGAAGAAACATCGGATCACAGATTACATCACCATGATCAAGACTACATCGACATTTCTTCTAAAAAAATCAGCATGTTTCTTCTTGTTCAGCTCATCAGTTTACTCGGAACTCATCCTACTCATCTGATCTCGATCAGCCTCGTCTGCAGCCTCGTCTGATCTCGATCATCTTTGTCTGATTTCATGAGTTCCCCCTTAACTTGTTCTCTTGTTCCCTCTCAACTTGTTATCTGTAGATTAACTCAAATAACACAAGTTGATAATGTTTTGGCATAATTCATCAAAACTAAAATATCCCAACAATTTCCCCCTTTTTGATAATTACGCCAAAACTAACTAACAAAAAAAAAATATACGAGAACAACAGTGTTAGTTGAACAAGTGAAATAATTAAGAACATTTGATGCATTAAAAAAATGATTAGAAGATGATTGTCAACCTCCATGAATTTTATAAATAATATGCATTTTAAACTAAATGGGTTTTAACAAAAAAAAATCAGTTCTGGTGTTCACATTAAAATCTAGTGAACTTTTGAACCCCTGCTCTGATACCAATTGTTGGTCCCGGTGAAAAAAATCTTGTAATGCATATAAAACAGGGGTGAGGGCAGAGTGATTCCAGATTTTTGCGTTTTAAGCTCAAGTGTTGTGTTTTGCTTATAATCAAATGCATATGGCAAGTAAGAACATAAAGCAATAAAGAACACACGATTTTATAGTGGTTCGGAGTCCAACTCCTACATCCACTCTTCCCTATCATCAGGGGCACCTACTTAACCAACTGGACTTAGTTTAACATGTTAGTCCAACACCCAACAGATGTTTACCGAGTTCACACTCAAACGGGACTTATCACCCTCACGGGATCGCCTATAGATGTTTACCGAGTTCACACTCAAACGGGACTTATCTCCCTCACAGGATTGCCTATAGATGTTTACCGAGTTCACACTCACCTACAAACTTATCCTATCAAACTGATTTGGGTAAGGTTTGTTTGGTTTCCAACTAGGTTGAAATTTTCCCTTACATTTGTTTAGCCTTGATGCTAAGGATGGAAAAATCTCTCTAAGCTTAGGATATAGCATTTGTGCTTAGATCTAGGGTAGAACACTCTTGGGTAAATTTGGATATTTAATGCTCTGTGTTCTTGAATGGAGTTGATTGAATATTTGGCTTTAATCTTCACTTTGCAGATTCTCCATTATCTTCTTTTGAAGATAGTGCAATGTATTTATAGTGTGGATTTGAATATTACCGTTGGAGAGTAAATTCAAATCCATACTAATAGTCTTCCAGCTTTTCTTTGTCCTTTTGCACTGTTGCTTGCATCTTTATGTCACATCCATATATGTGTTGTCATCTTCTCATTGGACAACTTTTTGTGTGCTGATTTTACTGTTCATCTCTTCTGATTTCCTTTTTCATCTCTTACGATTTATTTCGCTTTGATGCAATTACGGGTCTGATCGGATTTTTGTTGTCTGCTATCTTTGATCTGGTCTCGCGATCTTCTCTCTGATCTGGTCGCCGATGATCTGTCTCTTGATCTGATCTGCCTGATCTGGTCTGTGATCTTCTCTCGCGATCAGTGCGCTTTGATCCTGCTCTCTTGATCTGATGCGCGTCGGCTTTACTGATCTGATCTGGGCGATCCGGGTTCGTTGACGACATCGAGGTCATTTGCCTCGAAGAACTGCATCAAGATTTGCATCGACCAAATTGCATCAACCTTTGCGCCGATCTTTCAGACAAGATTTGCATCTGCGTATTCTTTGATCAACATTTCTTCTTCAAAAATCAAGATGTTTCTTCTTGTTCACTCATCATTTTACTCGAACTCATCCTACTCATCTGATCTCGATCAGCCTCGTCTGCTGCCTCGTCTGATCTCGATCATCTTTGTCTGATTTCATGAGTTCCCCCTTAACTTGTTCTCTCGTTCCCCCTCAACTTGTTATCTGTAAATTAACTTAAATAACACAAGTTGATAATATTTTGGCATAATTCATCAAAACTAAAATATCCCAACATATAATGAGATATTATCTTTTGTTGATCACCACAAAAAGATCTATTTCATTGATGTAGGATAGAGAGCTTACAGATTACAATGAAACATTTCAGATCACCAGAAATAAAAAGACCTACTGAGCTCCAGACAAACTTAGTTCCATCTTCAGGCTTCCTCTATCTCATCCTCAGGGACTTCAAGATTGAACATCCCATAATATCTTCTCTTCAGCTCATCTATCTGCTTGATAATTTTAGGATGGCTTCCAGTTAATCCCATCTGAGCAGCATATTCAGCAACTTCTTTTGAAATTGCAGCTTCATTTACAAAACTTGTGTTGAATCTAGGGACAGGATACATATATGGCCCAGGTGCTACGATTTTAACATTATGCTCATCTGCAAGATTTACCCACTTCTGCAGATACTCAGGGTAGAAAGTCAGGAGATATTCCAAGAAGGCTTCATTCCTGTCAGAGCTACTTCCTCTCCACTCCCTCAGCACATCATGATTGAACCAGAATGTTCTCTTGATCTTCTCCCAAGCATGATTGATCTGGATTGGCATCCATTTGTTAATGTGTGGCCATTTTTGTATCTTTGTGGTTCCCCTTCTTCTGCTTATAAACTTTCTAAAGCATCCTCTCCTCTTCTGTTCCTCTTCCTTCTTTTTCTTGATCAGTTGAGCTCCTGATACAGATGAAGCAATCTTCTTTTCTTTTTCTATGTCCAGGGCTTTGAGAGTATTGTGCCAATAAAAATCACTCAGCTGAGAACTTGCTTCATATTCTCTAAGTCCTTCTTTGGAGAACTCCTCCTTCTCAGCTTCTGGATCCTTCTGAGTTTTAGATTCCTCTGATTCAGAGAACTCAGTGATTAATTTTCTCTGAACAGGTCTGGCAGCAATCTTCTTCTTCTTAGGCTCCCTGAATGCTACAACTTTCCTCTTCTCAGGAAACTTTGGTTCAATTCTGGCATGAGCCTCACCAGCCAGACTTGTTTCAGTGCCTCTTCTCTCAAGTATCTTTCTCAGCAACAGTTTCCTGATTGGCTTGCTCATCTATCCGAATGAACTCAGTTTCTTCTGGCTTTTTTAATTTCAATTTAAATCTAATTTAGAGCCATCAAGATCTTTTGCACTTCTTTCTCTTCCCGAGCTTTCTTCTCTAAGGTTTTTGCCAACAATTTATCCAACTCACCTTTTGTAGAGTGAGATGTCCTTTCCCCCTTTTTTACATCATACCTTGGGAGAATCTGAGAGAGTACAACATCCATGTGAAACTGTTCTTTGCCCATAGTCCTTACTTCTCCACCAGATGGTAATGTTTATCCTCCAATCTTCTTAGATAGTTCTTGGCCATGGAGACTTCTTCAGCAAGTGGGGCAAACTGCTTTGAAAAGACCTCATGCATCATGTCTGTCATCTTGGTCATGAGTAGAGTACTCATTCCCTCAACAGCTGATTTGATCATGTCTTCATTCTTTTCAGTCAGTTTGGCTTCCAGATAGGCAGTTCTCTCTTCATACTTCTTGTCCATTTTCTCAGACACTTTCTTTTTAACATCATCAACTTTTGAACCCAAAGCCGTTATCTTTTCAATAATTGCAGTCTGAACTGAATGCACATCAGCAGAATAACTCAGGGTTTTCATCTTCTGGGATTGATCATTTAAAATAATCTCCATCTGAGTCATTTTAGCCATAAGTGGCTCAACTTTCTTCAGCTCATCCAGGATTGGAGTTAAGTCAATCTCTGGAATATGTGATGTATGCTCCAATTGAGCCTCAGTCTGCATACCAAAATCAACAAACTTAAATATAGGTACTTCAGTAACTTTGGCATAATTAACAGTAGTGCCAAAAGGTACCTGAAGGGTTCTAACTTCAGTCTGAGGATTCTGAGATTCAGCAGCAATGATGGGTTGGGACTCATCATTCTTTTCCGTTTCAACACTCTTTTCCTTTTCTGCTGACTTTTCTTTCTCAACTTCCTTACCTTTCTCGGCTCTATCGCCAACCTTCTTTCTGAAACTGGACTCACCTGGCTCTATAGGCTTCTTCTCTGATATCTTCTTCTTCACAAGTTCATCAAATTCTGAATTCTTTATCCTGAGCTTAGTTTTCCTGAATCCTAAGAACTCAGTCAAGATAGTTGTCTCTTCATTCCACCATTCTTCTCCTCTTGAATGAGGCAATGTTCAACATATCAGGAAGGGATTGGTTAAGGATGTAGACAGTGGTTCTTAGCCTGATGAACATATCCTGAAGATCAGGGTATGCTGAGAGTTCAGGGTATCTGTCCAGAACAAAACATTCCCCCATACTTCTCCACTTAGTTTCTTCAACTTCTCATTTCTTCAGTGGTGGAGGACTTGGTTGCTCAGGGAAGGTGGGTTCAGATGGATCAAGGAATGGTTCTTTCAATAGTTCCACAAGATTCAGGGTATCTTGGGTGTCTTTTGGCTCTGAGGGTTGAGAAGATGGGATCTGAATTTTTCTATCTTTAATGGGTTGTTGGGAACCCTTAAAGAATTCTTGTGAAATTATGCCTGATTCGATAGAGGTCTCCATTACCTCAGAAAATACATTTTCCTCCTCAGCATCCTTCTCTCCAATGTTTTTCACAGCTTGAGCCAAAACCTGTAATGGTGATTTCCGGGTTTCCTGAGACTCAGTCTGAGTTTCCTCATGCTCAGACTCTTTTGTTTCTCGTTCAACGATGGTTTTCAGCCTTCTCCTCTTTTTCTGTGGATCCAAGGCCTTCTTCTTCATTTTCTCTCCAGTTTCCCTTTTCACTTTTAGAAGAGCTTGAGCTCTAGCATTCTTCTCTTCTTCAGATGAGAGCTCAGTAGCCTTAGTCGTCTCTCTTCTTGTTCTTTTTGGTGGGAATTGCTCAGCAATAGATGTTTGTTCCTCTTCAGATTCTTCCAAAAATGCGTCTTCCTGAGATTCAGTGGCTTTCTCATTCATTCTTTTCAGAGCTTTCTTCGTCAGTTGTCTGAACATGATTTTAGAGAAGGGAAAAACATTTGTTGGGGCAAATGTATCCTTTTCTTCTCTTGCACTCTCAAGAATGTATGATATCTCTGTGGCAGGCAACACCTTTCCTTTCACCACAATGGTATCCTTTTCTTTAGTGATATGATTCATTTGATCACTAATAATTTTGATTAAGAATTGCAGCCAGTTGAAATCAACCCTGGGAGAATCTTCGATGGCAGTCATTAACCTCAACTTCAAATGCTAACATGCTCCAAACTACCAGACCCGCTCATCAGGCATTTGGACACAATATCAAGAAGCACGATGTACTTCTTCTTCAAACACCTTTTGTTGAGAGTTGCTTCGAATTTGATAGGTAACAGTTATACTAGAATTCATGGAACCATCATTATCTACCACAAGATTTGAGATAAATTCTAGTACCTCTTGAATCCATTCTGCCTCTAGTTTATTTCCAACCAGGTATGTGAGCTTTGAGAGTTTAATCATATGAAGAGTGTCTTCTTCGTGGACTTTGTTACCTGTTCCCTCAAAAGATAAAACATTTTCGTAGTGGGGTGTTAGGAGATGAATTTAATAAAGATTTTGATTAGATCCCAAAATCCCTGAGTATGACATGTATCAGGACATCTTGGTAGTATAGGATTAGGTTTCAATAGATATTAAGACTCAGGATTATCTGCACCATGTATAGTCAGCAGATATAGATCAGGGAAAAATAGATTGCTTAAATTTTACTGAAGAACTCAGATGTTCCTGAGTAGCTCAGAAGATTCTTGAAAAACTAGAGTCCCTGAACAAAGAGTATATTGAGCAAAAGTATACTGAAGATAAAAGTATACTGATGATAGAAGAATCCTGAGAAAACCAAAGATCATGAATACTGTTTTGTACTGATCGAAAAAGACCCTGAACAACTATTTTGATAAAATAGTGTTATGTTCATTCTTAGTACAAACAAACAGAATGTTAGACATTCGTGGACATTAAGGAACATATCAGCTCAGTAAGGTTGACCTAAATAGAGCCGTTTTGTTTGTCTCTGTTCAAAGGCAGATTTCAACCAATGAGGAGGCAACAACAACGTACTTTACTGACACTGAAAGCGACATCTCACTGAAGAAATTTCAGGGCTAATATCTTCCAGTTCACAGAAGTTGGTGATTGGCTATGTGGCTGCATATTTCCTAATACATGCAAGGGTGTGTTCAAACTCTAGAAATAGCCGTTCATCAATAACCTAAAGAGGAAACCCTTGATGTTATCTCTTCCAACGGATAGTTTTTTCAAGAGTGACCTTATAGAGTTGCCTATAAATACCAGTAACCTTTACTGTTGCAAAGTTATGGGCAATCAAGCAACTCCAGAGCTCATTCGTATTCTTGAAAATTGAAGCACTCGAAAAACCTAAGATTTCCCAAGTGTTTCACATTGAAGAGAGCTCATTCACTAAGCCTTGTACTGTCTTATATCCAAAGCTTAGTAAGAGATATTCGAGCCCTTGAATCTGTTCTTATTGTCAAAGGATATCTCACCTTAGTTGGAAACCAACCAAACCCCAAACCCTATTGCTAGGTAGTTTGAGTGTGTGATTGTTGGAGAGTGAGAGTTGTAAAGAGTGAGTAAGCTGCAGTTTAGTTTAGCCAGAAAACTCTAGAGGAGAAGTTAGTAAGCTGTTTAAGACAGTGTGAAAGCTTGTGTGTGTTTGAGTTAGTAAGCTGCAAGTAGTTCAGCCAGAAAACTCATTGTAGAAAGTTAGTAAGTTGTTGAGTTCAGTCTGAAAGCTAGAGGAAGTAGTAGTAAGTTAAGGAATTTTTCTGAGGATCAGAGAGATTGGCGTAGGAGCTTTGCCTCTGAACCACTATAATTTGTTGTGTCGTTTGCTTTCTGCTTTGCATTTTACTTGTTGCATATTTTCACTGAAAGCACTGATTTTCCTAATATTTAGTTGGAATCAATCCACCTTGTGTGCATTGAAATTGATCACAACCTTAACCACCGATTTACTAAGGAAAATATTTTCCAGTAAGATAAAACGAGTATAAACTTGGGGCCAACACATTTTGTAACCTTGATAAGCTAGAACAGATAATTATCAAACTGAACAAACTCTACTGAGTATTCAGTAAGATAGTTATCTCATCCAAGCTTCTCAGGACTCTGATAAAATCTCATAATCAGTTGGGCTAATCTGAAACTACTGAAAGCTGCTCAGGATCACTGTCTCAGTAGACTTTGACTCAGGGCAATTGATGGAACACGCCGGTGAGGGCGGTCCATTGCCCAGGATTGTTATTGGATGCCAAACGTACGGAACATATATAAAATTAAAACCAAAACATGCGACTAGAGCAAGGTTTAGATTCATTACCCTTGAAGATCGAGGTATTGATTCCACTACAGATCATCTAGCCTATCTCCCTGTCTCGTCCGAATGCGGAGTGGACAGCAATCTATCGAACGTGGAGAAGGCGCATGCTGTTTCGTCTCCTCAAACCCTAATTTGCCCGGCTGCTGAAATTTTGGTTTTGTGTGCTTAGGGTTTTGGACGAAACTAGGCTCCTCAGGTTTCGTGGGCCAGACTAGGGATCCACTAGAAGGTATAGGGTTTGGGCTTATTCCGACCCAAATATTCTTATGTTCAGCCCAGAACATTAATTTGGCCCGAGAACATTAATTCATCCCACTAGAGAATTAATGTTGCACTCCCGTCCTATCCCGAACTGAATCAGGGCTTCTATTAGACTTTATAATTCCCCGTGTTGAAGATATCGCACTTCCATTAATTATTAAAGCTTTTGACTGCTTTAATTAATTAATATCTATTATTCCTTGAGTAGTACCACTCAACCTTGTTGTCGTACGAATTAAATCCACCTGCAGGGTTTAATACGACAATCCTTTATGAGTTTCCTCAAGGGGACGTCATCATCCTGGATGTCCAGGACACGGTGCCCCAATGACAATAAATAGATATCATGCGAGCGATGTCACTACCCAAAATACGAAGTGTGAGAGATCTACCAAGATTCTCACCTATAGTAAATCAAAGCAGTGAACAAACACCCCAGATATCTAAATACCACACTTAGGGTTGAGAATTACAAAAGTCACCAAGACCTCTAGTTCTTCATAACAGTCAGAATATGTTGGGATATTTTAGTTTTGATGAATTATGCCAAAACTTTATCAACTTGTGTTATTTAAATTAATCTACAGATAACAAGTTGAGGGAAAACGAGAGAAAAAGTTAAGAAGAAGAAATCAGAAATCAGAAATCAGAAGAAGAAGAAATCAGAATAACATGAATCTTGCATGCAAGATGTCATTTCTTTGTCTTGAACATATATTATATCTTTGAATCGATGCGCTTTACGATGTAGTCTTGATCTGAACCGCACCAGTTACGCATACCCGAAAGTAGCGAAACCGGATCAAAGTACGGATCACGCGACCAAAATCAGAAGAGATGAACAGTAATCTGGCGAGCTGATCAGATCCGTTAGACACACAAAAGCAGCTGGCCAATAAGAAGATAACAACACATATATGAATGTGACATAAAGCTGCAAACAACAAGTGCAAAAGGTCAAAGAAAAGCTGAAAGACTATTATGATGAATTTAAATTTACTCTCCAACGGTAATATTCAAATCCACACTATAAATACATTGCACTATCTTCAAAAGAAGAAGATGGAGGATCTTCAAAGTGAAATTAAAGCCAAATATTCAAGCAACTCCATTCAAGAACACATAGCATTAAATATCCAAATTTACCCAAGAGTGTTCTTCATTGTATCTAAGCAAAAATGTCATATCATAAGCTTAGAGATATTTTCCCAACCTTAGCATGGAGGCTAAACAAATGTAAGGGAAAATCTCAACCTAGTTGGAAACCAAACAAACCGTACCCAAATCAATTTGATAGGTTAAGTTTGTAGGTGAGTGAGAACTCGGTAAACATCTAAGCAATCCCGAAAGGGAAGGTAGGCAATCCTTTAGAAGGAGATAAGTCCCGTTTGAGTGAGAACTCGGTAAACATCTGTTTGTTAAGTTGGTGCCCCATGAAGGGAAGAGTGGATGTAGGACGAGTTGTCCGAACCACTATAAAAATACGTGTGTTCTTATTTTCTTTCATATTAACTGTCATACATACTTTAGCAAATCTGCATAACACACATTCGAAAAAAAAAAATTATTAAAGTCACCTCCCATTTAGATTTTTTTGGGTTTTAACTCGGTATTTTTTGGGACCAACAAGTGGTGTCAGAGCAGGGGTTCAAAAGTTCACTAGATTTTAATGTGACCACCTGAACTGTTCTTTTTTTGTTAAAACCCATTTAGTTTAAAATGCATAAATTTTAAAATTCATGGAGGTTGACAATCATCTTCTCATTTTTAAAATGCATACAATATTCTTCTTCTTTTCACTTGTTTAACTAACATTGTTCTTCTCGTATATTTTTATTGTTAGTTAGTTTTGGCATCATTATCAAAAAAGGGGGAAATTGTTGGGATATTTTAGTTTTGATGAATTATGCCAAAACATTATCAACTTGTGTTACTTAAATTAATCTACAGATAACAAGTTGAGGGGGAACGAGAGAACAAGTTAAGAAGAAGAAATCATAAATCAGAAGAAGAAGAAATCGAATATACAAATCATTTTGCGGTTTACGATCTATTGTCGGCAATATCGATCGATGTTCATTCGATGTCGACACAATCACCGTGCAAGATCGAATCGGTTGTCGGCAAGATCGATCTCATTGTCTTTGAACATATCCGATATCTTTGAACTAATGCAGCTGATTCGATCGGCTTGATCTGAGACCAGACCGATTTTCGCATACTAGAATTAGCGGACTGCGATCGGATCGACGGACGGTGACCAAAATCGAAAAAGATGAACAATGTCTGGCGAATGATCGATCCGTTAGACACACAAAAACAGCTGGCCAATAAGAAGATAACAACACATATATGGATGTGACATAAAGCTGCAAACAACAAGTGCAAAAGGTCAAAGAAAAGCTGGAAGACTATTAGTATGGATTTGAATTTACTCTCCAACTGTAATATTCAAATCCACACTATAAATACATTGCACTATTTTCAAAAAGAAGAAGATGGAGGATCTGCAAAGTGAAATTAAAGCTAAATATTCAAGCAACTCCATTCAAGAACACATAACATTAAATATCCAAATTTACCCAATAGTGTTCTTCATTGTATCTAAGAAAAAATGCCATATCATAAGCTTAGAGAGATTTTCCCAACCTTAGCATAGAGGCTAAACAAATGTAAGCAAAAATCTCAACCTAGTTGGAAACCAAACAAACCTTACCCAAATCAGTTTGATAGGTTAAGTTTGTAGGTGAGTGAGAACTCGTTAAACATCTATAGGCAATCCCGTGAGGGAGATAAGTCCCATTTGAGTGAGAACTCGGTAAACATTTATTGGTTAAGTTGGTGCCCCATGAAGGGAAGAGTGGATGTAGGACGAGTTGTCCGAACCACTATAAAAATATGTGTGTTCTTATTTGCTTCATATTAACAGTCATACATACTTTAGCAAATCTGCATAACACACATTCGAAAAAAAATTTATTAAAGTCACTTCCCATTTAGATTTTTTCGGGTTTTAACTCGGTATTTTTTGGGACCAACAGAATAGAAGAACATGTCTTATATGTGACCCTTTCGATACGACATAGCGCACTAGTATAAACTAATGGCCAAGACAAGCCACCAAAAAGTTTATACTACAACTTAAACCAATAGTTATGTCCAGAACTATCTCAGTTGTGAATACTGTTTATATCTTATAAGGAACTTGACAATGTGATCTTCTGTGTGACTACAAACCCACCACATAGTCTACAATATAAGATAGGCAGACACATAAGCAATTTATAAGAATGCAATAATGTGAAAAACCATTTATTTCAGATAATGAGGAAATTAAATATACATCCACAAAAGCTCACTAAACGTTTGCTTTACAGTATACACCAACAATCTCCCACTTATACTAAAGTCTAGCTGTAATACATCGTAAACCAAGACCCTCTACATGTTTCTCAAAGACTTTTATTGCCAGAGTCTTTGTGAAAGGATGAGCCAGGTTGTCCAACGATGCAATCTTAGCCACAACCACGTCTCCTCGATTTACAATATCTTGTATAATGTGGTACTTCCGCTCTATGTGTTTACTAGCTTTGTGGGCTTTAGGTTCTTTCGAGTTTGCCACTGCACCCGCGTTATCACAATAAATGGTGATACACCTCGGCATACTCTTAGAAACCCCTAAGTCCAGTAAGAAACTACGTAGCCAGATAGCCTCCTTAGCAGCTTCTGAGGCAGCTACGTACTCGGCTTCCATAGTGGAATCCGCAATGCATTTCTGCTTTACACTTCTCCAAGATATGGCTCCGCCTCCCAGCATAAACACATAACCTGAGGTAGACTTCCGTTCATCTCGATCAGCTTGGAAATCTGAATTGGTATAACCCAAAGGAATCATGTTGTCTGACTGGTATACCAGCGCATAATCTCGAGTCCTTTTCAAGTACTTGAGAATGTGCTTGACAGCTATCCAGTGCCCTTGACCAGGGTTAGACTGATATCTCACTACCATGCTAACTGCATAGCAAATATCAGGCCTCGTACATAGCATTGCATACGTAAGGCTTCCTACAGTTGATGCATAAGGAACCTTAGCCATTTCCTCTATCTCCTTCCGTGTCTCAGGACACATATCCTTAGATAGGGGAACTCCATGTCTGAAAGGTAGCAAGCCCTTCTTGGAGTTTTGCATGCCGAAACGAGCAACCACAGTATTAATGTAAGACGCTTGAGATAAACACAACATTCTCTTTTTTCGATCACGAATGACCTTAATACCAAGAATGTACGATGCTTCTCCCATATCCTTCATGTGAAACTGCTCTGAAAGCCACACCTTTACGTCTGATAGTACTTTCACATTACTCTTGGTGCCCCTTGTGATAGGGAAGAGTGGACGTAGGACTGGTTGTCCGAACCACTATAAATCTTTTGTGCATTTACCTGTTTGATTAATTGTTCTACTCTATTGCACACAACCTTGATTAAATCTGCATACATATTCTGAGTTAGGATCAGCTTGCACCAAACTTCTGATCTGATCAGATTGACTCCATAGTCAGCTGATTAAAAATAGCTTTCGAATCTGATTTGTTATAAACTGGTTTTTCACACGGGTATAAACTAGCTTCCGCACAATCAGTTAAATTGATAGACACCGAACTGATCTGCCATCAGGCGATCAGTAAGTTGGATATCAGTCCAAACTGATTCACTTGCACTCTGATCAGGCAAACTGCAATCACACCTGATCTGCACGAAAAAGTTTTCAGAAGTCTATTCACCCCTCCCCTCTAGACTTCTGCCCTCACGAAACTCGTTCGGGACCTACAGGATCCACTAGAAGGTATAGGGTTTGGGCTTCTTCCGGACCGAAATATTCTTAAGTTCAGCCCAGAACATTAATTTGGCCCGAGAACATTAATTCATCCCATTGGAGAATTAATGTTGCACTCTCGTCCTATCCCGAACCGAATCAGGGCTTCTATTAGACTTTATAATTCTCCGTGTTGAAGATATCACACGTCCATTAATTATTAAAGCTTCTGACTGCTTTAATTAATTAATATCTATTATTCCTTGATTAGTACCACTCAACCTTGTTGTCGTACGGATTAAATCCACCTGCAGGGTTTAATATGACAATCCTTTATGAGTTTCCTAAAGGGGAAGTCATCATCCTGGATGTCCAGGACACGGTGCCCCAATGACAATAAATAGATATCATGCGAGCGATGTCACTACCCAAAATACGAAGTGTGAGAGATCTACCAAGATTCTCACCTATAGTAAATCAAAGCAGTGAACAAGCACCCCACATATCTAAATACCACACTTAGGCGAGACCTCTAGTTCATCATAACAGTCAGAATAGAAGAACATGTCTTATATGTGACCCAATCAATATGACATAGCGCACTAGTATAAACTAATGGCCAAGATAAGCCACCAACAAGTTTATACTACAACTTAAACCAATAGTTATGTCCAGAACTATCTCAGTTGTGAATACTGTTTATATCTTATAAGGAACTTGACAATGTGATCTTCTGTGTGACTACAAACCCACCACATAGTCTACAATATAAGATAGGCAGACACATAAGCAATTTATAAGAATGCAATAATGTGAAAAACCATTTATTTCAGATAATGAGGAAATTAAATATACATCCACAAAAGCTCACTAAACGTTTGCTTTACAGTATACACCAACAATCTCCCACTTATACTAAAGTCTAGCTGTAATACATCGTAAACCAAGACCCTCTACATGTTTCTCAAAGACTTTTATTGCCAGAGTCTTTGTGAAAGGATGAGCCAGGTTGTCCAACGATGCAATCTTAGCCACAACCACGTCTCCTCGATTTACAATATCTTGTATAATGTGGTACTTCCGCTCTATGTGTTTACTAGCTTTGTGGGCTTTAGGTTCTTTCGAGTTTGCCACTGCACCCGCGTTATCACAATAAATGGTGATACACCTCGGCATACTCTTAGAAACCCCTAAGTCCAGTAAGAAACTACGTAGCCAGATAGCCTCCTTAGCAGCTTCTGAGGCAGCTACGTACTCGGCTTCCATAGTGGAATCCGCAATGCATTTCTGCTTTACACTTCTCCAAGATATGGCTCCGCCTCCCAGCATAAACACATAACCTGAGGTAGACTTCCGTTCATCTCGATCAGCTTGGAAATCTGAATTGGTATAACCCAAAGGAATCATGTTGTCTGACTGGTATACCAGCGCATAATCTCGAGTCCTTTTCAAGTACTTGAGAATGTGCTTGACAGCTATCCAGTGCCCTTGACTAGGGTTAGACTGATATCTCACTACCATGCTAACTGCATAGCAAATATCAGGCCTCGTACATAGCATTGCATACGTAAGGCTTCCTACAGTTGATGCATAAGGAACCTTAGCCATTTCCTCTATCTCCTTCCGTGTCTCAGGACACATATCCTTAGATAGGGGAACTCCATGTCTGAAAGGTAGCAAGCCCTTCTTGGGAGTTTTGCATGCCGAAACGAGCAACCACAGTATTAATGTAAGACGCTTGAGATAAACACAACATTCTCTTTTTTCGATCACGAATGACCTTAATACCAAGAATGTACGATGCTTCTCCCATATCCTTCATGTGAAACTGCTCTGAAAGCCACACCTTTACGTCTGATAGTACTTTCACATTACTCTTGGTGCCCCTTGTGATAGGGAAGAGTGGACGTAGGACTGGTTGTCCGAACCACTATAAATCTTTTGTGCATTTACCTGTTTGATTAATTGTTCTACTCTATTGCACACAACCTTGATTAAATCTGCATACATATTCTGAGTTAGGATCAGCTTGCACCAAACTTCTGATCTGATCAGATTGACTCCATAGTCAGCTGATTAAAAATAGCTTTCGAATCTGATTTGTTATAAACTGGTTTTTCACACGGGTATAAACTAGCTTCCGCACAATCAGTTAAATTGATAGACACCGAACTGATCTGCCATCAGGCGATCAGTAAGTTGGATATCAGTCCAAACTGATTCACTTGCACTCTGATCAGGCAAACTGCAATCACACCTGATCTGCACGAAAAAGTTTTCAGAAGTCTATTCACCCCTCCCCTCTAGACTTCTGCCCTCACGAAACTCGTTCGGGACCTACAGGATCCACTAGAAGGTATAGGGTTTGGGCTTCTTCCGGACCGAAATATTCTTAAGTTCAGCCCAGAACATTAATTTGGCCCGAGAACATTAATTCATCCCATTGGAGAATTAATGTTGCACTCTCGTCCTATCCCGAACCGAATCAGGGCTTCTATTAGACTTTATAATTCTCCGTGTTGAAGATATCACACGTCCATTAATTATTAAAGCTTCTGACTGCTTTAATTAATTAATATCTATTATTCCTTGATTAGTACCACTCAACCTTGTTGTCGTACGGATTAAATCCACCTGCAGGGTTTAATATGACAATCCTTTATGAGTTTCCTAAAGGGGAAGTCATCATCCTGGATGTCCAGGACACGGTGCCCCAATGACAATAAATAGATATCATGCGAGCGATGTCACTACCCAAAATACGAAGTGTGAGAGATCTACCAAGATTCTCACCTATAGTAAATCAAAGCAGTGAACAAGCACCCCACATATCTAAATACCACACTTAGGCGAGACCTCTAGTTCATCATAACAGTCAGAATAGAAGAACATGTCTTATATGTGACCCAATCAATATGACATAGCGCACTAGTATAAACTAATGGCCAAGATAAGCCACCAACAAATTTATACTACAACTTAAACCAATAGTTATGTCCAGAACTATCTCAGTTGTGAATATTGTTTATATCTTATAAGGAACTTGACAATGTGATCTTCTGTGTGACTACAAACCCACCACATAGTCTACAATATAAGATAGGCAGATACATAAGCAATTTATAAGAATGCAATAATGTGAAAAACCATTTATTTCAGATAATGAGGAAATTAAATATACATCCACAAAAGCTCACTAAACGTTTGCTTTACAGTATACACCAACAATCTCCCACTTATACTAAAGTCTAGCTGTAATACATCGTAAACCAAGACCCTCTACATGTTTCTCAAAGACTTTTATTGCCAGAGTCTTTGTGAAAGGATGAGCCAGGTTGTCCAACGATGCAATCTTAGCCACAACCACGTCTCCTCGATTTACAATATCTTGTATAATGTGGTACTTCCGCTCTATGTGTTTACTAGCTTTGTGGGCTTTAGGTTCTTTCGAGTTTGCCACTGCACCCGCGTTATCACAATAAATGGTGATACACCTCGGCATACTCTTAGAAACCCCTAAGTCCAGTAAGAAACTACGTAGCCAGATAGCCTCCTTAGCAGCTTCTGAGGCAGCTACGTACTCGGCTTCCATAGTGGAATCCGCAATGCATTTCTGCTTTACACTTCTCCAAGATATGGCTCCGCCTCCCAGCATAAACACATAACCTGAGGTAGACTTCCGTTCATCTCGATCAGCTTGGAAATCTGAATTGGTATAACCCAAAGGAATCATGTTGTCTGACTGGTATACCAGCGCATAATCTCGAGTCCTTTTCAAGTACTTGAGAATGTGCTTGACAGCTATCCAGTGCCCTTGACCAGGGTTAGACTGATATCTCACTACCATGCTAACTGCATAGCAAATATCAGGCCTCGTACATAGCATTGCATACGTAAGGCTTCCTACAGTTGATGCATAAGGAACCTTAGCCATTTCCTCTATCTCCTTCCGTGTCTCAGGACACATATCCTTAGATAGGGGAACTCCATGTCTGAAAGGTAGCAAGCCCTTCTTGGAGTTTTGCATGCCGAAACGAGCAACCACAGTATTAATGTAAGACGCTTGAGATAAACACAACATTCTCTTTTTTCGATCACGAATGACCTTAATACCAAGAATGTACGATGCTTCTCCCATATCCTTCATGTGAAACTGCTCTGAAAGCCACACCTTTACGTCTGATAGTACTTTCACATTACTCTTGGTGCCCCTTGTGATAGGGAAGAGTGGACGTAGGACTGGTTGTCCGAACCACTATAAATCTTTTGTGCATTTACCTGTTTGATTAATTGTTTTACTCTATTGCACACAACCTTGATTAAATCTGCATACATATTCTGAGTTAGGATCAGCTTGCACCAAACTTCTGATCTGATCAGATTGACTCCATAGTCAGCTGATTAAAAATAGCTTTCGAATCTGATTTGTTATAAACTGGTTTTTCACACGGGTATAAACTAGCTTCCGCACAATCAGTTAAATTGATAGACACCGAACTGATCTGCCATCAGGCGATCAGTAAGTTGGATATCAGTCCAAACTGATTCACTTGCACTCTGATCAGGCAAACTGCAATCACACCTGATCTGCACCAAAAAGTTTTCAGAAGTCTATTCACCCCTCCCCTCTAGACTTCTGCCCTCACGAAACTCGTTCGGGACCTACAGGATCCACTAGAAGGTATAGGGTTTGGGCTTCTTCCGGACCGAAATATTCTTAAGTTCAGCCCAGAACATTAATTTGGCCCGAGAACATTAATTCATCCCATTGGAGAATTAATGTTGCACTCTCGTCCTATCCCGAACCGAATCAGGGCTTCTATTAGACTTTATAATTCTCCGTGTTGAAGATATCACACGTCCATTAATTATTAAAGCTTCTGACTGCTTTAATTAATTAATATCTATTATTCCTTGATTAGTACCACTCAACCTTGTTGTCGTACGGATTAAATCCACCTGCAGGGTTTAATATGACAATCCTTTATGAGTTTCCTAAAGGGGAAGTCATCATCCTGGATGTCCAGGACACGGTGCCCCAATGACAATAAATAGATATCATGCGAGCGATGTCACTACCCAAAATACGAAGTGTGAGAGATCTACCAAGATTCTCACCTATAGTAAATCAAAGCAGTGAACAAGCACCCCACATATCTAAATACCACACTTAGGCGAGACCTCTAGTTCATCATAACAGTCAGAATAGAAGAACATGTCTTATATGTGACCCAATCAATATGACATAGCGCACTAGTATAAACTAATGGCCAAGATAAGCCACCAACAAATTTATACTACAACTTAAACCAATAGTTATGTCCAGAACTATCTCAGTTGTGAATATTGTTTATATCTTATAAGGAACTTGACAATGTGATCTTCTGTGTGACTACAAACCCACCACATAGTCTACAATATAAGATAGGCAGATACATAAGCAATTTATAAGAATGCAATAATGTGAAAAACCATTTATTTCAGATAATGAGGAAATTGAATATACATCCACAAAAGCTCACTAAAAGTTTTCTTTACAGTATACACCAACAACAATTTGTGCTTCTCAGGGCTAATTCTCAGGACATCCTGACCCACTGATTTCAGTGTAAAGAAAAGTTTTAAAAATCACTGAACACATGTATTCCCCCCATACACGTGTAAGACTCGTTACACCGGGACCAACAAGTGGTATAAGAGCAGTGGTTCATTTTGACCACTTTCTTTGGTAGCCATAGTCTTGTTTGCTGTGAGACTTTGGTGATCTACTGAATAGATCTTACTGCTGATATCTTACAAAGCTCATTCATCATGCCTTCTAAGAAACTTCCTATGTTCTCTGTTGAGAACTATAATTTATGGAGATTGAGAATGCAGGCACATCTGTATTCTAAGCATGAAAGAATGTGGAGAGTGGTCTCTCAATGACCATTTGAGTACACTGTTGTGAATCCTAGAATTACTGATGCTGAGAGAGATGATCCCAAAGATGAATTTCCTAAGTCTGATGATCAACTTACTCCTGATTAGAGAAAGTTAGTCAACTTAGACTATATTGCTAAAGATACTCTATACATCACTATTGATGATGGTGTTATGGGGATGATTTCTCATTGTGAAACTGCTAAGGAAATATGGGACACACTTGTTATCATGTGTCAAGGCACATATCATATCAAAGAAAATAAACTATTTGTTGCCATTGCAAAGTTTGACAACTTTGAAATGGAAGATGGTGAGTCTATTGACAAACTAGAAGTCAAATTTACTAGTATCATGAATGATCTGAATGCTCTTCGGAAAAGATACCCAAAAAGAGAAGTGGCACTGAAAATTCTCTGAGGATTGTCTAAGAAATGAGATATACATGTTGTGGTGATTTAAAACACCAAGAATATTGATTCTATGCCATTCCAACAAGTTTTCTCTGAAATGAAAGCTTATGAATTTGTGATTGATAAGAAAAACAAAGAAATCTGATAGCAAAGATGAATCTTCATCTAGCAAAAATGTGGCTTTCAAAGCTAAAGAAAAATCCTGTAAAGCTAGAGAGTCTGATAACTCACATGCCAAAAGTCAAGATGAGCAAGAGGATAAACTAGTACTGCTGGCAAGGAGGTTTGAAAGACTCAATAGTAGATATGGAAAGTATAAGAAGTACTACAAGAATTACAGGTACAGGAACAGGAATAACTCAGAAGCTGAGGACAAGTCCACTGAAAAAAGGAAGGACCACAAAGCTGAAGGATCTTCATCAAGAAAGAAGGACTCAAATACCAAGGAGGAGAGTGATCAGGATGATGATACCAACAGATGCTATAATTGCAAAAAGAAGGGTCACTTCCAATATGACTGTCTTGAGCTGAGTGCCAAGGAAAGGAAGGAAAGGCAAACCAAAAGAGACAGGAAGAATTCAAGCAAGAATGTTATGGTTGCTGAAGAAGAAGAACAATCTGAAGAAGGATCCAGCTCTTCAGAAGAAATGTTCTCAGATAGTGACAGTGATGAGGTCTGCCTTGTTGCTATTGATGAGGTAAATTCTTCTATCTCTGTTGTTGCTCCTACACAAGCACCTAAGTTATCAAGTTCATCTGTAACCAGTAATTTTGACCTGATGGATTCTTTTGAGAATCTTATGAAGGACTATTCTGTGTTACAAGAACTGCTCATAGAAACTCAAGAGCAGAATAAGGAACTGACTGCTGAGAATCTGAAGTGGAAAGACTCTAAAACTACTGAGATCACTTCTCAATTGATGGGAACTACTGATGAACTAGTTTTTCTGAAAGTACAACTCTCAGAAAAAGAGAAAGTGATAGAGGTCCTGAAAGGAAAATTAGAGAAATCCACTGAGGAAAATCAGCTTATCAGGACTGAATTCAATGACCTCTTTGAGAAACATGAAACTCTAAAGAAAAGTGAGGATAGTTTGCAGAGAAAGATAACTTTATTGAATTCTCATCTAAAGTAATAGATGAAATTCAGAGTTATCAAAGACCTGCAACTATAAAGGCTGGATTGGGATATAATCCAGGGGGAACCTCACAAGGTCTTCTGAATGCTGCTTCTTCTAGTAGCACTAAGACTGTCTTTGTTAAACCGGTGGTGTGTAATGATCTTCTTATTGAAGAACAACACCGTGTTTTTGATAAGGGTAAAGAACTTATGGTTTCAGAAAAACTGAAGGTTCAGGAAAGAAAGCCCAAACCTCAGGAAAAGGCTAGAAAACCTGAACACTCAGTAGGAAATCCTCAGATCAGTATTTCGAAGCCTTAAGCTAAGAATATCAACCTTAAGAAATCTGCACTGAACCATCAGAGGAATCTTTGGAAGAGAAACTCTCAGCAGAGATATTCTTAACTGAAGAAACCAAGTCCTCAGGATACTGAAAGAGCACAATATCAGTACAGAAAACCTAAACCCCACTTGCCTAAGGGTAAAGGTTTCCTGAACCCAAGTCAGCAGAGACATAGACCAGCTGCACCAAGGCCAAAGCATTGGAACAAGAGGCCTGAACCCAAGAAGAATTCTAAGGCTCATGTTCATGCTAAGGCTGTCACTCATACACAGGGTACTGCCAAGGCACCTAGGGTGGTGAATGTGTATGTAGATGTTTATGGAAGACAAATCATCCACTCTAAAGTAATTAGAGTTATCAGGCAGATTTGGGTTCCAAAAGGTACAGCTAACCTGGTAGGACCTTACACCAAATGGGTACCTAAGGCTGTTTTTCAGGTGAAGGAAAAGAGCACTAAGCTGAAAGAAGACAACATATCCCTGATGAGTGGAAGTGAAGTAGCTCCTGATGCATGGTATCTGGACAGTGGATGTTCAAGGCACAAGACAAGATACAAACATTTACTCACTGACTATGTTGAACAAAAAGGCCCTCAGATAACTTTTGGGGATAATTCCAAAGGACAAACTGAAGGATATGGAACTCTTAAAGTTGATTATGTTCATATCCATGGTGTTTCATATGTTTCTGGTTTAAAGCATAATTTGCTTTCTATCAGTCAATTCTGTGACAATGGATTCAGTGTTGAGTTCTCAAAGAACTTATGTTATGTGAAAGACAATGCTACACAACAAATATTACTGACTGGTACTAGAAAAGGAAATGTGTATCTTGCTGATTGGAGATTAACTCCTAAAGATACATGCTTGGTTGCAAAAAGTTCTACTGATACCAGTTGGTTATGGCACAAAAGGCTGAATCACTTAAACTTCTAAACCCTGAACAAACTTGCAAGATTAGCACTTGTGAGGGGGTTACCCAATGAAGTGTTCAGTAAATATCATATATGTGATGCTTGTCAGAAAGGAAAACAAATAAGAGTATCGTTTAAGAGCAAAGTAGAAGTCTCTACTGAGAGAATACTTCAACTGTTACATATGGATCTCTTTGGTCCAGTAACACCTGTGAGCACTAATGGCAGAAAATACACACTTGTGGTAGTTGATAACTACTCTAAATATACTTGGGTCATATTCTTACTCAGTAAGAAAGAGACTCAGACAAAACTGCCTGAATTACTGAAAAGACTTAGTACTGAAAAGAATTTGAGTGTGGTCAAAATCAGATCAGATAAAGGCACTAAATTTATCAACCATATTATATCTGATTATTGTGTAGCAAATGGAATAGCTCATGAAACATCAGCTGCAAGGACCCCACAACAGAATGGTGTTGCTGAAAGAAGAAGTAGGACTCTGAAAGAAGCTGCAAGAACAATGATTGCTGAAGCTGACATTTCTAAGAGATTTTGGGCTGAAGCTATCAACACTGCATGCTACTCTCAGAACAGAACCATGCTAACAAAAGATCAAGGAAAAATACCTTATGAGCTGTGGAATGAAAGGAAGCCTCTTGTTTCTTTCTTTCGTGTGTTTGGTTGTAAGTGTTTCATACACAATAATGGTAAAGATCAGTTGAAAACCTTTGATAGCAAAGCTGATGAAGGAATATTCTTAGGATATTCTGAAGTCAGTAAAGCCTTCAGAGTTTACAATTGTAGGACTCTTATTGTGGAAGAAACACCTCATGTTATTTTTGATGAATCTGCTTGTGTTAAGAAGAAATAGGAACATGACTCAGGAGATCTGACAAAGAGAATCACCAGACTTAGCTTGAAGAAGAATGATAAAACATCCTCAGAGCCTGAAAAGAAGAAGTCAATCACTTTCTATGAATGGAGTGAGTCAGAATCAGACAAAGAAGCTCAGGATAGAAATACACAAGCTGGTGGAACTCAGGATGATAGTTCTCCTCTGAAGGAAAGCCAACACACTGAAGGAAAGCCAACACATTGAAGCTGACCAGTTCAGACTCAGGTATGTAATGCCAATGAAGATGTGGTCACAGGTGAGGCAAACTCTGAATCTATCAACCAAAGGGGAACAAATGTCACTGACAATGTTCTGAATGGAATTTCCCCTGTGGAAGATGATTCATTCTCTCCTTTTCTATTGTTCCCTGAGTTTAATGAATTACCTGAACCTAACATTTCTAATGTTGAGGATACTATTGAAGGGGGAACATCAAGGAGAAGATGGTTAGATAGTCATCCCTCAAGTCAGATTGTGGGTGATCTATCAGAAGGTGTTAGAACAAGAAAGTTCCATGGTGAAAGTGATTTATTCTGCTGCTTCCTATCTGAGAAGGAACCAACTGCTATTGAAGAAGCTCTTCAAGATTCATTTTGGATTACTGCTATGCAAGAAGAGCTGAATCAGTTCACAAGAAATGGAGTTTGGGAACTAGTGGACATACCTAAGAGGCACAATGTGATTGGAACTAAGTGGGTGTTCAAGAACAAGATAGATGAAAATAAGAACATTGTAAGAAATAAGGCAAGACTAGTTGCACAGGTATATTCTCAAGAAGAAGGCTTGGATTATGATGAAACATTTGCACCTGTTGCAAGACTAGAAGCCATCAGATTGTTTCTTGCATATGCTGCCCACTTGAAATCACAGTCTACCAGATGGATGTGAAAAGTGCATTTATGAATGGTGTGCTTAAAGAAGAGGTTTATGTGGAACAACCTCCTGGATTTCGTCAGAATGACCAAGTTTACAGGCTCAGAAAAGCCTTGTATGGTTTAAAACAAGCACCTAGAGCATGGTATGATAAACTTTCTCAATTTCTTACTGATCATGGTTTTACCAAAGGAACTGTTGATAGAACCTTGTTTAGGATAGAAGATGAGATGGATAACTTACTAGTTCAGATTTATGTGAATGACATCATATTTGGATCCCCTAATCATCAGATGTGTGAGAAGTTCTCTGCTCTGATGAAAGGAAAGTTTGAGATGTCAATGATGGGGGAGATGAATTTCTTTCTAGGACTTCAGGTGAAACAAACTAAGGAAGAAATATTCATCAATTAGGCAAAATACACCAGAGATTTGATTGCTAAGTATGGTGTACAGAATTGCAATGTAGTTAGAATTCCTATGAATACTAACTAATAGATGGATCCTGATCCTGAAGGCAAATCAGTTAATCACACTGATTATAGAGGGATCATTGGATCAATGTTATATCTCACAGCAAGTAGGCCTGATATTACTTTTGTTGTTGGGATATGTGCGAGATACCCAACTAATCTTAAGGCTAGTCACATGGAAGCTGCCAAAAAGATTCTAAAATATCTTAAAGGCACAATGAATAGAGGATTATGGTATCCAGCTGATTGTAACCTTGAATTAACTGGTTATTCAGATGCTGATTATGGTGGCAGTAGAATTGACAGGAAGTCTACTACAGGAACTTTTCAATTTCTTGGAAGTAAGCTGATATCATGGTTTTCAAAGAAACAAACCTCAATAGCAACCAGTACTACTGAAGCAGAATACATGGCTGCAGGAAGCTGTTGTGCATAGATTTTTTGGCTCAGACAACAATTGAAGTGCAATTGCTATTACACAAAATAATAGTGCAGGTTGTAGCCAATGAAGTACCTATATTTTTCGACAATAATAGTGCAATTGCTATTACAGACAATCTAGTATTACACACCAGATGTAAGCTTGTTGATATCAGACATCACTTCATCAGAGATCATGTTGAGAAGAAGGATATAAGGATGGAGAAAATTCATACTGATAAACAGAGAGCTGATATTTTGAAAAAACCATTGGCTGAGTCAAGATTTCAGGAACTATCAGTAGAATTAGGTATGTTGGATCCACGTGAGTGAATTCACTGAAGGGAGAAGTCCTTCAGGTGCATGTAGCTATTCAGGAGAAATAACTCAGGACAGAATTTTCTCAGGAAGGAAACTGAGACTCAGGATAATTCTCGTCAAGGTCAGTATTCAGTAAGGATTATACATTAAAATAATCCTAAAGTAATATTGACACATACATTAATTCACAACATTTATTTCACTCAGTAATCATTTGGAATAAATGACAAAAGACCTGAACTTTTTAAGCGGGAATGTTTGGAGCGTTTTGACTGGAAGAAAAGATGAACTGTTGGGAAATTTGTATTAAGTTTTGATGGAAGTTCCAAAACAGGTTGTAATAGGACCAGTCAGATCTGTTAGCTGACTGGTGATTTAGAATCAAATTAAGATGACTAGCTGAAATGTATAGATAGCTGATGTAAAAGGTAGGTCACATATTGAGGGGGAACTCAATATGTATAGGCCAGGTCAAATTATCAGATGACCAGATAAGGTCAGATGATCAGAAGACAAGAAGGAGTCAGATGATCAGGTGAAGACATAAAGCTCAAGTTCAGAAGACTTGAAGATCAGATGACTCAAGAAGACCAGAAGACCTACATCAGCCGAGTCTGCAAGTTGTGCTAAGACAACCTGCACCAGAAAACTCTATCTGGTAGACTGATCAGTTATCTGATCAGGTCAGCTCACTCCTGGTGTTAACTAAATGTTACACCAGATCATACGTACCTTCGGGACAAGAAGAATGTCAAAACTTTAGTTGGTGGAACAAACGCTGAAGTGTTGTACTTGTTAACTAATGAGAGAGCAACACGTACGTAAAAAGGCTGACACTGCTGGATTCGACGCTGCAAAGTCAAAACGGCTACAAAAGACACTATTCATGCTTTTGGCCATGCCGTCCCTGAGCACGTCAAATCAATCCTGCAAATCTATCAAATATAGCCAGAAATTCAAATTGCTCTCCAATGGCTCTTTGATTTCATGGTCTATAAATATGGGATTACTCTTCATAGTGAAGAGGACGAAAATTATCAAGAAGCTCATACCATAGCAAGATTTCCGCACAAAGAACACAACCTTGAAGATTATTTCTAAGTGTTCATCCCATTGTTCTTAGCATAGAAATCTCATCCTCTAGCTTTAGGCTACACAAATAATAGGATAGATTTCTAATTGGAACAACAACAAACCTTTACCAAAACCCAAAGTTAGGTTAAGTTTGTTTTGCAAGATTTCAGACTAGGGTTTCTAGTGTTGATTTCTAGGATCGTTGAGTGAGAACTCTATAAATATCTTTTGGTGTAATGTGTTGGACTAACACAATAAACTAAGTCCAAGTTGGTTAAGTTGGTGCCCCTTGTGATAGGGAAGAGTGGACGTAGGACTGGTTGTCCGAACCACTATAAATCTTGTGTGCATTTACTTGTTTGATTAATTGCTTCACACTATTGCACACAACTTTGCTTAAATCTACATATATATTCTGAGTTAAGATCAGCGTGCACCAAGCTACTGACCTGATGAGATTGAATCCATAGTCAGCTGATTGAAAACAGCTTCGGAATCTAATTTGTTATAAACTGGTTTTTCACACGGGTATAAACTAGCTTCCGCACAATCAGTTAAACTGATAGACACCGAACTGATCTACCCTTAGGCGATCAGTAAGTTAGATATCAGTCCAAACTGATTCACTCGCACTCTGATCAGGCAACCTGCCATCACACCTGATCTACACGCAAAAGTTTTCAGAAGTCTATTCACCCCTCCCCTCTAGATTTTTGCACTCACGAAACCTGTTGGGACCTACAAGTGGTATCAGAGCAGTGGTTCTACGGACCACTGGCTTTGAATATCATCGGTTCTTGAGAAAGAACCTTTGTGGTCACTTGAACTGATCTTGAAAAACCTTTTCAAATCTCATTTGTTTTCAAACTCACGATCAGCATGGATAATACTTTGGGTGTGTATCATGATTTGCCTAAATTTTCCATTGATGAGTATGCAGACTGGACTATATACATGAGCAACCATCTGGGATCAATAAGCAGCAGGATGATGGAAGTTCTTGAACGAGGACCCATCATCATCTACCACGATAACCCAGCTGTAGGAGGTGATCCAGACTTTCCAGTTGGAAGCCTTGTCAGAAAGAGTCCCGCCCTGATGGATGCTGAAGAAAGAAAGTTGTACACTCTGGATATAATAACCAGGCACATAATCATGAAGACGATGGACAAGATAACCAGAGAAAAGATAAAGTATCTCAAGACAGCCAAACAGATGTGGGATAAGCTTGCTGAAATGTGTGTAGGAAATGATCTGATTAAAGATAGCAGACTACAAGCCAAACAGGTGAAATTTGAGAAACTTAAATGCTACCAAATGAAACCATCAATGAGCTTGATGGAAGAATCATCATGTCAGTCAACAAGCTACGGGAACTTGGACGAGAAATGTCAGATAAAGACATCAATTACAAGATCTTGAGATCTCTTACTAAGAAGTGGGATATGAAAGTCACAGTAATAAAGGATTGTCAAGATATTGCTAAGATGAAGCCAATCAACCTGTTCCTGAGCCTTAAAGCCCATGAGTTCGATCTGATCGAAAGAGGGCAAGAAGAAGAAGACGAGTCGCCTACCGAAGCCACACCTGCCACATCAAAATCAATTGCATTCAAAGTAGCCGGCAACAACTCAAAGTCTACTGAACCTGTTGGAAATATTATAAGCCAAACTGAACATATTACTTTGCTAACCAGAAAACTTGAAAAATCTAACATTCAACTTGGTATGTATCGTACACTTTACAGGGATTATCAGAACAGCGGAGGAAGTGATAGGAGGCCAGCTGACAGATCTCCATAAAGGACCAGATCTGATGATCATAGCGAAGATCGCAGAGAGAATAAGAAAAGAGATGATCGATCTGATGAAAGGAGAGACAACAGATCAGAAAGGAGAAACTCAGACAACAATCAGATAGGTAAGTCACCTGACAGATTCTACAAACGAAATGACTCACCTGGCAAAAGGAGTTCCGTGGAGCGTGGAGCATGTTTCATCTGTCAGAAACCAGGTCATTACAGTGCAGATTGCCCGGGCCTAACTCCAAAAGAAAGAGAAGACAAGCGGAACAGACGAGAACCAAGATACAGAGATAGAAATGCCATGGTTGCTGATACATCTGGGATCGATGATTCTTATCTGCCTTCTGAGGATTCTGGTTACTCATCTGTAGAGGACTTCTGTCTGATAAGCAACGCTGATGATTTCTACCACTATGATGATCTGATGTTCTCATCTGATGAAGATATCTGTCTCATGGCTAAGGAAGAAGACCAATCTGAGGTAACCTCTAAACCTTCTATTCTTTCGGTTTCCACACCAGCTATGATTAGCACACCTACTGGAGAGATTGACTTGCAGCTCTATTCTGAGCAATTGCTTGATGAACTCTCTACTGCAATAGACACTTATACAATAGTGAAAGCTGAAAACGATAAGCTATGGATTGAAAATACTAAGCTTGTTAAGGAAAATCTTGTCAGTAAAGCAGCTGAACTAAAATCGGCTGAAGCTGCTCAGAAGATAACTGAAGAACTGAAAGTTCTGAAAGTTAATTCTTCTGATCAGGAGAAACAGAAAAAGGAACAACTAGCTATCAATAAACAGCAAGCTGATGATTTTAAAATCCTACAAGCCAAGTTTGATGAACTCTTCCGACTGCATGAGAGTCTGAAATTAACTGAGGATAGTTTACATAAGAAAATACAGGTTTTCACAAAATCTTCTAAAACCATTCAAGATATGAACAACTATTTTCATACGACAACTAATAAGAAGGGAATTGGGTATGAAAACCCTTCTACATCCTCAAAAGCCCCATCTGATTCACTTCAGAAAAGTGTAATCAAACGAGTTTCTGATATAGATACACATAAAGAAAAATCTGTATCTGATAAGGGAAAGAGACCTGCTGAACAAGTAAGGTAAGTGCCCAATCAGAAAGGGAACATAAATGGAATCCAACTGATCAAGCATCAGCCGAGGAATCAACAGAAGAACCTAGTTCTTCTGAAAAGACCTGAACCTGATCAGCATATTAGGTATCAGAAAAGACAACCTCTCAAAGGAAAATCTAATCTGAAACCTAATCAGGGTCAGATGCCTAACAAGCAAGCTAAAGGTAAACTGCTAAGACCATCTATGCCAAAAAGATATGAATCTTTTAATGGTAGCAGTCGTACCTACCCTTACAATCAGAAACCTAGGGCTGCTGCACCTGAGCCCCACTGGGTCAAAAGAAGACAAACAGCAAAAAAAAATCCCAAGTCTTCTGATTCACCCAAGGCTCGCACAAATAATCATACTGATCAGAATGCATATGAAGAGATGTATGATTATGTAGATGTTTATGGGAGACAAATCAGGCCTTCTGATCTATCTGATTACAATAGAACTGGCCTGTTTGTATGGATCCCAAAACCAACTCTAACCCCTCAGGACCCAATCCAAAAGGAGCACTTAAAGCCTGATTTAATTTCAGGTTCGCGTGGGTTTGGCCAACAAGGGAGGTGTACAAGCAACTATCTGGTACATCGATAGTGGATGCTCAAGGCACATGACTGGAAGCAAACATCTCCTTAGCTCTTATATAGAACAAGAAGGCCCACGTGTACTCTTTGGTAATGATAACTTTGGTTTTACCAGAGGATTCGGAACCCTAGAGAATGATGATGTACATGTTACAGGAGTCTCGTATGTCGACGGTTTAAAGCATAATCTGCTATCAGTATCTCAGTTCTACGACAATGGATTAAGTGTTGAGTTCTCGACTGACAAGTGTACAATTAGGAATCGAGTTACACAATAAATCTTGTTAACTGGTTCAAGGAAAGGTACGATTTATACAGCAGATTGGAACAGTTGTCCAAGAAATGCATGCCTGATTGTTAAAAGTTCAAAAGGTAGCAGTTTGCTCTGGCACAAGAGAATGAGCAATCTGAACTTTAAGACTCTTAACAAGATAGCAAGGATGTCGTTGGTTGAGGGACTCCCGAATGAGGTATTCTCTAAGGATCAGACATGTGTCGCATGTCAGAAGGGAAAACAAGTTAAAGCCTCATTCAAGGGAATCCCTAGACCAGCATCCAGCAGAATATTGCAACTGCTCCATATGGACTTATTTGGACCATTTACACCAGTTAGTCTCAGCGGACGCAAGTACACTCTTGTGATCGTGGATGATTATTCTAAGTTCACTTGGTTGGTATTCTTATACAAGAAGAATAAGACTACAACAAAGATACCCGAGCTGCTCAAGAAACTACAAAATGAAAAGGGTGTCAGTATAGTAAAAATCAGATCAGATAAAGGTATAAAATTTATGAATTCTTTTATTACTGATTTTTGCACTAAGTTTGGTATACAGCATGAGACATCAGCTGCAAGAACGCCACAACAGAATGGAGTAGCAAAACGAAGAAACAGAACACTCAAAGAAGTTGCTCGCACTATGTTAGCTGAACATGCAACACCAAGTCGTTTCTGGGCAGAGGTCATCAATACTGCATGCCACACTCAGAACAGATGTTCTCTGACTAAGGCTCACAACAAAACACCCTATGAATCGTGGAAAGGCAGAAAACCTCATGTTTCTTACTTCCATGCTTTTGGGTGCAAGTGTTTCATACACAACAATGGGAACAGTCAGTTGAAGACTTTTGACCAAGTCAGATGAGGGTATCTTCTTAGGATATTCCTCATCCAGTAAGGCTTTCAGGGTATTCAACAGACGAACTCTAGTTGTGGAAGACACACCTCATGTGGTCTTTGATGAGACATCTTCTGAACAAGAGAAAGTTGCCTCAGAACAAGCAGCACCAGATCAACAGGTACCTGATGCACAGAAAATGAATCAGCTAAGTATCAAGGAAAAAGGATCAGAACACGTAACAGTGTATATTCCAGAACTTGATCTTGCTGATTCACCAGGTCAAACAGACCCAAAGGTAAACACAACTGTCAATGAAGAAGCTGGTACAGTTGAGATAGTATCAACTGAACCATCTGGTTCAGGGGGAACACCTGATGCTCCCACGGACAGACATCAGCACATGATGATTCCAACATCAGCTGAGACATGTCCTTGTCAAGTGGAACCTATTATTGCACCACTCCCACCTGCTAGTGACTTAATATCAGATGAAGATGATGATATCCAAACTGATATAAATCAGAAAAGAAGGACTTGGCTATCTGGTCATTCAACTAATCTGATAATAGGCAATCTTAATACCCGAGTCCACACTGTTGTAACATGAATAATCTCACCACACAGATAAGGTACGAAGCTGACAAGTTGATCAGCAGCAACCAGATGAAGTAACTTGAGGTTGAGGCTCTATGAGCCAGAAGCCGCAGGTCGTAGGAATCTCATAGGCTACCAGAGGTCGGGGGTGACTTGGAACGTTATGCAAGTCGCTGGGCGACGTGGAAGAAAGGGAAGGCCACTTGGCGACCTGGAAGGTCGCACAAGTCGGGGATGACTCGGTCTCAAGGTCGGAAGGAGGATAAATATGGCAAAGATACTGGGAGTTAATGGTGCGGATTTCTCGGGATGTACTCAGGGAAAGCATATCTGTGAGCGCGACTTGCGGAGCAAGGAAGGAAACTCTGATCAGCCCATGAGAGAAAGCCCACGAAGACTGTAGCCCTAGATTCTTTGTCTATAAATATAACTTGTATTACACATTGTAAGGGATCGAATTCTTCACACATTAGAATCCTAGGCAGAAATTATAGTGCAAGATACCTGGCTTGGAGCCCCCAGACGTAGTCTTATTCAAAAGACGAACTCGGTAACCAAACTTCGTGTTTTTACTTGTTTTGATCATATGCTTAATTATTGTTTATTATTTGTTAGCCGGTGAACATAAACCGGGTACAACACAGACTAGACATCAGGCTGGTGAAAGTGCCATGTATTGTTGTTATCTGTCTTTGAAGGAACCAACCACCATTGATGAAGCTCTATAAGATGCAAACTGGATCTTAGCTATGCAAGAAGAATTAGAGCAGTTTGAAAGGAATCAAGTGTGGAAGCTGGTGGACAGACCAACTCATCAGGATGTAATTGGTACTAAGTGGGTCTACAAGAACAAGAGAGATGAGAACAACATAATAACCAGAAATAAGACAAGACTTGTTGCTAAGGGATATTCACAATCAGAAGGGATTGATTATGATGAAACCTTTGCACCAGTCGCTCGCCTAGAAGCCATTCGGCTGTTTCTGGCTTATGCTGCCCACAGAGGGTTTGTAGTGTATCAAATGGACGTTAAGAGTGCATTCTTAAATGGGGTACTAGCTAAGGACGTTTATGTTGAACAACCTCCTAGCTTTGAAAAAGGCAACCAAGTGTACCGTTTAAGAAAAGCTCTTTATGGCATGAAACAAGCTCCTCGAGCCTGGTATGATACACTATCTCAGTTCTTGGTAGACAGCGGATTCACTAAGGGAACAGTGGATAAAACCTTATTCAGAATAGATGATGGAAAAGATATTCTGATGGTTCAAATCTATGTGGACAACATCATCTTCGGATCTCCCAACAAGGATCTATGTGACAGATTCAGCAAGCTGATGCAAGGGAAGTTCGAGATGTCCATGATGGGTCAGATGAATTACTTTCTGTGTTTATAGGTTAAGCAAAGTACAGAAGGGATATTCATCTGTCAGGCGAAGTATACTAGGAATTTACTGGTAAAGTGTGAAATACAGAACAGTAAAGAGTCCAAAATTCCTATGATGACCGGAATCAAGATGGATCCAGACGAAAGTGGTCAGAAAACTAATCAGAAAGAATACAGGGCTCTCATTGGATCTCTGCTATACCTGACTGCCAACAGACCAGACATAACCTTTGCAGTAGGTGTATGTGCCAGATTTCAGGCAAATTTAATGCAAAGCCACCTGGATGCAGCTAAGCGGATTCTTAAGTATCTGAAGGGGACAGTAAACCTTGGTTTATTCTACCCATCAGATGATAATCTAGAGCTTAGTGGGTATTCTGATTCTGATTATGGAGGTTGCAGAATCAACAGGAAATCAACCTCAGGTACATGTCAGTTCTTAGGTAGTAAACTGATCTCTTGGTTTTCAAAGAAGCAGACATAAGTTGCGACATCTACTACTAAAGCAGAATATATGGCTGCAGGAAGCTGTTGCTCCCAACTGCTCTGGCTTAGTCAGCAGCTGTGGGATTATAACATTATAGCTACGAACATACCTATATTCTGTGACAGTAATAGTGCTATTGCAATTACTCAGAATCTAATTCTACATACAAGATGCAAGCATGTGGATGTCAGACATCATTTTATAAGAGATCATGTTGAGAAGAAGCACATCAGAATGGAGAAGATTCATACTGATAAGCAAAGAGCTGATATCTTAACCAAGCCACCAGCTGAAGTCAGATTCAGAGAACTCTGTAATGAGCTAGGGCTTCTGGATCTTGGAGAAAATGCACCAAAAATGTTTGGTGGACTGGTCTCCAGAACCAGCTGGTTGATAGACTAACCAGGTTAAGAAGGATCAGTTGAGTAAGGTACCTCAACAGATCAGCAGATCAGTCAACGAACTGATCATAGAAAGCCTTATCAGATCAGTCAAGGAACTGATCAGTTTGGTTGCTTCATACATTGTAAGTCGATTAAGCTAATGTTCAACAAGCAAGTTACATAAGATTAGAGCTTTAATCGCATAAGGGAACAGAAAACACAAAACAATGAAATAAAAGAACCTTTCATTAATAAAGACCCGGACGTCAAATTTCCATTACAAGTTACAAGTACAATATGACCCGGAGGTTAGTACATAAACCCTAAACCATAAACCCTAACCTTAGAGGGGGTGAGAGAGGCTCTAAAGATTTTAGAGTCAGATGCCCTTAAAACCCCCAACCCTAAAAGGGGTGAGAGAGGCTTTGAAATAATCCTAAGCCACCCTCAGAACTTCGGTGTGAGAAGCAAGAGAAGCATTGAAGGATGTCTAAGCCAGAAGCCCCTAGTCCTAAAATCAATGGGACTTCCAGCATTAAATAGACACAAGAGTTAGTCATGAGGTGCTACCCACCCCATGGACACAAGTGTCACATGTAAATATTGGGTTTTGTCTGATCAAGTCGATCATGCCTGATCAAGATCGTATAAACAAAACCCATGTTACATATCAGACTAAGTCTGTTGATGCTAATTCCGTCATCTCGATAGGCACACAAGGTGCATAAGGTTAGGAGAAGTGTCTTCTCATTTGCGATAGTAGATCTGCCGCCTCGGTGGTAGAGAATCTTGGCAATAATCGTATGAGTATTCTTCGATGACGACGAAAGCAGGAATAAGGGAAGGACATGGTTGATTTGAGAAGCTGAAATCATTTGAAAAGGGTTGAAAGTTTTTGCCGAAAGTTTCACCGGAAATAAGGGTTCAGCGGAAAACATGGAGTATAAGCTAATAGAAAGATAAAGAAGGTGAATGGTTTATGTTTTGTGTATAAAACCTCAGTTCTATTTATAGAGGAAAACAGGGGTGCAAATTTAATTTCTCAAGGCTTTTTAGAGAAATTAGCACCGCCAGGACAACGCGTAAGAAGAACGCGAATGATGGTTGGATGAGTTTACGGTGTGTGATATCACAAAGTATCCAGACCATCATTGAGAACTGTCACATCACGCCGACTTAGGGAATCGAGGTGACTTTTTGACTCCCCGAAGTTAAGGCTTTGGCGGGAGTATGACACAAATTCCAAGGAAAAGTGGCCTGAATGGAAGAAGACTGAAGTTCAATACAGCTGAACATCAGAATGGCCTGAATGAGAAATCTGAAATCCTATGTCCTGAAGTACTGAATTACTGAATGCTGAAGTGGATTAGATAAGTAGATCAGATACATGGATCAGATATGTGAATTAGATACATGAATCAGATAAGTGAATCGGATACATGGATCAGATAAGTGAATCAGATACTTGGATCAGATAAGTGGATCAGATACATGGATCAGTTAAATATCAGATTGGATCAAACAGGAATCCGATTAGATGAGTGGAATATTGTTGGGAAATACTAAGGGATAGATTACCAACAGTAAGGTCAACAGTAATCAAGCCAACCAGATCAGATCATAGTGGTAACTGATTGATTACAATATCAATCAGTCAGATAAGTTTCTTATTTATCTCTTTCTGATCATTTTATATATGCCTTATTTAAATAAATTGGTTTTTACTACTGTTCTCTTAACTTTGTGACGACTGCACTGCAAAACATTAAATGCGGACATGGGAATATGTATTTAATGCGATTTATTGCGAGTTTTTGAGTCCAAAATACAAGAGGACTACTTTTCTCAACCACTCGATTAAAACACTTTACGGTCGATGAATCTCAGCCATTGATTTCAAACCACGAACACTTGAGTACATATGGGAAGTTATGCAAAGAGGTTTCCCTCGCATAATATAACCCCAACTCATTCTCCGAAAATCTCTTTCCACTCTTTCTACTTATCAGTTTCTTAAAAGATCAAACCTTCTAAACTGATTCACTCGCACTCTGATCAGGCAACCTGCCATCACACCTGATCTACATGCAAAAGTTTTCAGAAGTCTATTAACCCCTCCCCTCTAGACTTCTGCACTCACAAAACCCGTTCAGGACCTACATGAAGAGTCGTCCTCATTATCGAGAAACATCCATTTGTCAACCTATAAACCGCTATTTGCCTATTGTCCAGAAATTTAGCCAATATTAGCCATACCCTCAAGATTTTCCTTAAAATCCGATTAAATCTCAGCCATTCATTATATTTTCCTAGATTTAATCACAACCCTTGATATATGATTTTCAAATCATATATAAACTGACTGTTTACCTTCATTCGTCACTTTGCATTCAAACGATTCAAAACCTCAAAACCCTTAAATCTTCAAAAACCCTCATATTCTATTACCCAAAAATATTCTTACAATGGAGTTTCCAAGCTATGCGATGATTAATGATCTTGCGGAGACAGAGAAACCATACTTCGAGCAAGTGGTGGCCATGATAGACAATAAGGCTACCAAGGTGGAAGAAGAAGCTTTGAATATGTTGCGGATGGCTCTTCTGTCGCCATTGGTGAGCAACGTGCCAGATTTGGAGTGTTCCCAGGAGGTTTTACAATTCGTTGTTAGCCTTCGTGAAGAAGGACGGGTGGTTTGGTTTCGCAGCTAAGTTTCGGCACTTATGCAAAATCCAAAGCAGAGGTTGTGTGCACCAAGGAGGTAGTCTTGTCCTTGGATGATATTAATTCCATTTTTGAATTAAATGATAGAGGAGAGAATCCAGCTCTCTATATGACTGGAAGGGAGCAGGAAATTCTGGATCGATTTACGGAATCGAAAGCGGAGTTAAAAGGAGCTCTGTATAAACGGTGTATTAAGCCGAAGTACGGAGTGTTGATTGACATCATGGCTAAGTGCTTGATGAGCACTTCTGGTAGTCTGGAGCAGGTGAGCCGAAACAAGTTGAGGCTCATGGATGGGATAGAGGACTCACCCTCTAAGGACTTTAACTGGTTAAAGTTCTTGGAGGATTGCATCCTTCACCAAAGCCAGAAGTTGAAGTATGCAAAGGGAGCATTCAAAAAGAGTGGGAAGGTGTTGTTTGGGACGAAGATCAACTTCTTGATTGAGACCTTGCCCAGAGAAAATATTATCTTGATGACCGGAGTGGAATTTTCTCGGACTCGGATCATGTTCCGAAAGCCCAAGTCCCAGAAAAGGAAGGCTGCTCCACCAGGTAGCCAAGGTTCTATGGTTCAGGAGGAACCAGAAGAACATGATGATTCTAATTCTGATCAGGACGATGTGGTACTCACTGAAGTCATTCAGAAGAAGTCCAGGACAGCATCAGTAAAACATCCTGAGAATTCAGGAGAGGAGGAGAAAAGGAAGAAATCCCTAGAGCTATTGAGAGTAAAGAGGGAGATAGGCGAGAAAAAGAAGGCTCAGGATAAGCAGAAGAAGAAGAAGAAGAAGAAGAAGAAGAAAAAGAGACTCAGGACGATTAGGGAACTTGAGTCTGGAGTGAAGTCCCTACTCGATACACTAGCCTAGGCAGTATCTCAGGCTGCTGCGGCTGAAACCACTCAAGAAGTGATTCCCTCAGGAGGTGAAGAGGATGTATTTACTGAGGTACTTGGTACTAGTATTGGCGATGACCGAATTACCCAGGAGATCTTCACAGGTTCCCAAAAACCTGTTGAAGAAAGTCAAATTACCCTCTGACCCACTCACCCCTCAGAGCCATACATATCCATAACTTCAGAGGCTCATTCTAGCTCTGAAGAGGAGGCACCTGTTCCTGAACTCAGGAAAGATGAAGCAGAAGAGAGGGAGTGGAGGCAGAAAGCGGAGAGGTTCGTCTTGGATGGATACCCGGAATTAGTGAACTATCCTGATCTTCAGGCTGAAAACTGCCATGTTGATTGTCAATCAATCCTTCGCTATGATGCTGAAGATTAGCAACTTCAGGGGCGAAGAGTTTTTGGCTGAGGAGGTCGCTGAGCTTGATGTCTTTTCAGGTCTGGGGAACAGAAGACTGAGATTCAAGCAGGCGGAGTTCGATTCTCTTGTGCTGAAAGAGATTGCTGAGAGAAAGCCAAAGCCAGGGGGTCAGGACAAGGATGATCAGGATCCTACTCAGGACAGAAATGAGGAAGATGTTCCTGAAGGGAAGACAAAGCCTACTGAGTCAAGTGTGGAGGCTACAATTCAGGGGGAACAAGCTCAGGATGTTCCACCCTTGCAGATGATAACATTTGGCCAGACAATTCAATATCCTTCAGAGCCTGAGGTTGTGGTCACTGAGATGACAGATGTTGGAGTGCAAATAGAAGCTGAGATTCCCATTCCTCCACCACCAGCTATCGATCTCACACCAGTATTAGAGAAGCTTACCAAGCTTGAGCCACTCATTGAACAAATTTCAAAGCTCGAGCCTCTGGTAGACCAAGTATCCAAGCTTACTGAGGCACAATCTTCTCAAAGCACAATGGTTGAATTGCTGAACACATCCATGTGAAAGCTGATCAGGTAACTCTATTATCTACATCCATTGATAATAAGTTTACTGAGATGAATTCTAGAAGGGAGAGGTGCCTAAAGATGTGTTAGAGGAGATGGAGAAGAAATTTGTGGTGAGGTCTCATATGTTGGAGGAAATGATGAAAGCAAGGACTGAGGAACTGGTTAAAGCAGTTGTTGAGGAAATGAGCTCATCACTCATGACCAATATACATGCAACATTTGGAGGTCTTGCTGAGGACACATCTATAGGATTTAACGTGCTTCAGCGGATTCAGGACGAAAACTTCCATATTGCTGCTGAACTTCGATCTGTTGGATGTGAGCAACTGCACATGGACAGAACCTTTTCGAAGTTATTGGCTAATTACGATGCCAAAAAGGGGGAAAGCTATGATATGCTCACAAAGTTGCCAGCAATTGAAGGGAAGATGATGACTCAGGAGGAGACTGTGGTGCTTAAGGGAAAGAGAAAGATGCCTGAAGTGACAGTGCATCCTGATGTTGCAGTTGATGTCCTTCAGGAACGGGCGAAAAGACAGAGAGCTCATGAGTCCAGCAGAATGGGTGAAGCTTATGCAATCATGGATCCAACTCCTACTGATACTGAAGCTCAGATAAAAGCACCTGCAGATAAGCCAATCAGGAGGAAACTTTCTGGAGAATTATCTGAGACTGAAGCCCACAGGAGCGAAGAATCTGAAACTGATGAACTCTTCAAAGAGGGACTTGGTGAGTATGATGTGGCATCTAAGAGAATGGATTGGGATTAGCACAATTCTGTTAAGATAATTGAGGCTGAGAAGAAGAGAAAGGTTGCTCTATCTGTGTCTGGATCAGAGATGACAAGAAAAGCCAGAGAAGAAGCCAAGAGGAACAGAGGTTGATTCAGACGGATGATATACAGGAGGAGAGGCACAAAACAGAGGAAGAGGATTTGGCCTCATGTGGATAAGTGGATGCCCATCGAGCTTAATGACAAATGGGAAATGGTCCAAGAGAGAATTCGTGTTCAACTATGACCTTTTACAAGTCTGGCACCGTTCCATTACTGACAGGGATGATGCTTTCATTGCCTACATTCTGAAGAACTTCAGCATTGAATGCCAGAAACGGTTCAATGTGTTTGACACATTAGGCTATCAGCTAAAAGCACCGGGGCAGATCAAATATCCTCCACCAAAGTTCAAGAATGGGATGATAAACTACGATTTCATCTATGCTGACTTCATGGATCAGGCTGAGTACCTCAAGCTAACCGGGAATGACGCGCAGATTATTCAGAGAGGGAAGAGCTGAAGAAGTGGTACTATGGAATCTTCAACCTCAATCCACCAGCAGATGAAATTGAATTTGAAGAAGACTGATGTACTTTATGTCTTTATTGTTCAGTAGAGTAGGATCAAATTTTGTATCCTGTACTTCTTATTAATGAAACTCTACTGATGTTTTTGCTCTGAAAAGATAATATCTCATTATCTTACTGATTATATTGATGATTGTTATATATATTTGTTCTTTCTTAGGAATTGAAACCTGAATAGATGATAGGTTTATTTCTACTATGTTCGCATATTTGTAACAAGATGGTTTTTGCATCATCAGAAAGGGGGAAATTGTCGGGAGATGAATTTAATAAAGATTTTGATTAGATCCCAAAACCCCTGAGTATGACATGTATCAGGACATCTTGGTAGTATAGGATCAGGTTTCAATAGATATTAAGACTCATGATTATATGCACCATGTATAGTCAGCAGACATAGATCAGAGAAAAATAGGTTGCTTATATTTTACTGAAGAACTCAGATGTTCCTGAGTAGCTCAGAAGATTCCTGAAAAGCCAGAGTCCCTGAACAAAGAGTATACTGAGCAAAAGTATACTGAAGACAGAAGTATACTGAAGACAGAAGAATCCTGAAGACAGAAGATCCTTAGAAAACCAAAGATCCTGAAGACTGTTTTGTACTAATCGAAAAAGACCCTGAACAGCTATTTTGATAAAATAGTGTTATGTTTATTCTTAGTACAAAAAAACAGAATGTTAGACATTCGTGGACATTAAGGAACATATCAGCTCAGTAAGGTTGACCTAAATAGAGTCGTTTTGTTTTTCTCTGTTCAAAGGCAGATTTCAACCAAGCGACACCTCACTGAAGAAATGTCAGGGCTGATATCTTCCAGTTCACAGAAGTTGGTGATTGGCTACGTGGTTGCATATTTCCTAATTACTTTAAAAGACACTTAGTTCCAATTCCTTTTGTCTGCAAATAACTGTTGGCAACATTTATTGGAATTTATTTCCAATAAATGTTCAGGACTATAACTTGCTCCAGATGTCCTCAGTGAGATAGTCTTCAGGTCTTCAGATCTTTGGGTTATCTGAGTCTTCAGGTCTTCTGAGTCTTCAGGTTATCTGAGTGTTCAGGTCTTCTGAGTCTTCAGGTCTTCTGAGTCTTCAGTTCTTCTGAGTCTTCTGAGTCTTCAGATACTCAGAGTCTTCAGGAATACTGAGTTCCCCCTCAATGTATTCTTCCTATACTAATCCTGAGTAATATCTGCTGATTATACATGGTGCAGATATTTCCTGAAAACAATCTAAACTGAAACTTGAATTCTAACTATCTTAGATCATTCTGAACATGTCATACTCAGGGGTTTTGAGATCTAATCAAAATCTCTTTTATTAAATGCATCTCCCAACATGCCAAAAAAGTGTACTTGATAGCCAATGAGAGTGCGACATGCACGTACGGAGCTGACACTGCGGTTCAGAGTGTTTCAGGGTCAAACGACTAAAAAGGACAACATATCACGCAAACGGCCATGTCGTCTCTGAGCACATCAAGTCAATCATGAAACCCTACCAAAAATATACCAAAATTTGAATTGCTCTCCAAATTCGATTTCGTGCCTATAAATATGGGATCAAACCTTCAGAGTAACGTTACGGAAATTATAATCAAACTCAAGCCACAAGTAATTTCCGCAAGAACACAAAGAACTCAAGAAATATTCTAAGTGTTCATCCCATAGTTTCTTAGCAAAAAATGATATCCTTTAGATTTAGGCTACTTAAATACTAGGATAGATTTCCAGTTGGAAACCATACAAATCTTTACCCAAACCGAGTGTTAGGTTAAGTTTGTTAGCAAGATTTCAAGCTAGGGTTTCTAGTCTTGATTTCTGGGATAAGTTGAGTGAGAGCTCCATAAATATCTGGATAAGTTGAGTGAGAACTCCGTAAACATCTGTTGTACTGTGTTTGGATTAACACATAAAACTAAGTCTAATTTGGTAGTAAGTGCCCCGGGACTGGGAAGAGTGGTTGTAGGACAAGTTTTTCTAACCACTATAAATCTTGTGTTGTTTATCTAATTTACACCTTACACACACCTGATATTTAACTGAACATGCATATTATAAGGATAGATCAGTTCTGCACCAAGCAACTGATCTGACAAGTTTGACCTGTTGTCATCTGATCTGTTTCAGAATACTTAGAATCTAATTTATCAAACTATTTTTTCTACACAGGTTAAAACCTGTTTCCGCACATCAGTTGACCTGATAGACACCGAACTGATCTGCTTCACAGCAATCAGTAAGTTGCATATCAGATCGTATTGATTCTCATACACACTCTATCAACACTTATCTGAACTACACGCTGATCACGAAAATGTTTTGGAAGTCTATTCACCCCTCTCCTCTAGACTTCCACCTCACGAAACCCATTCGGGACCTACAGTATTGGTGATAGTTTTTGTTTTATACCAGTGAGATCGCCGGAAATAGAAACAAAAATTCCTCCAAAAATAAAAGACGAACAACAATGAAAAAAACAAATCTACGATGATGATTTTCAGTGGAGGTGAGTGTTGAAGTGTTTCCAGTCTCTTGAGATACTTTTCGTGTGAAGGAATTCCGGTCGCTTGAGACTCGATTCGGAAGACGGAAAGGGTAGTTTTTGCGCGATGGGTAACAGGAGAAGGGAGAGAGAGGCACAAAATAGAAAATAAACTCAAACACACACAAGCTTTCAGACTGTCACAAGCATCTTACTAACTTCTTCTCTAGAGTTGTCAGACTGAACTCAACTGCAGCTTACTAACTCTTTACAACTCTCGCTTTCCAACAATCACACTCACAAACTATCTAAACAATAGGGTTTGAGTTTGGTTGGTTTCCAACTAATGTGAGATATCCTTTTACAAATAAGAACATATGCAAAGGCTAGGATTTCTCTTACTAAGCTTTGGATACATAATAGATTCTAGGCTTAGTAAATGAGCTCTCTTCAAGGTGAAACACTTGGGAAATCTTAGGATTTTCGAGTGTTTCAAATGCAAGAATACGAATGAGCTCTAGAGTTGCTTGATTTCCCGTAACCTTGCAATGGTGAAGGTCACTGGTATTTATAGACAACTCACCAAGGTCTCTCTTGGAAGAGCTAGCATCAAGGGTTTCCTTATTTGGTTAGTGATGAACGACTATATTAGGGTTTGAACACACCCTTGCATGGTTTGGGTAACAAGTAACCAATGCAGCCAATCGCTAAGTTTTTGCAGTCTGGAATTCAGTACATCTGACATCCTCAGTGCCATGTCGCTTTCTGTGTCAGTGAAGTACGGTGTTGTCTCTCTCTGATTGGTTCTTAGCTTCAGTAAATAGAGACAAACAAAATGGTTCTTTTAGGTCAATCACTCTAAGTGAGACAATCCTTAAAAGACACTGAGTTTTAGTTCCTTTTGTCTGCAATCAATTTGGACAACATTTATATTTCAATAAATGTTCAGGACTTAAATTGGTCCAGATGTCCTCAGTGAGATAGTCTTCAGGTTATTAGAGCCTTCAGGGTTTTCTGAGTCTTAAGGGTCTTCAGATTCTTCAGGATGATCTGAGCCTTCAGAGATACACTGAGTCTTCAGAGTCTTCTGATTCTTCAGGATGATCTGAGTCTTCAGAGATACACCGAGTCTTCAGGGTAATCTGAGTTCCCCCTTAATGTATTCTTCCTATACTAATCCTGAGTAATATCTGCTGACTATACATGGTGCAGATATTTCCTGAACTATTTAAACTGAAACCTGTCTACAGACTATCAAGATTATTCTGAACATGTCATACTCAGAGGTTTTGGGATCTAATAAAAATCTTATTAAATTCATCTCCCAACACAAAGTTAAAAAATTCATTCAGGAATTTTGTCAATCACTTAAAAGTCATAAAAAATACAGTTGAATTATCATGGATCTGGATCCAAGAATATAACTCCAAAATCAATCAATACAATTTACACATAAAATAATATATCATTATCATCATCAATTACAATTGACATATATGTGCTGTGAAATTAAATTGCTTCGAATCATCACCTTCGCAAATAAATACTAATGTCCTGCTAATTTGGTTGCATTTTTTATATTCAATATGTTACATTAAAATTATTTGTGAAATAAGACACTTAATTGATGAGCAGAACGTAGAAAAATGAAAAGGAAATCCAATAAAAACGATATATGTGAAAGGGAGTTTTTTTTTTTGGAGAAGAAATGATATAAAAACACGACTGAGCTCCGAAGAGAGAGAAATTAAGAAGAAAGAAGCGGTCAATTTTTTATTGAGGAGAGAGAATGCAGATTTTATTAAGGGAAGTGACATGGAGAGGATCTGAATCCGTATTGTGATGTCTCAACTTCGTGATTTAATTTCTCACTCTCCAAAATTCAGTCTGAGATTATAAATTCACTACGACCGTCTACTCCGAGAGTAATCGATCATATACCATTTAATTTTCCAGAAATCAAAACTGTAAGTGTTCGTTTAACTGGCCAAAGACGAGTGTCTAACACTCTCTTTTAATACCAATTAAATTCTAGTTATTTAATTAATTTGTTAAAAACCATTTTCCCCCAACAATCTCACACGTTACTGTAAATTATACCTATAATTATTCAAACCCACAATCTAGTTCTCGAGAGACTCTACTGCATCCGGAAGGTAGCTTGTGGCTCCGAACCTTCCGTAGTCAAACATTATCGAGTATACTAAGGGCTTGGTGGATGCGATGCCTGGAACTATTCCCCCTTGGTGTATATAGAGACAACAATGTAGACACTATAGAGCCTCAACGCCTTTTCATTCTCACGTTTTGGTCCTTCTGGCCATGGATAGTCCTTTGTATTCATAAACGTTAGTCAAAGCGGCCCTCACTTCTCACTTATATAGGTGATCTCCTTTCTCGAGTATCCCGTCATACTCAATCTCCTCAAGGTATTAGGATTCAATTAAAGTGTTTTTCAACAAACATCCACATCATAGTTTTCCCATTGAACCAAGACTTTGGGATCTCCAATCAACATGGTTGGGTTACCAATATTTTCGTTTTAAATTTTTGGATTTTTGATTCATTCCTTCTAGCGCTTTATTGTATGATCTTAGTTTGGCCCTCTCGATTATAACTACAGATCAAATATTTTCAAACACCCCCACATTTTGAGGTATTTGAACAACCTCTAATTTGCACAAACTTTACATCACACACGTCTGTGTGCATTAAATGTAGAGGTAATAATGTTCATTTCAACTAAATCACAACTTTGTCATTTCAACTTCCAGAAAATATCACACATCTTTTAGGTTACCGATATTTGGAATGTTAATAAATCAATATTTATTAACCATTTTATAGCTTTAAATTTACGTGCAGAAATCTCACACTCATAGCATTTATAAAAATTAAAATTTAATTACATAAACAAAGTAAATGCAATTTATTCATAATATCGTTACAATCATAGCATTTATTTTGAAAAAGTTCAAAATTTGGCTACCATGAACTTCTATGTTCTGGAACCTTCGATCTTGTATATTTATTTCAATTTCAGTATGAATCGAACAATATATGTTATATAACATATCAACTAGTCCTTCAAGGTGGTAGTTCAGCACAAAAAATCTAGCCATATCTGTGTCATTTTCATTGACCACAGGTGAATCCTCCCTGAGAAACCTCGCTAAATATAACATTATGATGTAAAATAATATCTTTGTTGTTACCTCTGAAAATCACTACCCGAGAACTTCTCGGGTTTCTCACCATGAAAAAAACATGGTATAAGCCATCGATAACCATAGTTTATAATCGGTTATTTGTTTTGTGAATGATGGAATTTTGAGCACCAACGATGACTTACAATATAGACAAAAATAAAATAAAGAAAAGCAGAAAATATGTGTTGGGAAATTTATAGTTTTGATAGAAGTTCCAAAACAGTTGTAATAGGACCAGTCGAACCTGTTAGTCGACTGACAATGAGGTAGAAAATCAGCTAAACGTGTCAGACGTTGCAAGGGGAAAATAACTCGTCCTGAGGAAGGCTGGGATTAGACCGTCTTATGGTTTGCTTATCATCCGATTCCATCCAGCTAGAGCAAGACGTGGAGCGACTTCGGAAGGTTGGTAAGTCGCTGGAAGTTTGGGAAGCTACGCAGGTCGCGGAGGCGGCTTGGTATAGCAAAGAGGTCACGAAGCGACTTGAAAGAACCCAGAAGTCGGGACCGACTAGGTAACGAGTTCAGTTGAAGATAAACATGGAAAAGATTCTGGTAGTTAGTGAGGCGGATTTCTCGGGACATAACCAGGGTAAGTGTACCCGTCAGCGCGACTTGCGGGGCAAGAAAGGGAATCCAAGCCTGGCGGCTTGAACCCTAGGTTGGTCCACGAGAAGAAGCCCATGGAGATTGTAACCCTAGTTCCCGGTCTATAAATATAACTTGTATTGTACGTTGTAAAGGATCGAAATCTTAGTATCCTAGGCATAAATTATACATAACATATCCTGGCTTGGTGCCCCCAGACGAGTCTATTTCGCGGACGAACTGGGTAATCAAATCGTGTGTTAATTGTTGCTTTCGCCATTATATTGATCAGAACCTTATCAAAATGTTTGCTTGTTCGTTGGTACAACAATTGGCGCCGTCTGGGGGAACAACGATTCCTGAGAAATAATTTTGTTCGAAGGAAAACCCATCTCTTCTCCAATCAACAATGATGTCAAGCAATCAGGGCAATCCTAACGGGCATGAGTTGGACGCCCGCGATGGGCGCGAGGCCTCTATGAGCTCTCAACGCTCCGGCTCCCATCGCGCTCGCCAGCAAGACCCGGTGATGACCCTTGACTGGTGGAACTTGGTGCAGACCTCGGAGGATGCAAAAGCCGTGAGGGCTGTCCTCAATAAAAAAACGTCTCACATTCGATGACGATGACATGCAGCCTCCACCCAAGAGGCCCACCCAGGAGGTCGGACCCTCGAAAAACAAGGAAGCACGGGCACGAAAGGGGCATTCGGCGGGCTAACTGGCCTACGATCTGGCTAGACACGCCTTGGTCTGCAATCGCTAGCTCATTAGAAGGCCAGCAGGGTCGAACAACGTATTCGACCGACTTGGCGACCTGGGGGTCCAGAAAGCCCCAGGAATTGTTGAAGATGACGAGCAATCTGAGCCTCGGCGAGCTGATCAGGTGGAGCATGACTTTTCCCTCGCACTGAACCTCGACCACAATGACCTGCCGAGGGGATCGACCATGCATTGCAGCGACCCCCCGACAATGAAGGCAACAAGAGACCGTCGCGACGCTCAGGTCGCAGCACTGTCCCGGACGGTCCAACAACTGATGGAGCGTATGGAAAGTCAAAACGGGCCGGTGGGGGCAGATCGTTTCCTCGCTGTTCCGGACTCTCCACTCGGAGCTCTGGTCACATTGGCTCCTACCAAAAGGAAGATTAACGCGACCTTGGATCGCTACAGTGGGAACACTGACCCAAGGGTCCATGTGGCGAAATATAATCCGTACATGGCCTCTATGGGCTCTACTGATGCGACCAAATGTCGGCTCCTTTCTCTAACCCTGAGCAATCAGGCTCATCAGTGGTTTACCTCCCTAACGCCCTTTTCGGTGGACACTTTCGAGCAGCTAGCTCGCCTATTCCTGATGCATTTTACTGCCCTAGCGCCCCGGCCTGCAACCAGACAGAGTTTGATGAACACCTAGCAGGGGGATGCAGAATCTGATCGGTCCTATATTGAGAGGATCGACAAGCTGATCCTGGAAGGAGACCCCATTGGGGATGAAGCAAAACTGCTAGGGGCTGTCTCCGGCCTCAAGAAGGGGACCAAACTGTGGCGACGCATGACGGCCTATTACCCGACTAGTTACGCTGACTTTCGGAGGTGGGCTAGCGACCTGATACATATAGCAGAGTTCCTGGAATCCCGACTCGCAGTGCTAAGGAGGTCGCGGAGCCTAAGAAAAACTCCAAAAAGGCCGCCTCGCAGTACAAGCCGCCCGAAAGTTTCAAGCCTTTTGAGGAAAGCATTCCGGTGAAGTTGATGGATGCACTGGGCATGACCCCCGGACACATCTTCACCCAGATCCGAGAGCGGGAATTACTTCTCCCGCCATGCTCGGTAAAGAATAATTGCAAACAGAACCCCAACAAGTATTACCACTTTCACGAGCAGACCGGGCACTATACCAGTGAGTGTAAAGACCTGTTGCCCCAACTCTGGAGGTTGTACGAAGATGGCCTGCTGGACGAATTCATCAAGCGACCTCAGAAGAAAGGCGACCAGGCTCTGAGAGGTCGTCGGCAAGGAGAGCGCACCCACAGGAATGACAACTAGGGAGCGAGGCAGGGGGAGCGACCTATCCCGCCCATGCCTGAAAATGCGGGAGATCGCGTGATACACACCCTCTCTCCCCTAGGGACAGTCGGGGGACTAGCCTCCAGCTCCTCCTCCAAGCGGAAGATGAAGGCCGGAATGAGGGAAATGGAGAACGCCAAGAAGATGGAGGTACCTGTCCTCGCCTTGGGTGAAGAATCTAGCACAATTGAGTTCGGAGAAAAGGACAAGGCAGGAGTGGTCTATCCCAATATCGATACCCTGGTGATCCGGGCCAATATCATGGGAACTACAGTGTGCCGACTTCTGGTCGACGGGGGTGCCTTCTGCAACATCCTTTTCAAGAAAACCCTGAACTAGCTCGGGGATTATGATGCCTATATCACCCAGTGCGACCACATCGTGAAGGGGTTTGGTGACGCAACTGCGAGGCGCACCAGGATGATTCGACTGGCCGTCAAGCTGGTCTCTACACTAAATAGCGAGGTTAGGGCAACTAGGCTGTTAGACTTTCTGGTAGTCGACCTTCCCAGCTCCTATAATGGTTTCCTGGGAAGGCCTTTTGAGCATGAATTTGAGGTTGCGTCCTCTACTTTTTACTTTTGTGTAAAGTTCCCCACCAAGAGTGGGTTGGTCGGTACCGTTAAGGTCGACCAAGTTGATGCAAGAGGTTGTTTGACTTACTCTTCGTCTCTTTTCAATTCTGCACCAATACCTATCAAACAAACACTTGTAATAGATAGTAATGAACAAGATGAGGAATTAAATAAGAAAAGAGCAGGCAAAAAAAGAACCTACAGCGACCTCGATCCAAGAATAGGGCACGAGCCTAATGAACTCCTAATCGAGGCCGAGATCGAAGACCCCCAACAAGGGGGCCAAAGGGCCATCCCGGGGGAAGAACTCGAGAAAGTCAAGATAGATCCAACTCGCCCAGATCTGGAAGTCATTATCGGCTCCAAGATACTAAACGACCTGAAGGGGGAAGTCATCGACTTTCTCAAAAAGAACTTGGACATCTTCGCTTGGTCACACAAAGACATGGTGGGTATCGATTCGGAGGTCACATGTCACCGACTTCATATTGACCCGGCCCGAAGGCGGAAATTTGGCCCAGAAAAATATGCCGCTTTAGCCGAAGAGGTGAAGAAGCTGCTGGATAACGACTTGATCACGCAGGACGAGCAGCCACAGTGGGTGGCCAAAGCAGTACTGGTGAAAAAGTCCAATGGAACCTGGAGGTTATGTATCGACTTCACCGACCTGAACGAGGCCTGCCCAAAAGATTTCTTTCCAATGCCGCACATCGATCACCAGATAGATAACACGGCCGGACACGAGATGATGTCGTTCATGGATGCTTTTGTGGGTTATCACCAAATAGCCATGCACGAACCAGATCGACAACAGACCTCCTTTCTGACCGAGAAAAATCTATATTGCTGGAAGAGAATGTCGTTCGACCTGAAGAACGCAGGGGCAACCTACCAAAGGTTTGCCAATCATATGTTTGCCGATCAGATCGGGAAGTCGGTAGAAGTGTATGTCGACGATATAGTCATCAAAAGCTCAAAAAGGAAGGATCACCTGTTCCACCTCTCACAGACCTTCGATATCCTTAGGAAGTTCAATATGAGACTCAACCCTAAGAAGTGTAACTTTGGAGTCGAGTCGGGGAAGTTCTTGGGGCATCTGGTCAGTAAGCGGGGGATCGAGGCGAATCCGACATGTGGGCACCCCGGAATGTGAAAGAGGTTCGGAAACTCACGGGGTGCCTGGCTGGATTAAGCAGGTTCATCTACCAGGATGCTTTTGAAAAAATCAAAACCTACCGGGCAGACGTGAGTATCTTGTCCAAACCTGTCCCGAGAGAGAAGCTGTTCTTGTATCTCGTGGCCTCGAAGACCGCTTTAAGCGCAGTACTAGTCCGAGCAGAGGGCCAAATACACTTGCCCATTTATTTTGTAAGCCAGACGCTGAACGAAACGTAACGGCGTTACCCTTCATTAGAGAAGCTGGCTTACGGATTAGTCATGAGTGTGAGGAAACTGAGACCGTACTTTTTTTATCACCAGGTCGAGGTCCTCACCTCCCTGCCGTTGAGGAATGTGCTCCACCAACCAGACACATCAGGTCGATGCCTCAAATGGGCCATTGAGGTCGGGCAATACGGAGTGACATAAGTGCCACGATCTGCCGTCAAAGCCCAGGCACTGGCCGATTTCCTAGTCGAGCTCACATTCCCTACTGAGGAACGGAGTTCGGGCAGCCTGCCATGGGAGTTGTTCATAGATGGATCAGCAGCCTCTCACAAGTCGGGAGCCGGTCTAGTGTTAAGAAGCCCTGAGGGTATCTCATTCCAGAGCGCCATTACCTTTGATTTTCCCACAACAAATAATGAGGCCGAATATGAAGCGCTCATCAACGTCTTAGAGATGGCAACAACTATGGGCGTCAAGAGATTGCAAGTCCATACCGTCTCTCAGCTCATGGCCTGTCAGGTCTTGGAGGAGTACGAGGCCCGGGATGATAGGATGGCAGCCTATCAGGAAATCGTAAAAACACTATGCCTGAAATTCGCACAAATCCATGTCAAGCTGATACCGAGAGAACATAACTCATGAGCCGATGCTTTAGCTCGGCTGGCGACCTCCGAAGGATCACCAAATATGAAGGATGTCACTATCACGACACTTCCCCACCCATCCACCGAGCAAGTAACAGTGATAACATTGGAAACCCCGGTGTCGACCTGAATGACACCCATCATGGAGTATTTGATAAGCGGCTTCTTACCGCCCGATCGCGTCCAAGCTGGACAGTTGCAGTTACGGGCCACACGATACAGAATGGTCAATGGGGAGTTATACAAGCGAGGTTTCGACATGCCCCTACTTCGATGTATCACACCTGAACAAGGCCAAGTCATTCTACGAGAGATACATGAAGGGACATGCGGAAGACCACAAGGCAGGGATATTTTTGGGCAACCCTAAAGGCCGATGTTATCACCTTCGCCCGCAAATGTCACAAATGCCAGATCTATGCTCCTTCCATCAAGGTCGCACCAGAAGAACTCACGAGCATCCTCAGTCCTTGGCCTTTTGCGAAGTGGGGGATAGACATTATTTGGCCACTCCCAACGGCCCCAGGATCGGTCAAGTATGCCCTAGTAGAGGTGGATTACTTCACAAAATGGGCCGAGGCTGAGGCATTGGCAACCATAGACCAAGATCATGTCATCAAGTTCATTTGGCGGAACATTATCTATAGGTTCGGGCTACCCCAGGCAATCATATCAGACAATGAAAAGCAATTCGATGGTGTGAAGATTGATGCCTTCTTCAAAAAGTGGATGAACACAAAGTTGTTTTCTACCCCATACCACCCCCAGTCAAACGGTCAGGTCGAGGCGTGAACAAAATCATAAAGCACACGCTCAAGACCAAGATCGAGGGGGGAAAAGGGAAGTGAGCTAGCGAGCTCTCGGACGTGCTGTGGTCGTATAGAACGACCTGTAGAAATTCAACGGGCGAAACCCCTTACTCGCTAACCTTCGGAACTGAGGCGGTTGTTCCTACAGAAATCGACCTCCCGACCCTTCGAACCAGCCAGGTCGCTTTTGATCATAAAGATGAGGCCTTGGAAAGAAACCTAGACCTATTCGAAGAAAAGCGGTTGGACGCTAACATGAGAAATGCTAGATATAAGCAGAGGTCGGAGAGGTACTACAAGTCTAAGGTGCGACTTTGACATTTCAAGGTCGGAGACCTAGTATTGAAAAAGATACTCGGAGACTCCAAAGGTACCCTCGGCCCAAACTAGGAGGGCACGTTCCAGATATCGAAGGTCCTACCAAACGGGGCATATGAGCTCGAGAAGACAGATGGAACCATGGCCCAATACCCGTGGAATGCAGCTCATCTGAAGAAGTATTATCAATAGGTTTACACCCTTGTATTGATAACGTCGATCTAAACAAATACTTTGGTTAACGATAATTCTCTATTCTACTTGAAAGAAAAATTCCTATGTGTAGAAACCAAACAGGTCGCATGATCGATAACATGCAGGTCGCATGAAAGACATGATGGATAACATGCGAACCTGAAGTGTGACTTTAGAAATACTGGAGGCGAGACTGCCACCCTAGCGGTGCGGTTATCCCCCGACTTTGTAAGACGATTAAGCAAGTGTCTAGTAAACAAGTCGCGTAAACATTAAGACGATAAGGACTAAATGAAAATCGCATAAGGAAATCGAGTCAACACAACAAAGGAGTTAAAAAAAGAAAAGAGAACTTCATTAATAAAGACCCGAAGGTCGGGGAGAACCCCATTACAATAAACCCGGAGGTCGGTAAAAAGAGGCATTCCAATATAATATATTTTTCGGAGGCGAGCTAGCGACCTGGTCTATACTACGGAGCTAAACAAGCTAGAGACTTGGTCTATACTACGGAGCTAGTCGAGCTAGCGACCTGGTCCATACAACGGAGCTACTCAATCTAGCGCCTTAGCCTGCATTACGTTATTACTAGTGCAGCGGCTCTCAGATATGGAGGTCGCTGAGGAAGGTGCTGCAAAACTATCAGAAAGGGATGTTTCAACATCCGAAAAGTGTCAGATGCCGCAATGGGACTTCCAACGTTAAATGAACACGAGTGTCATACATGTGGTACAAAAAATTCAAGGGATTGTGAACGGCATTCTGGCCTGATCGGATTCGCATATACAATACTAAATCCATATTACATGTCAGGAAATGCCCATCACCACTAATCCCGTCATCCCGATCGGTGCCCAGAGCGCAGAGGGATTTGGGGCACCTCCATCACGGCGGAGGCAAGGCCGCCACCCGGGTGGTAGCAAGACTTGGCAATTGCTGTATGGTCATCCTCCGATGAAGAAAAGATCAGAAACGGGGGAAACGCAGGGATGGACTGAATACCAGAGGTCATATGCATAGAGCGGAAGAAGCCTATCGCCGGAGGGTGCCTCAAAGCGGGGGACTCGTCGGAACTGCCCATGGTTAAGCTTGGGGACGATATATGGGGAGAGCAGAGGGGGTACATTCTGTAGTGTATCTCTGAAAATACCACCCTATTTATAGATGAAAGGCAGGGGCAAAAATGTAATATTTCAACTCTCGAGGGCCCCTCAAAGAAACTGGCACCGCACGGGTAGCGCATAGGCAGCACGTGACTTCTGGTTGGTCCGATTCACGACATGCGGCATCACCAAATACCCCAGCCATCATTACGGATCTGTCACACATCACGCCGATTTGGAAAATCGAGGCGACTGTTCGCCTCCCCGAGGATAAGATTTCGGCGGATGCACACTTCCCAAGTCTGACCTGCCACAAGTTGAACAAGTTCAAGCCAAAGCCCCGAGGCGAGCTCGCGACCTCGACTTAGGGGAGATTAAATATGAGAGTTTTATTTAATAAGACAAATACCAGATGAGACAAAAAACGAAGCAACTACTATCATTGATAAAGACCCGAAGATCGGGAGGTAGTGTATTACAAATCAAAGCCCGAAGGCCGGTACAATAAAAAAAAAAGAAAAAAAAGTGACTGGTAGGGCTGCAACTTCAATCTTTTTAGGCAGGGGCAGTTGAGGGCGGGGTGCTGACCGTCCTGAAAGGAGGCTCCTGCTGCGTAATCGCAGCCGGATCGACCTCCGAGCTCGATACCTTCTCCACAACGGGCTCGGAGGGCCGTTCAACTGCTGGGGGAACCACCTACGAGCTCGGAGGGCTCCTAAGGAAGCTAACCACCTCCGGGCAGAAGTCGGTGTGGCCGAGTTCAGGGATGTAAGAGAGAGCTGAGTCATCAGAGCACTAAAAATAATATGGAAAAAGTCACGCAAATTGTGATGAGAACTTACTCGTTCACCCGCTCCTCCTCCCAGCCTAGGAACAAGTCATCATCTTCATGACGACCTCTCCTTCGGACCGCGAAGCAGGCGGCGAGCTGGTGGGCGGCGAGGTCGGGGGCACGGTAACCAGCTGCGATGTGGGGCAGACTTGATCTAACCTCCCCAAGCCCCTGTTGATTTCCGATTCATAGGTCATAATCTCCTCCCTCACTTTCTTCTGAGCGTGCCCGGAAGTCGGCGGAGTCGACCCTGTAGCCTTCCTCTTGCCTTTGTCAACGGTGGGAGGGCCAGTGGGGACCGAGCTTGGAGGATCCACCTCGGCAGGGGGCAGTCTCGGGGGAGCAACCTTGGGGGCATCCATTCGCCTCATTTGCCCCAAAACAGATTTCTTTCGAGAAGCCACGACGTCCGCAGGGGGCTTGTGGCGATAGATGGGAATGTTGGGGACTGCAGAAACATTGGAATTGGAGTCAGTCAGATAGGCCGACAATGTAAATTCGGCAATCATGGAGTAAGGGTACTTACGGGGGATGTTCAAGTTACGCCGGTAAGTATACAGGCCGGCGTTGAGTCGGTCAAGCTCAGTGTTCAAAGCATTCACATCCTGCCAGCTCGGTGGAGTATCATGAACGATGTCAAATGCCTCTTTGAAGTCCCAGTAAAGGTTGGTAGTAGTGGGTGTGAAAACTGTAAAAGAAGAAGAGAATTAGATCAGTACAAGCATCTATATCGAAAATAGGGCGCAACTCACCATGCTCTACCCGATTGGCATAATCGGTTAGGACAATGATGGGCAGTGTGCTCGAAGGGTCCACATACTCCCACGCCCCCCCAACGAACCACCATTTATAATGCCACCCCTCAATATTACTTGGGATCCCGCTCACGAGCTCCCAACTTTTACGAAGCTGCACGGCATTATATTCGCCGGCTTGATGGATGGGCATCATCACAAAGGCCAGCTCGCCCGGGGTCATTAGTCGATGCACCCCCGCCTGCCCGAGTACGGTCATAGTAGAAATAATGTAACTCCACCCATTAGGAGTGATCTGGGTTAAGTTCTGGTTTCAGGCCGCCAGCAGGTGGGAGATGGCCGGATGAAGCGGAAACCGGATCCCGGCCTCCATTATTTGCTCGTTGACCGCGATCATCCCGGGTGGCGGCTGGTCGGCAATTTCATCAGAGGTCGCCCCATAAAAATTCACGTCCCGGGGGACCTTCTAAAGACGGCGGAGAGATTGCACGTAGCCATAGGTGAGAACCGACCTATTTTTGTCATGCGATGCCACGAAGTCCGACTTGACTGACCTCCGGTAGTCGCGGGCTGGTCTCTTGTATGGGGCCTGGGCCACATCTTTCTTTTCTCTCTTTGAAGGGGAAAGGAACAAGACTTTGGGGGTGGGGGAGTGTTATGAGAATCTGGGAATGGGGAGGGGTGATGGCCGAAATATAAGGGGGAGAGAGGGAAGGGAGAGTTGGCAATGGTTTAATGAGATGGGATTATAGGGGGCTAGTTACAAGACATCACAAGGACAAATTCCATCTCTTTACTCTTGCAAGGGGGCGGCACTTGATCAGAATTTGGGGCTGCATTATGGTAGTCCCGGATCTAGACGCGATTTTAGCTCCGACGGCGTATTTTTTTATATTTTTCAGTTTGGTTTTTTGTTCCAAAAATTATTTTAAACGTACCATTAAACTCACATGAGTTTTAGGATTCCATTTGAAGTTCTCCTTTCTCATTTTGAATTATTTAAATTTTGACATTATCAACGGGCCTATTTTACTGATAAAAACCCGAAAAGTGCCAGTAGGTTGTTTCGGCTCGAAAAGCTCGTCTGTCACCTGAAAAATTTAGAAACTTGTACACATTTTTAAAAAAAAAAGTATAACATTTAAACACGTTAGAAAAAATAAACAAATAAGTCATAAATGGATTCGGGTTGTTACATCCTACACCCCTTAAAAGGAATTTCGTCCTCGAAATTTACTTACTTATCCCGAAGGCATTGGGGGTACTTAGCCAGGATCTCATCCTCTCTTTCCCAAGTGGCTCCCTCCTTTCCATGTCTGCTCCACTGTACTAGTAATAGAGGTACTTCTCGGTTTCTTAGAATGTGGACCTTTCTCCCCAAAATAGTCACTGGTACTTCTTCGTAAGTCAAATCGCGACTCAAACTTAGATCTTTGAAATCGACGACATGGTCCGGGTCGCTTAGGTATTTCCTAAGTGTGGACACATGAAATACGTTATGTACTTGTGATAACTCTGGCGGTAGGGCTAGTCAGTGGGCAACGCCTTCGACTCTATCCAAAATGTCGAAGGGCCCTACGAAGCGAAGTTTCATCTTACCTCTCTTGCCGAAACGAATTAGTCCCTTCATTGGTGCAACTATTAAGAACACCTTATCACCAACTTCAAAGTGTAGATCTTTTCTTCGTGTATCGGAGTAGGACTTCTAACGGTCCTGAGCTATCATTATTCTTTCTCTAATCCGAGAGATGGTCTCCACAGATTTCTCCACAAGTTTGGGTCCTAAGATCTTTCGGACTCGAACTTCGTCCCAACAGATAGGCGACCTGCACTTTTTCCCATAAAGTGCCTCGAATGGTGCTATTTGTATCGTAGCTTGATAACTGTTGTTGTAAGCAAATTCCACTAGAGGGAGATTCGTTTCCCAACTTCCTTCAAAGTCCAAGGCGCAAGCCCTCAACATATACTCCAAGGTTTGTATTGTCCTTTGTTACTGACCATCTGTCTGAGGATGATATGTCGTGCTGAATTTCAACTCAGTCCCCAAAGCTTGTTGTAAGCTTTTCCAGAAATTTGAGGTGAAGCGGGGGTCTCTATCTGAAACGATTGAGACTGGTATGCCACGCAGTCGGACTACTTCTGCTATGTACAATTGTGCAATCTTATCCATCGAGTAGGTCATACGGATAGGAATGAAATGGGCTGACTTTGTGAGTCTGTCTATCTCAACCCAGATAGCATCGTGATTTTTAATTGTCTTGGGAAAGCCCGTGATAAAATCCATAGCGATGTTCTCCCATTTCCATTCCGGTATCTCCAGCGGATTCAGTATTCCTGATGGTCATTGGTGATCTGCTTTAACCTGCTGACAAGTCAAACATTTTCTCACAAATGAGCTATCGATCTTTTCATTCCTCTCCACCAAAAGTTCTCCCACAGTTCCCGGTACATATTTGTCTCTCCAGGGTGTACGGTGTATGGGGTATTGTGGGCTTCTCTTAATAACTCATTCGTCAGTTGCTCTGTCTTCGGCACACAGACCCTGTTCCTGAACATCAAAGTTCCATCAGGACACACGACGAAACCTTGAATGGTTCCTTTCTTTGCTCGTTCCTTCATTTACTCGAGGAATTTATCACTCTCCTATGTTTCTTTGATTCTTTTTCGCATCGTTGATTGCACTGTGAGTGGAACTATTGTCGCATTTGCACAGCAACGGTTGGAGAATTCCAATTTAAATTGGGAAAAATCTTTGAGTAGTGATTCTTGCTCAGTGGGCATGGCACTGAGTGTCGCACTTCCCTTTCTGCTCAGCGCGTCAGCCACGACATTCGCTTTCCCAGGGTGATAATGGATAGTGCAATCATAGACTTTCACCAGTTCAAGTCATCTTTTTTGTTGCATGTTCAATTCTTTTTGCGTAAAGAAGTACTTCAGGCTCTTGTGGTCCGTGTATATTTCACACTTACCACCATACAAGTAGTGTCTCCATATCTTAAGAGCGTGAACAATGGCTGCTAACTCCAAGTCATGCGTAGGATAGTTCTGTTCGTACGTCTTAAGTTGGCGGGACGCGTACGCAATGACCTTCCCATTCTGCATAAGGACACAGCCCAATCCTGATAAGGATGCGTCGGTGTAGATCACAAATCCTTCCTACCAATCATGAATAGTCAATACCGGTGAGGTTAATCTCTTTTTCAGTTCTTGAAAACTTTCCTCATAGGTAGACGTCCAGACAAACTTTTCATTCTTCTTGGTCAAGTGTGTCAGCGATTTCGCAATACGTGAGAAATCCAAGATAAATCTCCGGTAGTATCCTGCCAGTCCCAGGAAACTTCTTATATCGTTTACATTGGTTGGGGCCCTCCAGTCTACTATGGCTACCAACTTTGCAGGATCCATTTCGATTCCCTTTGCTGAGATTATGTGACATAGGAACATCACTCGGTCAATCCAGAATTCACACTTTCTAAACTTGGCATATAATTTTTCACGTCTCAGTGTCTCCAAGACAGTCTTGAGGTGCTCTTCGTGTTGCACTCGATCCATCGAGTAAATCAGTGTATCATCGATGAATACAATGATGAATTGGTCCAAGTATTGGTGGAATACTCGGTTCATCAAATCCATGAAAACTGCGGGTGCATTCGTCACTCCAATAGGCATCATTGTGAATTTGTAGTGTCCATACCTTGTCCTAAAGGCCGTCTTTAAAATATCACTTCCCTTCACTTTCAGTTGGTGATAGCCCGATCTTAGATCGATCTTTGAGAATACTGTCGCGTGTTTCAACTGGTTGAACAAGTCCTCGATTCTGGGGAGAGGATACTTGTTCTTGATGGTCAACTGGTTTAACCCTCTGTAATAGATACACATTTTGAGTTATCCATCTTTCTTCTTCACAAAGAGTACAGGTGCTCCCCAAGGCGATATGCTCGGACGGATGTACTTCTTATCCATCACGTTCCTGCAGTTGCTCCTTTAATTCTTGTAACTCCTTGGGTGCCATTTTGTACGGCGCCCTTGACACGGGTGCACCGCCAGGTGTCAAGTCAATTGTGAATTCTACTTGGCGATCTGGGGGTAATCTAGACAGTTCTTCAGGAAATACGTCGGGATATTCGTTTACGATTCGCACTTCAACTGGCAATTTCATGTCCTTAGTCATTGCGGAGAGGTTGACTAGGTATCCATGGCAATTCTACCTTTGTAGTAGCTTGGCAGCTTGCATTGCGGAGTTTACCCTCACTCCAATCTTGGTCTTCGTTCCCTGAAAGGTGAAACGTTGGCCATCCATCGTTTTGAAATCTATTTCCCTTTCCGAACACCTTATGATAGCCATGTTTCGTCTTAACCAATCTATCCCTAGGATTATGTCAAAATCTTTCATCCTTAGAACATGAAGTTCGGTTTTTATCTTTTGTTTTCCTATCCCTATGTTCACACTCTTTACTAGTTCCTGAATGTTTATTATATCACTGGACAGAATGCTTACATTCAGAGTTTCACTATTAACACACTTTTCAACTTAAGGTTTTTCTTAAACCTTTCAGACACAAAGGAGTGTGATGCTCCAATATCAAATAATACGTGAGCAGGCAACCCAAGAACTAGTAACGTACCTGACATCGTTTCATTAAGAGTAGGGTCTTCCATGCCCTCATCTCCAATTATTGCATTCACCTGACCGCATCCCCTCTGTGGCTGGGGGGGAAATTCCCTCTCGGTGGCCCAGGTGGGCGGTAGTTACCGTTCGGGGGTCCCGGCAGATGGAAGTTGTTTGTCGGCTGCTGGCGGTTCTGATTCCTTATTTCAGGCAGGGGTCCATTAGCAGGCTGGGGGCATTCACGAGCCTTGTATCCCGGTTGGTGGCACCTAAAACACGTGCATGTCCCCTTGAAGCACGGTCCCACATGTGACCTTCTCGCGTCGAAAGCGTAAAGGCGCCCTCGCTCAGTTTGAGCAACAAGAAAGTTATTCCCCCTCTGTGGTTGGTTTGAGTTCCTCCTAAAATTTGAGGACCAGTTCCTGTTCGCTGCTAAGGCAGGTGGAGTCTGCTTGAACTCCAGTCCTAAACTGATGGACACAATCAGCACACGGTCGAACACTTCACCGTAGCTGGGGAGCTTCAGCCCAGCTACAACTCCTCCGATCTCAGGCCTCAGGCCTATCTCGAATCTCCTCGCTTTCCTCTCGTCCATCTCCACTAGATGTGGAGCATAACGAGATAGCTTGTTGAACTACTTCTCGTACTCAGTGACCGAGAGAGTTCCTTGTTTGAGGTTCACAAATTGACCTCCTTTTCAATCCCAAGGGCTCCATGGGAAGTATCTCCTCGTCACTGCTCGCTTGAAATCCTCCCAAGTGAAGGATTCCCTCTCGTCGGGCACCATGGTATGCTCGTGGGCTTCCCACCACTGGGCAACATCCTCCGCCAACTGGAATTGGGCACATGACACTTTCTGGGCCTCCGTCACAGTCATGTGGCAGAAAATTTGTTCCATCTCGGCTATCCGTTCCTCGGTCCCCATTGGTCCTTCATTTCCCTTCAGCGGGGTGGCTACAACCGTTGAAATTGTTCGATAGTGGAGTTCGCGTGAGGGTGATGGAGTGGTGCATGAGCAGGTGGTGGGGGTGGTACTTGCTGCTGCATGAATGTCTGTAGGGAGCTGAAGAACTCACGTGCCATGTCACCAGACGCGGCGCGTGGAGCCTCAAGGCCCTACTTTAACCTTCAGATGGTTCCCTATTTACACGTAGGTTCCTCCTGGGTGGTGCCATCCTAAAGAAAAGTTTAGGAGAAGGAAGTATTAATTCATATAGGTATGATAAAATTCAAAACAAGAGAATCCAACATATAACAGCATGGTATTAAATCAATAACGCATGGGAGCACACGTAAACCGGGGCGTACTGTCTAGATGAACAGCACGGTAGTCGGGCTCGACAATGCATGTTAGGGAAACCATGACATATGTTGTAACATTGAGATAAACATAACGGATATAATAGAATGTCCCACAAAAGAAACACGTGAGACTATAGTATGCATACATAATTGAAAAGAGAAAGGCAAGTTCTCAAGGTCAAACGGTGAGAAATGGGTCTCCAACAAAATTTAAAGGGTACGAGACTTTAAAAATATATAAGCATAACATTAAAATAAGTTGAGTAATATACATATTCGACAAACTAAAAGCAGGCGCACGGGCAACTAAAAAATAACGGTTCGGTAGCAAAAGGGTTCAAACTAGGTCGACCACAAGTCTCCTAATTCTATTACATCACCCGAGAATTCATCCCCAAAAACTATGTACAAAACGCATCTACTGCGTCAGATCAATCTGTGACGGAGCAAGCGTCAGGGTGGTGGTTCGGCCCTGCCTCAGCATCATTGGTTCTAGCTGCTGGTCCCATAGTGGGACTATAGTAACTGTCCTCTGTCGGATCATTGTTCTGGTCGACGTCGACGTATGCCCCAACCGGGTCTGACGCTACAGGCCCTCCAAATAGCCCGGTCTCCTGCCAAATATCCACGCCCAGATGGCGGTGGGTCTTTGCTACCGCCGTCTAGCGTTCTCGTGCTCAAACAGGTCGATGTCCTCGAGCTCCAGTCCCGCCTCCCTTTCTTACAGGGTCCTCTTCTAAGCTCGTACGACCAAGATCTCGTGCTCTACGAAATGTCTATCCATGCCGATGCTCCCAACTACTGTCTCGTGAAAGGCGGCCCTGGCGATCTCCAGGTTGGACCATTCAAAGGCCCTGGTAGCTGTGTCGATGCTCTCGGACAGATCGTCCATGAAAGTGGTGAGGCTAGCACGGTCCAGTGTCTGGGCGTCAGTAGCCCACAGTGAATCGAACACTCCCTGCGCACGCATTAGCCATCGTGGCTGAACTGCATCCCTCAGGAGGGCTGCAGCCTCCTGCTCGGTCTGAACTAGGCCCTCTAGGAGAGCTCGTCCTCTGAAGGTGATGAAACGGGCAGTGAAGTCATAGATAGACTCGCGCTCACACTAGTACATGCTCATGAGACGGAGAGTAAAAACCATACAATCCTCCTAAGGTTCCCGTCTAAAAAGAAATGATCTAGGATTAATGACAAAGAAGAAATAGTAGTCGTACATAACAAGTAAACAATTTTGCTCGCAAGAAAGATCTTCACATAAGGTTAACACATGTATTACGAGAAATCAAGTAACATGCGCAAAAGGGTATGTAAATCAGGTATCAGTTCCCATATTGTATTCTTCTCTTTCCTTTGGGTTTTACTCGTCTCTTTTAAGACCTTCGTATTTTTTCTTTTTACTTCTTGGTTGTTCTCGTTTGTAGGGTTTTATTATATAATTTCTGACAAGTCATTGACATACCTCGAGGCTCTTCCGGTACGCTGCGGTAGACAACCTTCCCACTAGTAACATTTATTAGAATTTATGAAAATTGTCTACTTACCTAAGTAAAGTTTTGAAGTAAAAAGAAAGTAAGTCATTTGGTCCAGAGTTTTGAACATAAGCTCTGATACCACCTGTAACGCCCCGGAATTCAGAACGTTGACCTACGAGGTCATAACGCCCTAAACCAGAGTCATCACTTAGTGAACCATAAAACTGAGCCAGAAAATTTCTTTTAAAAGGTAGGACAAACAAATTGAGTTGCAACGGAATAAAACTTAACACAAGTTTAAAAATAGAAGGGTAGAAAAATTCAATACTTAGTACAGAAACATCATTGGTACAAGATCCACGGAGTATTAATTAGACATATTATTCGAATTTAGAAAACAGTTTGTTTATTGAATAAGGCAGTGGGGGAAGCGGGTCATCTACTGCAGCTCCCGACCCTCAGCATCATAACCTGAAAAGGGGTTTTAAGGGGGCGTGAGATAAATTCTCAGCGGGAAACCTATACGCTGTTATACACATTGATAGGAATTCAAAAGGGTAGAAGCTTTTACTCATTCTCTATATAACACAAAAACTTACTCACAATTTCTTGTTAGTAGTTCATACATTATCCAAAATTTATAACATAAATCATATCATTCAACAATCACGCATATGGGTGGCACTGGTAATGTCTACCACGTCCAATCCCACAACATTCAAACAAAATGGGGTGGCACCGGTAGGCGCCTTACCGCTTCCAACCCCCAATAGCTTCCTTATATACCCTTGCTTCCTTATATCAACGCTTCTTTATCTCCCTGCAAAACCACCAATTCATTCTCACGGGACTCATCCCAAAAATCATTAGCACGAGGCCCAACAGATAAATGACACATATAGTTCATGTTCCAATATTCACAAAAATTATATTCGTACTCACATGATTTTCAGTGCATTGTTTACCAAAACCACAAGTTTCAAAAATATATCTTTTAACAGTGTTTATTTAGTTTGCTTTGAAAACTGTCAACAATCCGTATAACATTATCGGCTAATACAGATAGTGTCACCCACCTGACAACTTTTCAAGTAAAAGTTTTAACTCCTAGGAAGCTTTTGAACATGGGACGACTTCCAAGCTTCCGAACTAACCCCAAGGACCTAGCACAGTCCGTTCGTTTAGTCATTGTTCATTCTTTTATTTAATAAATGGTTTCGCATCGAATTAAGGTCTCTTCGATAAAAAGGCATTTAGTAGTTAAAAGTAAGAGTTCATTTCGAGTTCGACGTGACTCGATTATTGGATTGGTACGATTTCCCTATTTTGTGAAAGGGTTCACAAATCGAAGTCGGGTCTAGTAAAAAAAACTTAATAATACAAATAAAACATCCAAACATATATTCACAAAAGAAAACATGAACCATTCAACAACCTAAAACATGCTTGGTTCTAAAAGTATTACCATTCCTTCTCCCTAGTACTACTCATTTGGCATAAAGACATGTAATCATGCATAAATGGAAAATAGGAATTTTTTAGTATGTTATACATCTTTTGAAAAGGAACAGAAATCATCAAGGGCACAAATTTGTTTGAGTAAGAAAATAAGGTACATTTGCGATTTAAGGTAGAGTATTGAAAGGTTCGTCAAAACAGTGCACACTTTAAACTAAAAATCATAACTCACTGGAAAAATATCTAAAAATAACGAAATTAAAATATGTTATACAAAACTTAAAATAAGAAACTTTCATTTATAAACCTAAGACATTTGAGCTAAGGGTCGGTACTAGGTTTTTGAGTAAAAATCAATTCATAACAGGGTACGTCATACAGTACATGCTTCATATGAAAATTCGCAACCCACAGGAAACTTAACGAAAATTCACCAAACTTTAATATGTCATTCTGGACTCCTGTAAGAGAACATACAATTTTTCCATGATTGTCATGCTAAGGAAACAAGGATAAATAAATTGTTGAACTCGTAGTTTCAAACTTCGTCAATCATTTGTCACATAAATTTCACATAGGCATATCTCGTGATTTTCTATATAAAACACTATGATTTTTGGGTATTATTTAAAAGACATCAAGAGTAACATTCCCAAATTTTTCTAGAATTTTCCCAGTTTTGTAAATAAGTAAAACAATACGAAAGATTCACTGCTCCTAGTTTCACGTAGTCTTAGATACATAAATTTCCACGGATTTACTATCCTTGGAGACAGATAAGATGACCACCAATTTTCAGTAGGTTGTTCTATACTTCAAATACTAGATCTAGGAATTTTTCCACGATTTTAAAACATCAAAAAGGCTTCGAACGAAATGACATCGAAAAGGGGCAGTAGCATATACGAACCTTTTTTAGTTTTATCGAACATTCACAAAAAAAAATAAACATGCTCAAACACATTAGAGATCACATACACAACCTTTATACATGATTCTAAAAGTTTAAACAACATTAGATGGGGCTCTTAGCATGCCATTTCTATGCTCAAGACAAGGGGTGATCATGAAACTAAGAAAAGAGGTCATTTGGACTTACCCTTGTAGTTTTTTTCTTAGTATGGATGGCTTGGGACTCAAGGTGGTAAACAACCCAACTCTTAACAGATGTTGTGTCCAACAATGGTGATGGTGGTGGTCGATCAAGATGGAAGGGAGGGGGAAAAAGGGTGTTCTTCTACTTCTACCTCTCAAGCTTCTCCATCTTTCTTTTCTCTCTTTGAAGGGAAAAGGAACAAGACTTTGGGGGTGGGGGAGTGTTATGAAAATTGGGGAATGGGGAGGGGTGATGGCCAAAATATAAGGGGGGGAGAGGGAAGTTAGAGTTGGCAATGGATTAATGAAGTGTGATGATGAGATGGTTTAATGAGATGGGATTATAGGGGGCTAGTTACAAGACATCACAAGGCCAAATCCCATCTCTTTACTCTTGCAAGGGGGCGGCACTTGGTCAGAATTTGTGGCTGCCATTATGGTAGTCCCAATTCTAGATGTAATTTCGGCTCTGACGGTGTATTTTTAGATATTTTTCGGTTTGGTTTTTGGTTCCGAAAAGTATTTTAAACGTACCGTTAAACTCGCACGATTTTTAGGATTTCATTTGAAGTTCTCATTCCTCATTTGGAATTCTTTAAAGTTTGAAAATTGTCACCTGAAAAAATTAGAAACTTGTACAAATATTTTTAAAAACAACTATAACATTTAAACACATTAAGAAAAATAAACAAGTAAGTCCTAAATGGATTCGGGTTGTTCAATCCTACACCCCTTAAAAGGAATTTCGTCCTCGAAATTTACTTACTTAAGGCATTGGGGGTACTTAGCCAAGATCTCATCCTCTCTTTCCCAAGTGGCTCCCTCCTTTCCATGTCTGCTCCACTGTACTAGTACTAGAGGTACTTCTCGATTTCTTAGAATGTGGACCTTTCTCCCTAAAATAGTCGCCAATACTTCTTTGTAAGTCAAATCGCGACTCAAACTTAGATCTTTGAAATCAACGACATGGTCCGGGTCACTTAGGTATTTCCTAAGTGTGGACACATGAAATACATTATGTACTTGTGATAACTCTGGCGGTAGGGCTACTCAGTAGGCTACTCCTTCGACTCTATCCAAAATGTCGAAAGGCCCTACGAAGCGAGGTTTCTGCTTACCTATCTTGCCAAAACGAATTAGTTCCTTCATTGGTGTGATTCTTAAGAACACCTTATCACTGACTTCAAAGTGTAGATCTTTTCTTCGTGTGTCGGCGTAGGACTTCTGACTGTCCTGAGCTATCTTTATTCTTTCTCTGATCCGGGAGATGGTCTCCACAAATTTCTCCACAAGTTCGGGTCCTAAGAACTTTCGGACTGCGACTTCATCACAATAGATAGGCGACATGCACTTTTTCCCATAAAGTGCCTCGAACGGTGCCATTTGTATCGTAGCTTGATAACTGTTGTTGTAAGCAAATTCCACTAGAGGGAGATTCGCTTCCCAACTTCCTTCAAAATCCAGGGAGCAAGCCCTCAACATATCCTCCAAGGTTTGTATTGTCCTTTCTGACTGACCATCTATCTGAGGATGATATGCAGTGCTGAAGTTCAACTCAGTCCCCAAAGCTTGTTGTAAGCTTTTCCAGAAATTTGAGGTGAAGCGGGGGTCTCTATCAGAAACGATTGAGATTGGTACGCCATGCAGTCAGACTACTTCTGCTATGTACAATTGTGTAAGCTTATCCATCGAGTAGGTCATACGGATAGGAATGAAATTGGCTGACTTTGTGAGTCTGTCTATCACAACCCAGATAGCATCGTGATTTTTAATTGTCTTGGGAAAGCCCGTGACAAAATCCATAGCGATGTTCTCCCATTTCCATTCCGGCATCTCCATCGGATTCAGTAATCCTAATGGTCATTGGTGATCTGCTTTAACCTGCTGACAAGTCAAACATTTTCTCATGAAATGAGCTATCGATCTTTTCATTCCTCTCCACCAAAAGTTCTCCTGTAGTTCCTGACTTGACCGTGAAATGCTAAGTTCTTAACTAGCAGTTACGCCACAAGAGTATGGGATCACTGTAGCAAGGGTATGTATTTGGACCAAGTAGTATTGAAACCGAAGGGGGTTTTGTATGCGTGAAAATACCTGGAAATGTATACTTCGTAACTAATATGGATGCGATTTGAGAGTTGGCGAGTGTGTTACATAAACGGAGAGTTGGCGGGTGCGTGTAACTAATATTGATTAGACATAAATCGAACGACTCTCCAAAAACGGAGAAGTCATCCATAAACACTTCCATTATTTTCTCAATCAACCCATGGAAAATAGCCATCATGCACCTTTGAAAAGTGGCGGGTGCGTTACACAACCCGAATGGCATTCTCCTGTATGCATATGTACCATAAGAGCATGTAAAGGTGGTTTTTTCCTGATCCTCCGGGGTAATCATAATTTGATTGTACCCAGAATATCCATCTAGAAAACAGTAATACTCAAAACCCCCTAATCTATCGATCATTTGGTCAAGAAACGGCAAAGGAAAGTGATCCTTACATGTAACTTTGTTCAGTTCCCTATAATAAATACACACACGCCAACCTGTCACCAATCTAGTAGCCACTAATTCATCAGTTTCAGATTTAATCACAGTGGTACCCCCTTTTTTAGAAACAACATGCAATGGACTCACCCAAGGACTATCAGATATGGCAAAGATCATATTTGTTGGGAAATTTATAGTTTTGATGAAAGTGGCAAAAACAGATGTAATAGGACCAGTCAGACCTGTTAGCTGACTGATGTTTATATTACCTGCTATAGGAAACCAGTTGATAACGATTGTATAGAACAACTGATGAAATAGATAGGTCACATATTGAGGGGGAAACTCAATATGTATAGGTCAGATCTGAAGACTCAAAGGACAGCTGATATCCGACAAGCCAGAATGCTAGAAAAGAACAGAAGATCAGATCAGATCGATTTGATCTAGTCAGATATCTCAGCTGGAGTCATAAAGCTCAAACTCAGTATACTTGAAGATCAGATGACTTCAAGATCGGACCGATCAAAAACCTACATCGGTAAGTCGCTAGTTGAAGCTAAGTCAACCGCAGACCAAGACTCTATTAGGTAAATCGATCGATTCGGATCGATCAAATAAAATTTCACCGTGTGAAATCGATGTTTCACCTAATCATACGCCTATGATCCAACAAGAAGAATGTCAAACGTGGTTGGAAGAACAACACCGAAAAGTGAGTCCGCTATCCAATAAGAACAAGACACGATGATGATCGGAGCGGCATTGCGGGATTTGATGCTACCTCTCAGAACGGCTACAAAGTACAAGTTCACGCTTTTGGCCATGCTGCCTCCTGAAGCTCGCACATCAAGCCCGCAAGTCTACTAAATATAGCCCGAAATTCAAATTGCTCTCCAACGGCTCTTTGATTTCAAGGTCTATAAATATGCGATCACACTTCGTAGTGAAAAAAAGCAGTAAACGCCGAACAATCAAGAAGCTCAAGCTAATATCAGATTTCCGCACAAGAACACGAACAAGAAGATTAATTTTCATTAAGTGTTCATCCCATAAAGTTCTTAGCATAGAAATCTTTTCATCTAGCTGCTAGGCTGCTTATACGCAAGAAAAGATTTCATAGTTGGAACCAAAACAATCTTACCCAAACCCTCAAGTTAGGTTAAGTTGTTTAGCAAGATTTCGCATCTAGGGTTTCTAGTTCTGATCTCTGGGATCGGTTGAGTGTGAACTCCTTAAACATCTAGTTGGTGTACTGTGTTGGACTTACACATAAAACAAAGTCCAGTTGGTTAAGTAGGTGCCCCTTGTGATAGGGAAGAGTGGACGTAGGACTGGTTTGTCCGAACCACTATAAATCATGTGTGCCTTTACCGCTTTGATTAACTGATTACACAATCGCACACAACCTTCAAAGCGCATACATATTCCAAACTGAGATCAGTTAGCACCAAGCTTCTGATCTGATCAAACTTGACACTTCACCAACCGATTAAAAGATTAACTTTGGAATCGATTTATCAAAACGGTTTTTCACACGGGTAAAACTTAAGCTTCCCGCACACATCGCTTAAACCGATAGTTATCGAATCGACCGCCTTTCAGCGATCAAGAAGTTGGTTATCGACCAAAATGATTCACTCACACTCGATCGAAGTTAATCGCCTCACACCGATTTTCACAAAAGTTTTCGAAGTCTATTCACCCCTCCCCTCTAGACTTCTGCCCTCACAAAACCCGTTCGGGACCTACAAGTGGTATCAGAGCAGTTGGTTCTACTGATCACTGACTTTGTGTATCATCGATTCTTAAGGAAGAATCTTTGTGGTCGATCGAACCGATCTTGAAAAACCATTTTAAAACTCATTCATTTTCCAAAATCACTCAAAGATGGATAACACCTCGGGAATGTATCATGATCTCGCCAAGTTCTCAATCGATGAGTATGCAGATTAGGCCATATATATGTCCAACCATCTAGGTTCGACAAGGGTAGAATGATGGAAGTCATCGAAAAGAGGACCCATCATCATATACTACGACAACCCTACGCTTTTGGAGGAGATCCAGACTTTACCCCGGAAGTCTTGTGCGTAAAAAGCCCAAATTTTTGATGGATGCGGAAGAAAGGAAATCGCATACTCTAGATACTATCGCAAAGGCACATTATCATGAAAATAATGGATAAGGTCACCAAGGAAAAGATTAAGTATCTCAAATCATGAAAAGCAATGTGGGATACTCGTTAAATATCTTGAGGAAATGAACAGATAAAAGACAAATAGTCTACAAGTTTAACCGGTGAAGTTCGAAAAATCAAGATGTTGCCCAACGAAACCATCAACGAACTCGATGGAAGGATTACAATGTCTATAAACAAGCTTCGAGAACTTGGTAGAGATGTCCGATAAAGATATCAACTACAAAATCCTAAGGTCTCTCACCAAGAAATGGGACATGAAGGTCACGTGTAATCAAGGATTGCCAAGACATTTCAAAAATGAAGCCAAGTAGCTTGTTCTTGAGTCTTAAAGCTCACGAGTTCGATTTGATTGAAAGAGGACAAGCCGATGAAGATGAGGTACCCAACAAGCCTCAACTTCAAAATTAGTTGCTTTTAAGGCAACCAAAGAAGAAACGAAGGCCAACGAACCTCATTGGGAATATAATGAGTCGGTATCAGACGCTTCGCTACCAGAAGCTTGAGAAGTTTAACGTCCAACTTGGTAAGTATCGAAGATTTTATAAGGACTATCAACATAGCCGAGGGAGAGATAGGAGATCACCCAACGATCTCCGTAAAGAACCAGATCCGCTGATCGGAGGGATCACAGAGATGAAAGGAAAAGAGATAATCGATCGAGGAAGGAAGAGATAACCAATCGATGTAAGAAGCTCGGACTACTATCGAAAAGCGAAGTCACCGACAGGGTCATACAGACGGAGTGATTCACCGAAGGAAAGGTTCGGTGGATCAAGGAGCGTGCTTCAACCGGTGGAGAAGCCAAATACTATAGCGCCGACCGCCCGCACTGGACGCCAAGAGAAAGGGAAGAAAAGAGGAATAGAAGAGAGCAACGTTATAGGGACGTAAGAGCCATGGTTGCCGACGTCGTCGAATCGACGATTCCTATCTCAAGCTCGAGGACTCTGGATACTCCTCTGAGAAGACTTCGCCCGACAAGCAGTGCTTTTGACTTCTATGAAAATGAAGATCTCGATATTCTCTTCGACGATGATGAGATCTCGCCTGATGGCCGGGAGGACCAATCTGAGGTAACCTCCAAACTCGCTTGCTTCGCTTTACACTGCTATCATTAGCACACCGCTGGGAGATTGACCTGCAGCTCTACTCGTGAGCAATTGCTTGAGGATCTCTCCAATGCAAATGAGACACTTATGCTATAGTGGAAGTTTGAAAATGACAAGCCGAGAATTAGAAATAATCACTTTGCTATGAGAATGACCTCAAAGAAAGCCTCTCAACTTAAATCTCCAAACCGCCGAAGTCAACCGAGGAATGTAAAATTCTCGAAGTTAAGGCTTCGATCAGAGAAGCAGATCAAAGATCACCGGATATTAACAAACAAAGACAAGTCGATGATTTCAAACTTCTTCAAGCAAAATTTGATGAGCTATTCCAATGCATGAAAGTCCGAAATCATCCGAGGATAATCTGCAGAAGAAAATAGAGGTTTTCACAAAATCATCTAAAACCTGCTCAAGACATGAACACCTATTTTTGAACAACGATTAATAAGAAGGGACTTGGCTATGAGAACCCTTCCACATCCTCAAAAGCCCCGGCAGATTCATCTCAAAAGGGTGTAATCAGACGAGTTTCTGACAAATATACACCAAAAGCCAAACATGTATCTAATAAGGGAAAAAGACCGGTTGAGCAGGTAAGGCAGAGCCTAACCAGAAGGGGAACAGAAATGGACCCCAACTGGTAAAGCATCAGTCGAGGAATCAACAGAAGAACCTAGTTCTTCTGAAGAGACCTCAACCTGATCAACAGATCAGGAATCAGAAAAGACAACCTGAAAAAGGGAAGTCCAATCTGAGACCCAATCAAGGTCAGCTGCCTAATAAGCATGCTTCAGGTAAACTGCAAAAACCACCTATGCCAAAAAGATATGAATCTTTTGATGGTAGCAGTCGTACCTACCCCTATAATCGAAATCTAGGGTCACAAGACCAACCACAATCGATAAAAAGAAGACAAACAGAAAAAATAAATCCCAAGTCTTCTAAGTCATCCAAGGTTCACACTAATAATCATACAAATCAGAAAGCATATAAAGAGACGTATGATTATGTTGATAGGTATGGGAGACAAATCAGGGCCTTCGATCTAACCGATCACAATAGAAGTGCTCTGTTTGTATGGATCCCCAAAACTAATCCTAACCCCTCGGGACCCAATTCAAAAGGGGTACCTAAAAGCCGATTTGGTCAGGGATCGCGGGGTCCGCCAACAAAGGAGGTGTGCAAGCAACTATCTGGTACATCGATAGTGGATGTTCAAGGCACATGATAGGAAGCAAGCACCTCCTCAGCTCTTACATAGAACATAAAGGCCTGCTTGTACTCTTCGGTGATGATAACTTTGGTTATACCAAAGGATTCGGAACCTTAGAGAATGATGATGTACAAGTAACTGGAGTCTCGTATGTCGAAGGTCTGAAGCACAACCTCTTATCGGTTTCACAATTTTGCGACAACGGATTCAGTGTTGAGTTCTCGACTGATCAATGCACTATCAAGAATCGAGCCACTCAACAGATTTTGCTAACTGTTTCAAGAAAAGGGACGATCTACACAGCAGATGGAACAGCTGTCCAAGAAATGCATGCCTGATTGTTAAGAGCTCCAAAAGTAGCAGCTGGCTCTGGCACAAAAGAATGAGCCATCTGAACTTTAAAACTCTTAATAAGATAGCAAGGATGTCTCTAGTGGAAGGACTTCCGAATGAAGTATTTTCAAAGGATCAGACATGTGCTGCATGTCAGAAGGGAAAACAGGTCAAAGCTTCATTCAAGGGAATTCCTGGACCGGCATCCAAATAGAGTACTTGGTTGCTTATATGGATCTATTTGGACCCGGGCTTACACGGTCGGTCTCAACGGACGCAAATATACTCTGGTAATCGTGGATGACTATTCCAAGTTTACCTGGGTTATATTCTTACATAAGAAGAATGAGACGACAACGAAGATACCCGAGCTGCTAAAAAGATTACAAAATGAGAAGGGTGTCAGTGTAGTAAAAATCAGATCAGATAAAGGTACATAATTTCTGAACTCTTTTATTACTGATTTTTGCTCTAAGTTTGGTATACAAAGATGAAACATCACCGCAAGGACGCCACAACAAAATGGAGTAAATGAATCGGAGGAATGTAACTCTCAAAGAAGTTCGCCGCCGACGATGTTAGTTTAACATGCAATACCAAGCCGTTTTCAAGCGTATAATCAACACTGCATGCCATACTCGGATGATGTCTTCGACTAAGGCTCACTACAAAACACCCTATGAATCGTGGAAGGACGTAAAAACCTCGTGTTTCCTACTTCCATGTTTTTGGGTGTAAGTGTTTCATACACAACAATGGGAAGAGTCGGTTGAAAACCTTTGAGGCCAAGTCGATGAGGGTATATTCTTAGATATTCCTCATCTAGCAAGGCTTTCGGGGTTTACAATGCATTTAACCCTACTTGTGGAAGAAACACCCCATGTAGTCTTTGATGAAGCATCTTCTGATCAAGAGAAATCTGCCTCAGAACAAGAAGTACCTGATCAACCAGAAACTGATGTTCAGAAAATGGATCAGCTAACGATCAAGGAAAAAGAATCAGAAACCGTAACAGTATACATTCCAGATCTAGCTGATTCACCAAATCATTCAGATCCTAAGGTACAAAAAATTGTTTGGTGAAGAAGTTCGACATAATGGATAAGATCAACTCAACCATCCGGGTTCGGGGGAACATCCGGTTCCCACCAATGTACATCAAGACATGATGAGTCCAACATCAGCTGAGACTTGTTCTTATCAAGTGGATCATAACTCTACACCACTCCCAATCGTTGGTAATGAAATTTTATCAGAAATGGACGGTGTTCTCCAAACCGACGCAAATCAGAACAGAAGGACCTGGATAACCAGTCATCCAACTGATCTGATAATCGGAGACCCATCCGATAAAGTTAAAACTAGACATCGACAGGTGAAAGTGCCATGTATTGTTGTTATCCGCCTATGAAGGAACCAACAACAATAGAGGAAGTTTCTACAAGACGCAAGTCGATTCTAGCCATGCGGGGAGGAGCCGAATGATTCGAGAGAAATCAAGTTTGGGAACTAGTGGACGTACCCAAGTCATCAAGACGTTATTGTCACGGTGGGTATTCAAGAACAAGAGAGATGAGAAAAACGTCATCACCGTAAATAAGGCAAGACTTGTTGCTAAGGGGTATTCACAATCGGAAGAATTGATTATGATGAGACCTTTGCACCGCCGCCGCCTAAAAGCCATTCGGGTTGTTTAAGCTTCGCATATGCTTCCCACAGAGGGTTCATCAGGTATCGATGGACGAAAGAGTGCTTTCTTAAACGGGGTACTAGCAGAGGAAGTTTATGTCGAACAACCTCCAGGCTTTGAAAAGAGCAACCAGGTGTACCGTCTAAGAAAAGCTCTCTATGGCCTGAAACAGGCTCCTCGAGCTTGGTATGATACACTCTCTCAGTTCTTGATCGAAAGTGGGTTCACTAAAGGAACAGTGGACAGAACCTTATTCAGAATAGAAGATGGAAAAGATATTCGATGGGTCAGATTTAAGTGGGACGACATCATCTTCGGATCTCCCAACAAAAGTCTATGTGAAAGATTCAGCAAACTGATGCAAGGAAAATTCGAGATGTCCATGATGGGTCAGATGAATTACTTTCTGGGTCTTCAAGTAAAGCAAAGTACAGAAGGGATATTCATCTGCCAAGCAAAGTACACTAGGAATTTATTGGCTAAGTTTGGAGTTCAAAATTGTAAGGAAGCCAAAATTCCTATGATGACTGGATTCAAGATGGATCCAGATGAGGATGGTCAGAAAACAAATCAGAAGGAATATAGGGCTCTCATTGATCTCTACTATACCGAACGCCAAGAGACCGAGATATAACCTTCGCGAAGAGGGTGTATGTGCCAGATTTCAGGCAAATCCAATGATAAGTCACCTAGAAGCAGCTAAGCGGATTCTTAAGTATCTGAAGGGGACAGTAAACCTTGGTTTATTTTACCCATCAGATGATAATCTAGAGCTTAGTGGGTATTCGATTACGATTATGGAGATTGCAAGATTGACGAAAAAATCCACCTCGAACTTGTCGGGTTCTTAGGAAGTAAACCGATCTCATGGTTCTCAAAAAAGCGTATATCGCTTGCAACATCTACTACCGGGGCGATAATATATGGTCACGAGAAGTCGTTGTTCCCAACCGCTCCGCTTAGTCGTGGTGAGGATTATAACATTGAAGCTAAGAATGTACCTATTTTCTCGATGATGAATAGTAGTCTTTATTGCAATCACTCAGAATCATGTTCTACATACAAGATGCAAGCATGTGGATGTCAGGCACCATTTTATAAGAGATCATGTTGAAAAGAAGAATATCAGAATGGAAAAGATTCATACCGATATACGAAAAAGCTGATATTCTAACCAAGCCACTAGCTGAGATCAGATTCAGAGAATTATGCAATGAGCTAGGGCTTCTGGATCTTGGAGAAAATGCACCTAAAATGTTTGATGGAATGATCTCCAGAACTAGCTGGTTAAGAAACTAATCAGTTCAAGTGAAATCGGTTGAATTTGGTATCTCAATCGATCGTAAGATCACCAAGGAACCGATATGAGAAGGTACTGATCAGATTTAAAGTTTATCAGATTAAATGAAATGATCGTTTAAAGGATTATCTGATTAAATCTGTTCAGTTATACTTTATAAGTCGATTAAGTTGAAATTCAACAAGATTCACAAGATTAAAGCTTAAAATCGCATAAGGATACATGAATTTTACACAACAATGAAATAACATAAATTTTCATTAATAAAGACCCGAAGGTCAGGTTACATTACAAGATACAAGTACAAAAGGACCCGGAGAGGTCAAGACATAAACCCTAAACCCTAGACCTTAACACTAAACCCTCATCCTAACCCTTGAAGAAGTGGAGAGAGATTTTTAAATCGATGCTCTCATTTTCCCCACTTAACAAGGGTGAGAGAGGGGCTTTAAAGAAATCCTAAAGCCGCTAATGGGCTAAAACCAAAGGAGCAACAATGCCTTGATAGATTTTTTTAAGCCAGAGCCCTAAGAAAGAGTCATGGGCTCTCCAACAGTTAAATGGTGAGTTGATATACGGGCATCACCGTTGTCCGATGCGCACACCGTACATCAAACTCATGTTCATTTTCGACCGAGTCCGTTGATGCGGTTACGCTATCTCGATAGACACACAAGGTGCATACGGTTAGGAGAAGTGTCTTCTCGGTTTAGATAAGCGAACCGCCGCCTCGGTGGTAGAGAAGCTTAGCAACGATTGTATGTGAAATCTTTGATGACGACGAAGACAGTGATAAGGGACACACAGGGATGATTTGAGAAGCTGAAATCATTGAAAAAGGGGTAAAAGTGTTTGCTTTAAGTTTCACCCTAAAAATAAGGGTTCACCAGATACATGATTCTACAAAGAAGATAAGTATGGTGAATGGGTTATGTTGTGTAAAAACAATTGGTCCAATTTATAGAGACCAAGCAAGGGTGCAAATGCAAATACGAATTCTCAAAACCTTTTAGAGAAATCTGCACCAAAAGGACAGAGTGTAGAAATCACACGACTGATAATTGGAGAGATTTATGGCGGATTGACATATCGAGAGATTCGCATTTATAATTACGCATAAGTCAAATCGCTACCAACTTAGGGAATAGAAGCTACTACTCTAGACTAAGTTTTGGCGGTAACACTTATCCCAAGAATTGGCTTGATCTCGAGAAGAATCGATTAGGTCAACTAAAAATCGATTACATACTGGTCGATCGATAAGGAAGATCACCGAGCTTGAAACTCCAACAAATCGATACATCACCATGGGAAAAAGAAAATATCGGGTTGAAGGGGAACTTCAACTGATCAAGGAGGATCAGATGCAAGTGAAGAAGATCAGTTAAAAGGATCAGTTGGGAAAGTTTAAGGCTTAGGCAGAATACTAAGATCAACAAGTGAAATCAACATGGACAAGTGGTATTGACCGACACAATATCGACCAACCGACACGCTTTTTTTTCTCTTGTTCTTTGCTTATTTATCGGATCTTATCGATATTATTTGCCTTACTGCACCCACTATCCTTGTGACGTATTCCCTGCAAATCATTTAATGCGGACGTGGGGAACATGTATTAACTGCTACTAAATGTGCTTTTAAATCCAAAAGGTTTTCGTACGTGCTTTTCCTGACCCTACGATCAAAACCGCTTAATCTGGAGCGTCTAATCTTTTCAAACGGTTGATCTTCCAAATCTTGTGTTCTTTTTCCCTCCTCGTCTTTATAAAGATCATCAAAAACCATACCAGAGTTTTCCATTTCACAAACTTGCGATTTATTCTCCTAAAACTCCAGATTATTTCTCTCGTGATTCAAAGTGTTTTTCCTAAGTTTCAAAATCATCTTTCCGAAAAACAGAATCTGGTAATTTATGTTTATTTGATGTATTCTTTTTAAAATCCATTGATCTTAAATGTTTTTATCCTGTGTTATGCTTTATTGTTTCCTGGTTTCCGCATATGTGATGTTCTTATATATATATATGCACAACTTTAATCGGGTTCATCCCTTTGAAGATGGCCACCCACGGAATGGGAAAGATAATGTGCAATTATGCGGAACTGGCAACAAAGATTGTGGATGATAAGTTCGTACAGTTCAATATCACTCAGGATCCGGAATCCATGGAGGTCGAGCAAATTCTGCGAAAAGCAGGCCTTGAGAAATTTTGCGCTGCTCACTGCAATCCAGTGATGCAGTATGAAGCACTAGAATTCCTAAGGAATTTAAGAGTGGATACGGATGTTGCGAAATGAACCGCTTCTCGACGGCCAATCGGAGAAGAAATCGACCGACGAATGATGATATAACTCGTCCTGCTCAAATTACCAAAAGGACGGATCTCGCCGCTTTCATTACAGGAGAACGATGATGAGCCGATCAGAAAGAGCTCTTCGTGAGAGGCCGACAAACATCATACGCCGTTTTGTCGTGCCAATGCTCAAGAGGAAATACCGATTGTTGTTTAACATATTGTCAAAAACAATTATGGGTATTGATTCAGCCCGCATGCTCTTACATCCGTCAAAATGTACAAAGATGGCCGCAATAATCGATGAAGCCAAGAACATCAATTGCACGGGTTCTCAAGGCCATTCTGCTCCAAGAACATGAGAAATTTGGAGTCAATGAACCGAGGCAGGTATATCTCAAACAAAGATCAAAGAATCTCAACAAGGTTGCGCTTATTCCGAAAGATAAACCGCCTAATGCCGAATGGGAACAGATCGATCAAGTCCTATAAGGCTTTTTCTAACAAACCACTTCAAATATCGTTGGGCCACCAGACGATGATATGCGGTCAACCCCTCCAAAGTCAAAGAAAGGAAAAAGCAGCGAAGCAACTTCGCTCTACACCCACCACCCCCTTAAAGAAAAAAAAAACCGTGAAGGCCCCGGAGAAGAGGTCAAGAAGGCGAAGCAAGCCTCCATGACTCGATGCTTGAAGATGAGTCGATGAAGAAAGAGCGCCAGATCACCAAGGTAACACAAAAATCAGTGAAAAATTAGGGACGCAAAGCTTCTCAAACCGAGAGCTCGCCAGATCATTCTCGGAAGAAGACAAGCCGATCGATCTCCTTCTCCTCAAGCTCGGCCGATTCACCACTCGACTAATGGTCTGCCGAAAGCATGTCTCTTCCATTCTTCCACCTGCCCGTGAACTCCGAAATCGATCGTCATGAACCGTAAAACTTTTACTCGATGTGGAACTGTAGAAATCGCTTCCACAAAGAAGAACCCCCCGCAGTCGAACCGACACCAACTTCCGCTTACTCAAGCGCAAACAGAACCTTCAACATCTCATCAAACCGACCGACCAGATAATTCCCGAGTCCAGATCAACAAAGATCATAACGGGAAATTGATCGAATGCTAATCGAAGAGAAATTGATGAGTTGTATCCGAATCGTCACCCATCCCGCCATAAGAGAGGAAGTTATGGAGATCCTCACCGAGAGATCTTCGATTAAAAAGCTTCTCGACTTTTATAATAATTATTGAATGGATGGGCGCGGTGATGATGAGTTTGCGTGACTTCGATTTTCGACATGAGGAAATCATAAAGTGGGATCACCACCGAAATATAATCAAATCTGTCAAAGCTCGATCCACGCGAAGTTAGGGTTGCCGATCAGACGAACCGAGAGATCGCCGACAAAGCTCCTCAGAGCGTGATGTCATCATGAAGGATGCAGGAGCTGCCGATGATAGTGGAACTGGTGCTGCAGTTCATGACCAACCAATGGAGGCACAAACAACTGAATCAGATCAAGTGACACCCAACATTCCAACATCAAACGTCACTACTGATCAACTTCGGAGATCAAATCTTGTCTCAAAGATCTCCCCGAAAAGAAGAAGTTGAGGGATCGATAGTGATCAAAGGCAGATTGCCATCAAAGAAATAACAGATCAAAGGGAATTGGCTATTTCCTAGATTGGGGCAATCAAAGATCAGTTCTCCCAAATCAGGTCTCATCAAGTCATACCGAATCGATAAAGACCGTTGATGCCAAACTGACTCAGGTGGAACAACAACAAGTTTCTTTTCTGATGCTCACTGACAAGCTAGGATTGACAGAAGAGAAACTTGACAAACTGATTACAACACTCTCTACTGCCATGGAATCTGTCAAGACTGAGCTGATATCGAAGATTCAAAATCTAACTGCTCAAACTCAAGGCATATCTGTTGCAGATCTCAACAGGGCGATCGCACTTAACTTTGGTTCTCTGACCTCCCACCTCAATACTCTTTTTGATCAAACCAAAAAGGGGGAAGGACAGAATGAGAAACCAACTGACATAACAGGTGCAGGGACATCACAAACTCGGACTGCTGAAAAGATGTCCAAAGAACAGATAGCTGAAGAAGCCCGAAAAAGCCAAGAAGAAAGAAGGGCAGAAAAAATGGCAGAGGCAGAAAATCTGAAGAAGAGATTCAAATCGAGAGCAAAGAAAGGAAGGGCTGGAAAATCCGTACCAGAACCTAAGCTGCCAGCAAGAGTTGATGAGATCATCCCAAAAACTGCTGCGCATGCTAAGAAATTTGAGGAATGGAATAAGATCAGGAGTGAATGGCTTCTGGATGCCTTTGTTCTTAATCTTGTTCCACAAGAAGAATCTCCTGATGAAGAATTCCTCAACTGGTTAGAAAATAAATACCCGGATTTTCTGAAGTATCTGGAAAATGAGGCCAAGCTTATCAATGTAAAAATATCTCGCCAATAGTATGATCTGCTGGAGTATTCGAAGAAGGCAGATGGCTCATTTGACAGACTGGCATTTCAAAGATTCTATTTTGACATCCTGAGCAAAACGCATATAACTGATCTTTAGCAGACTAATGATGCCAGAAGGATACAAGCCTAAAGAGTGAAGAATCAGAAGACTACTCAGGATCAGCTATTCTTATTTTCAAACTTTTCTGATGTAACATGTAATCAACATTCTTTAAATGAGAAAAGTTTATTTTCTGATCCTAAGACAAAGTCTCATTGTCTTCTGATTATATGCTCTTAACTGTTCTATTTTTTATCAACTGTGTTTGGTTTCTCAAAGTGTTTTGGTTTCATTAAAAAGGGGGAAATTGTTGGGAAATTTATAGTTTTGATGAAAGTTCCAAAAACACATGTAATAGGACCAGTCAGACCTGTTAGCTGACTGATGTTTATATTACCTGCTATAGGAAACCAGTTGATAACGATTGTATAGAACAACTGATGAAATAGATAGGTCACATATTGAGGGGGAAACTCAATATGTATAGGTCAGATCTGAAGACTCAAAGGACAGCTGATATCCGACAAGCTAGAATGCTAGAAAAGAACAGAAGATCAGATCAGATCGATCTGATCTAGTCAGATATTTCAGCTGGAGTCATAAAGCTCAAACTCAGTATACTTGAAGATCAGATGACTTCCTGAAGATCAGACCAGAAGACGTACATCAGCCGAGTCTGCTAGTTGAAGCTAAGTTAACCGGCACATGAAGACTCTATCAGGTAGACTGATCAGTTCAGACTGATCAAGTCAGCCCACCAGGTGAAATCTGATGTTTCACTTAATCATACGTCTATGATCTGAACAAGAAGAATGTCAAGCGTAGTTGGAAGAACAACACACCTGAAAGTGAGTCCGCTATCCAATAAGAACAAGACACGATGATCGGAGCCGCAATCATGGGATTTGATGCTACCTCTCTCAGAATCGGCTACAAAGTACAAGTTCACGCTTTTGGCCATGTCGCTCCCGGCTCGTCACATCAAGCCCAAGTCTACCAAATATAGCCTTGAAATTCAAATTGCTCTCCAACGGCTCTTTGATTTCAAGGTCTATAAATATGGGATCACACTTCGAGTGAAAAAAAGTAAACGCCGAACAATCAAGAAGCTCAAGCTAATATCGATTTCCGCAGACAAGAACACGAACAAGAAGATTAATTTTCATTAAGTGTTCATCCCATAAAGTTCTTAGCATAGAAATCTTTTCATCTAGTCATTGTTAGTCTTATATAATGCAAGAAAAGATTTCATAGTTGGAACCAAAACAATCTTACCCAAACCCCCAAGTTAGGTTAAGTTGTTTAGCAAGATTTCGAGACTAGGGTTTCTAGTTACGATCTCTCGAGATCGGTTGAGTGTGAACTCCTTAAACATCTAGTTGGTGTCTTGTGTTGGACTTACACATAAAAACAAAGTCCAGCTTGGTTAAGTAGGTGCCCTTGTGATAGGGAAGAGTGGACGTGGGACCGGTTTGTCCTAACCACTATAAATCTTGTATGCCTTTACCGCTTTGATTAACCGACACACAATCGCACACAACCTTCAAAGCGATACATATTCCAAATCGAGATCGCTTAGCACCAAGCTTCGATCCGATCAAACTTGACACTTCACCAACCGATTAAAAGATTAACTTTGGAATCGATTTATCAAAACCGGTTTTTCACACGGGTAAAACTTAAGCTTCCGCACACATCGCTTAAACTATTAGTTACGAATCGACCGCCTTTCAAAGCGACAAGAAGTTGGTTATCGACCCAAACCGATTCACTCACACACTGATCAAAGTTAATCGCCTCACACCTGATTTGCACAAAAAGTTTTAAGTCTATTCACCCTCCTCTAGACTTACGCCTCACAAACCTGCGGGACCTACAATATTAGAATCTAGCAATTTCAAAACTTCCTTATAAATGACACCCTGGATTACCGGATTCACTCGCCTTTGGTTTTGCACTACAGATTTCATCCCTTCCTCTAGTCTAATCCTATGCATGCATATGGATGGACTTATCCCCTTAATGTCCTCAATCGACCAACCGATGCCCGATTTGTGCTTACGTAGAACTTTGAAGAGTCTATCTAATTGATCAAGAGATAAAGAAGAAGAAACAATAACTGGGTACCTTTTTCATTATCTTCCAAGTAGGCGTACATAACGTGGTCAGGTAATGGCTTCAATTCCTTTTTAGCTTCCAATGGTGAGGTTTTGTCGAACGTCTCCTCGAAAGGCTTCTCCTCCAAGTGCAATTCTTCTTCTTCCCCCACTTGTGTCACTTCCATATGCTTCAACTCTTCACTATGGAGTGTGTCATCAACACAAATATCGATGATATCAAAAAAATGACAAATCTCATCCCCCATCGGATATTTCATTGCCTCATAAATAATAATTTTTATCTCTTGATCATCCACCTTCACCGTGATTTTTCCATTCGCCACATCTAAAACCATCCCAATCGTAGCCAAGAAAGGTCTTCCCAAGATTAAGGGCACATGCTCATCTTCCTCCATTTCAAGGACTACAAAGTCAGCTGGAAAGACATGACCATTCACTGTCACGAGAATATCTTGCACTACGCCTTGAGGTCGACTGATAAACCTATCGGCTAGTTGAAGAGTCATCATAGTCGGTTCCAGTTCTCCACAGTTCGGCTTCTTGAATAATGATAAGGGCATAGGGTTGATGCTAGCCCCCAGATAACACAAAGCTCCCTTCTTGATTCCATTCCCAATGTCACAAAGAATCGTGAAGCTGCCCGGATCCTTCATCTTTGGAGGAAGGGCTTTGTGCACCAATGCACTCACTTCGTGGTTCAACTGAACGAGCTTAGGTTCATCAACTCTCCTCCTTTTAGCAATAAGATCTTTCAATAAATTTGTGTAATTCGGCATCTGCTCCAATGCATCATAAAAAGGTATATTTATGTGCATTTTCTTGAAAACCTCCAAAAACTTCGCAAACTTCTCGTCTAACTTCTTCTTCATAAACTTTTGAGGATAAGGAATAAAAACCACAGATTTAGGCACTCCCCATTCATCTCGTTCAGTTTCTTTTCCCTTGAGGCTTTTTTCCCTCGACGTCTTCCACTTTGGTACACGTTCTACATCAACAAACCCTTCTTCCACTTTTTCTTTCTCTTTTTCTAACTTTTCACTTTCTACCTCTTCAACTGGCTCATCATCTTCCACCTCTTTTCCCTCACTATCTTCCTCAACTTGCCTATGATTTTCCTCCACCTCAGCAGGTAATGTTGTTGGAGAATAATTTGAACAGATCTATTCGGGGTGAATATTTAAATATAAATTTAATTCTTATAATTATTACTAGCATGAATTAATCATATATTAATTCAAATAATAATCCAACAACATATCATGCATATAATTAATTCACGTAAATCCTACGCATGCGGAATTCTACGAGATTTCGTGAATGTACCTCTTGGGATGGCAGTGATCTGGCTGATTAGACTAACCAAAAGAACTTCCCAAGTATTCCCTTAATCCTTGTTCGACTATCCGGTGGTAGGACACTTGTGAACAATTAACAAAAGGAAAATAAATTATGTTGCACTACCTTTGTGGATTTACTAATTTTTCCAGCACATGAAATTGTACTTGGGAATGAAAGAGTCATCCCCTATTTATAGAGCATAGGTGGTCGAAAATTGTGGCAAAGAAACAATGTGGGAAAATCTTTTCTTGATCTCCAAGAAATCTTGAATATATCTCCTATATTCTTTTTCCCATAATTATAATATTCCACAAAATCCCACCTACTCTTTGCTATGGGATATTTTCGAAAATAATAGGCAAGAATCCAAGATTTGAATCTTCTTGAATTTATGAGATATTCTTGTATTTCAAGAAATACATATCTTCCATAATATCTTTTCAAGAAAATCTTTCTTGCCCTTTATCTTTCAAAATTTTCGAAATTTTCTTATAGATAACCAAGTGGGAGATTTCTTGAATTTAATGAGATAATCTTGTATTCCAAGAATACATATCTTCATTCCATAACAAAATTCAAAGAAAATCTTTCTCCCCTTTTATCCATAAATTTCAAATTTAATGAGGAAAAATAAGCAACAACATTTATTTTATTTTAAACACCTTTTTCAGTTATTGGACTATATGTTGGGCTACTCAGGGGGCCTTTAAGAGAATTAAGATTGGACCTTCCAATGGATCTTGAATTATCAAAATTGAGCCACAATATTATTCAAGCCCATAAATATTAATTAATCCCACTACATAATTAATATTGCACTATCCATCTTAACCCATATTACAGTCAATATGGCTCCCAGTTATTATTTCCCGTGTTTAAGATTATCTAGCCCATTAATTAATTCAAGCCACTGAAATAGCTTTCCGTTAATTAATATCTTTTGTCCTTGGTCAAGGAACGGTTCAACATTATTATCCATACCGGAAACTAATTCCACTTGCAAGATTTGGTATGATAAAGTTTATGAACCTCCCAAGGGGGCAAATCAAACAAGCGTACTTGCACACGATTCTCCGTATTAAATCTTAGCAATCACATGTGACCAATAATATTGCCCAAGATAAAAAGTATTGAATCTCGTTGATTCTCTACCCATGATAAGTCAAAGCAATAGTTACCGATCACACGTGATCTTATTTAAGGAACGAAGATTAAGAAATAACGAACCACTGAGGTCTAATTCTTCCTTGTTCAGTTCTGAAGAATTTGTCCTCCTGTAGGTCCTATTCAATGCATCAGTCATGCACTAGTGTAATCTCTTGGTCAAGACAAGCCAATCTGAGCCTTACACTTCAACCTTTCACGATGGGTTGTTCATTTCCATCTACGTCGTGAATGGAGTACTTTTAGTTACAAGGGACTGTTAATTTAATCTTCTGTGATCTGGTATCACTAAATTAACTACAATGTAACACGTACGAATTATTGAACAGTTATGCAGTAAATATATGTAACATTCGATAATAGTTAAAGCATCAGTGATAAACAATTTATTTCAGTAAATAAGTCCGAAATTCAGTTTTGATTATACAAAGTAAAAAGCATACTTTCCAGTATAATCCCAACAATCTCCCAATTATACTCAAAGTCTGCTTTTAAGTATACTACAACATGTCTCGTGTAGATCCATGACATCTAATGTCACCTACACGAACCTAATAATTTCTCCCACTTATACTCAAAGCAGATTGACAACGGTCTTGACACCCATTCCATCCACATGTCTCTCGAATGTATTCAGAGGCAGACCCTTTGTGAATGGATCTGCTAGGTTGTCTTCTGATGCTATCTTTGTCACATCTATATCTCCTCTCTTAACGATATCTCGTATAAGATGGTATTTCCTTTCAATGTGTTTGCTGGCTTTGTGGGCTCGTGGTTCCCTTGAATTTGCAACTGCTCCGGCGTTGTCACAATAAACAGTGATTCTGCTGGGTAAATTCAAAACCACATCCAAGTCCACTAGGAAGTTCTTGAGCCAAACCGCTTCTTTCGCTGCCTCGCAAGCAACTACATATTCGGCTTCCATGGTAGAATCTACGACGCATTTCTGCTTAACGCTTCTCCATGTCACGGCTCCTCCCCCCATGCAAAACACACTACCGGAGGTAGATTTTTTGGAGTCTACGTCTGATTGGAAATCCGAGTCCGTGTAGTCGATGGGGATTGGACTATCTGACTGATAAACCAACATTCTATCCCGAGTTCTTTTCAGATACTTTAGAATGTTTTTAACTGCCGTCCAATGTTCTTTCCCTTGGTTACTTTGATATCTTGTCACCATGCCAATGGCAAAGCAGATATCCGGTCACGTACACAGCATTGCATACATAAGGCTTCCGACAGCCGAAGTATAAGGAATGCCTTTCATGTCATCTATCTCCTTTTGCGTCTTAGGGCACATTTTCTTGGATAGATGGATTCCATGTCTGAAAGGTACGAAGCCTTTCTTGGAATCTTGCATGCTGAATCGTTTCAAGACAGTGTCTATGTATGAAGCTTGCGATAAGCCTATCATCATTTTCTTGCGATCTCAAGGGATCTTGATCCCAAGGATGTGTGTGGCTTCCCCTAAGTCCTTCATATCAAACTGTTTTGAAAGTCATGCCCTTACGTCTGATAACACCTTCACATCGTTCCCGATGATCAGTATGTCATCTACGTATAGTACTAAGAATACCAATGCAGTTCCGACACGCTTTTTATACACACAACTATCGAACTCGATTTGATCAAACCCATAAGACTTTATAACATGATCAAAACATTGGATCCAAGCTCTGGATGCCTGTTTGAGTCCGTAAATGGACTTCATGAGCTTACAAACTAGGTGTTCTTGGCCTTTTTCAATGAAGCCTTGGGGTTGTTGCATATAGATCTCTTCATCAAGACTTCCGTTAAGGAAAGCTGTCTTGACATCCATTTGCCAGATTTCAAAGTCGAGATGCGCAGCAATCGATAAGAGAATACAGATGGACTTAAGCATGGCTACGGGGAAAAAAGTTACCTCATAATCGATCCCTTCTTTTTGAGAATAACCTTTCGCCACGAGTCTTTCTTTGAAGGTTTCTACCTTCCAGTCCGGTCCTCTTTTCCTCTTATAAACCCATTTGCAACCAATGAGTTTGACCCCATTAAGTGGTTCGACTAGCTCCCACACTCTGTTATGAAACATAGAACCCATTTTGGCTTTCATTGTCATTTGCCAAGAACCTGCATCCTTGTCTTGGATTGCCTCGTCATATGTACATGGGTCTGATTCGTCTTGTCCGGGAATCAAGTCTGAGGACTCTTCTATTCCCATAAATCTCTTGGGCTGTTTCACAACCCTCCCACTACGACGAGGCTCTGGTTGTGTAAGTGTGTCGTTTGGTATATCATCTTGTGCGATTGGCATTGAGGTTAGCCCCTTAGCTCATTTAAGGTAATCTCACCGGGGTTTCTTTCGTTCATATAGTCCGCTGGTCCCTGCAAAATGAGTCTTACACGTATATGGGGGGGACACGTTCAAATTGTTTTTAAAACTTTTTTCTTCGAGGTCACTTGGGTCGATAATCCTCAAGATTAGGTTCTCGAGAAGCACGAGATCGCTTCCGAGTCAAAGTCTCTTGAGGCAGTGATCCCGAAATGCTTTCGGATACCTCGATAATCCCAACCGAGTCCCGAGTGTCGAGATCCCGAGTTGCTTGGATCGAGATAACTAACTTCATCAACCCTCGTAAGAGTATGTTCGGTTTGGTAACTATCTCGTTCTAAATTACTTTCGTCTTGTAATGGTTGGCCCCTTAGTTTATACTGCTTTTAAGTTTTGTTTGAAAAACCTTCCCTTTATGAAATAGTGATTAAGCTTGTGATTTCAATTTTCATGCAACTCCAAAGGGATTGATTCCAACCGAATATCATGGAAAAGTATGCTTTCAAAATCAAGTCAATGCAATGACGATTAAGTACAAATAAAGAAAGCAGTAAACAACACAGCAATTATAGTGGTTCAGAGACTCAAGCTCCTACGTCCACTCTCTCTGATCCTCAGAGACATTCACTAATCACTTCTGAGCTTTCTAACTACCTCGCGTAGTTTACTTACTCAACTCGGCCCTGAGTTTTCTGACTACTCCACGTAGTTTACTTACTCAACCCGACCTTGAGCTTTCTGACTACCTCCGTAGTTTACTTACTCACAAACAAGCTTTCAGACTACCTCTGTAGCTTACTAACTTCTCCTCTAGAGTTTTCTGACTACTCCGCGTAGTTTACTAGCTCTTTACAACTCTTCTCACCAACAAACACACTCCAACTACCTTCTCAAGGGTTTGGGGTTTCTCGGTTGGTTTCCAACTAGGATGAGATATCCTTTACAATGAAGTACAATGCAAAGGGTTAGGATATCTCGACTAAGCTTTGGATAAATCTTATCAAGCTAGGCTTAGTATAGTGAGCTCTCTTCAATATAGAAGCACTTGGGAAATTCTAGGTTTTTCGAGTGCTCTAACTTTTGCAAGAATAAGTTTGAGCTCTTGAGTTGCGTATAAATTTCCCGTAACCTTACAATGTAGAGGGTCACCAGTATTTATAGGCATACACCAAGGTCACTTTTGAAAACTATCCGTTGGAGAGATAGCTTCGTGAGTTTCCTCTTATGGTGTGTGAGAAACGGCTATATTCAGGGTTTGAAACTCCCTAACACGTTTTAGGCAATAGCCTTTCATGTAGCCGGTCTTCACTTTCTGCAGTCTGGAACTTTTATACTTCTGACATCTTTTCCAGCGGCCTGTCACTGTCAGTGTCAGTTTTGTATAGTGTTGTCTTCCTCTTTTTGACTTTTGTCTCCAGTTAAAGGTAGACACCTTCAACGGCTCTTTTGGTTACAAACTCTGAGTTTGATATAACCTTAACAACACTTCTGACTTAGTTCCTTTTGTCTGCATTTGAATTTCTTGGCAAATATCTATTTCTCTAAGGAATCGTGATCTTCTCAGTATTGCATCCTTCAGATAGATATATTCAGTGCCTCGGAACATTCAGGTTCATACTGAGTATCCAGTACATTACTGAGTCTTCAGTAATTACTGTGCCTTCAGTATTCTTGATCTTCAGTATTCAGTCTTCAGTCTTGTGTCTTCAGAGTCTTCTGAGTCTTTAGGGTCTTCAGGGTCTTCTGAGATATATTGACTGATACACTGAATCTTCATGTTGAGTCTTCAGTTACTCAGTATCCTACTGAGTCTTTAGTATCTCAGTTTCATACTGAGTCTTCAGATACTTCAGTTTCATACTGAAACTTCAGTTTCTTCAAAAAGATACTGAGTTCTTCAGAATCTTCAGAACCTATCCTGAACTATATCTGCTGACTATACATTTTTGCAGATAACATCCTGAATACTCTAAAACTGAATCCTGACCTAACTATCAAGATCATTCTGAACATGTCATACTTAGGGGTTTTGGGATCTTAATCAAAATGATATATCTTTTATTAAATTCATATCCCAACAATTTCCCCCTTTTTGATGATGGCGAAACCTATATTGTTACAAACATATGACCTATACACAGGTTTCAGTTTATCCTATTACAAGATTGGTTAACAATTTTAAACAATCTTCCCCCTTCAATGATGAGTTTCCCAACAATTTCAGAGGGTCTCCCAACAATTAATCATTCAATAATTTCTTCAGTAATGAATCTTCTTAATAGTTCATTACTAAATACTTAAACAATTTTCCCATAAACAATTAATTCAGAGACATTCATATCAAGCATATCAAATATAAAGACATGTAAATAAGATAATGAGATATTATCTTTTGAGCATAATGATAAATCTTCATTGATGATTGGTTTGAGTTACAGATTACAATGAGTTTATCAGCAAAATCAAAAAGACAAAAAATTAAAAGATTACAGAATCTTCTGAGTCTTCAGTCTTCAGTCTTCAGATTTTGGCTCTTCAGTCTTCTTGCTCTTCAGTTTGCTATTTCTTCAATTTCATCAGTGGGCACCTCCAGGTCGAACATTCCGAAAAATCACTTCTTCAGCTCATTTCTCTCCTTGATGATATCCGGACTGTTCCCTGTTAAACCCAACTGACCAGCATATTGAGCAATTTCTTGAGTAATGGCCTTTTCATTCACCAAGCCATTACCAAGTCTTGGAGGAGGATATGAATATGGACCGGGGGCTACTATCTGCACCTTTCCTTCATCCGCAAGGTTAATCCAGCTTTGGAGATAATTTGGATAGAAGGTAAGGAGATATTCAATGAATGCTTCATTTTGATCTGAGCTTTCCCCTCTCCACTCCCTGAGCACATCATAGTAGAACCAAAAGGTTCTCTTGACCTCTTCCCACATATCGTTGAGTTTGATGGGCATCCATTTATCAACGTGGGGCCACTTCAGTGCTTTTGATGTCTCTCTCCTTTTGCTCGCAAACTTCTTGAATCCACTCCTTCGTTTCAGCTCCTCTTCCATGTGATATTGCTCTTTGCTCACACAGCGAACCTCCCCTGCTATCTGATCTTGCTCATCTTCCATCCTCCTGATGTGGTTCTTAGCCACAGAAAGTTCTTCAGACATATGGGTAAACTGGCCAGAGAGTGCTTCCTTGAACATCTCTGTCATCTTGGTCATGAGCACTGAGCTCATTTCCTCAATAGCAGATTTAATCATCACTTCATTCCTCTCTGCCGATTTCACCTCTAGAAATGCAGTTGACTCCTGGTGCTTACATTTTCATTTCAAAGATCGAGCTCACCTTGACTCCCTCCAAATTTTTCATTCAAATTTTTATCTTCCATGGAGGTCATCTGTGAGGTCAGAGTGTTTTGGATTAGCACCAGCTCTGAAGAGTGACTAAGATTTTCCATCTTCTGAGCTTGATTGGCCAATGTTTCTTCCATCTGAGCAATCTTGTTCATCATTGGCTCAACCTTCTCATGTTTTTCCACCAAGGGAGTGAGATCAATCTCAGGAACCTTCTGCACCTTCTGCGCTGTTTGATCATCCTGAGCTTCAGCTTCATCCTGAGCTCCAGTCTCCAACTGAGCCTCAGTCTGTTTATCAGACAATTCAGAATTAAAGATAGAACTTTCAGTAACTTTGGCATAATTGTTAATAGTGCCAAAAGGTACCTGAAAAGAGTGCTAGCTTCAGTCTGAGGTTGACCAATTTCAGGTTGATCAGCAACAGAAGTCTCCTTTTCCATCTGAGACTGATCCTCAGTATCTCCCTGTGGTCCCCATCTCCATCTTGAGATTTGTCTCCGCTGCTCGGGGCACCAACTTCAGTCGCTTTCCTCTCAGCTAACTTCCTCTGAACCAGCTCGTCAAAATCGGAGTTTTTCATCCTGAGCTTTGTTCTCCTGAACCCTGAGAAGTCAGTCAGGAAGGTTGTCTCCTCATTCCACTAGTCTTCCCCTCTGAATGTAGCAATATCAAGCATCTCGGGAAGAGTCTGATTGAGAATGAACACAATCGTCCTTAATCTGAAGAAGACATCTTGCAGATCAGGATATGAGCTGAGCTCAGGGTAGCGGTCAAGAATGAACCGTTCCCCCTTGCTCCTCCATTCTCCTTCTTCAGCCTTGCCCTTCTTCCATCTCGGGCTCTCTGGTTCAGTTGAGGCTTCTGCTGAGGGATCTAGAAGTAAATCACTCAGGAGCTCATCAAGAATATTCTGCTCCTGAGTCTCAGCAGCCTCTGATTGTTGAACAGTCAGGTCCTCAGTTTGCATCTGAGTGGGTTCTGGGACCTGAGCTGGCATCCCCTCAGATTGACTCTGAGTTGGCTCTTCTGCTGTCTGAGCCGACACAACTTTAGTAGGAATCTCTGAGGCCTAAGTTCCTTTGAAAATTTCTTGAGAAATTTTGTCTGAACTTAGAGATGTCTCAAGCACCTCAGAGAAGACCTGCTCCTCAGTTTGTTCTTGTGCCTTCAAGATAACCTGAGCCAAAACTTGCAATGGTGAACTCTGAGCGGTTTGGCCCTCAGGTTGAATCTCTTCAGAATCACTGCCATCTTCATCGGTGAGAACCACCAATCTTCTGCGTTTTGGGGCAAGGTTCTTCTGCTTCATCATTCTTGCACCCTGCTCCATTTTTGCCTCCAACAAAACCTTCCCCCGTTTGTTGAGTCTCTTCAGCAGTAGCAGCTTTAGGTGATTCTGCTTTCTTTTCTCTCTTCCCTCGGATGGCCTGCTTCTTTGTAGCAATGGGTTTAAAGAGAATTTTGGATTTAGGGAATGGGGTCGAATTGGCAAAGATATCCTCCTCCTCTCTTCACATCTCCAAAATATAGGCTATTTTGGTTGCATGGTGGATCTTGCCTTTGATTGTGATCGTCCCATCAACCTTCTTGAAGACCTTGGCTTGCTCACTCACCATCTGAATCAGAAATTTCAGCCAGTTGAAGTCAGTGGTGGGTGAGGCCTCGATCGCCGCCATCAATCTGAGCTTCGGGGTACTGATCTGCTCAAAACTCCCCGCAAGACTCATGATACTCTTGCTCACAATATCCATCAAAACACGATATTGTGGCTTCAAGTGCCTCTTGTGCAATGTCGCCTCAAATTTCACAGGATTCTCAGCAATCCTATCTAAATATTCCTGCTCTCTACCCGACATATACATCGCAGGATCCTCTCCTCTATCACAGAGCTCAAAAACATCATTCAAATTTTTCGGAACAATATACAAATCCCTCTCAAAATCGATGTATTTGGATGAATGCTCTAAATGTGATACGGTAATCGAAGAATGCATACCATCCTCTTTATATATCTTCAAGTTACAGATAAATTCGATTACCTCTTTCGCAAACTCCTGGTCTGGTCGGCTTGCGACTAGATGGGTGAGTTTAGCCAGTCGAATCATATGCAGAGCCTCCTCTTCTGGCTTTGAGTTGGTTGTGCTTTCGAGTGAGACAACAAACTCGTACCATGGCTTGTTGGTTTTGGCTAATCTCTCGAACAAGGTTGGGGCCATTTTAGAGATTGATTGAAGAAATGAAGATTTTAGGGTTTGGAAATTTATGGGCAAAGGGGATTTTTATTTGCAGAGGATTTGGGAACGAAGGGTTTGATAAAATTTTGGCTTGAATGGCTTATTGGGGTATATATAGCTTCGAGATCATGGGGAATCGCGTTGGTTAGGTGAAAGGCAATGGTTGAGGTTAATCTCCGATTAATCGGGTATACGAACCGACGATCTCCGAAAAGTAAGCCGCCAAAACATCCTCATTGGTCAAGAAATGTAACAGAGCATTTAATGACTATTGACCTTCTTCGTAATTTCAAACGATCCCGCCTAAAAACATTCCTCTGGTGTTTTGTATTTATTGCAAATGATTACTGAATTTCACTTAAGCAATAAATGAGTCGCATGAGTAATTACTTCTTCAAACTAATTTCCCTCTATCAGTCTTACTGAGTACTGACCTTGATAAAATGTCAGTATAATACTGAGTATTGAATCGGTTCAGTATGCTACTGAGTACTCACCTTCAGTAAATCTGAGTTTCCTGAGACTCAGTTAAGTATTTCCATTTTATCCTGAGTTTCTCAGTAGAAATCTGAGAAAACTTCATGCATCTGAAAACCTTCAATTTTTCAGATTTTACTCTATACACCTGGATCTAACATCCCTAATTCAACTGAAAGTTCCTGAAATCTTGATTCAGCCAAAGGTTTAGTCAAGATATCAGCTCTTTGCCTATCAGTATGAATTTTCTCCATCCTTATGTCCTTTTTCTCGACATGATCTCTGATGAAGTGATGTCTGATATCCACATGCTTGCATCTGGTGTGCAATACCGGATTTTGTGAAATAGCAATGGCACTATTATTGTCACAAAATATTGGTACTTCATTGGCTACAACTTTATAATCCCTTAATTGTTGTCTGAGCCAAAGAATCTGAGCACAGCAGCTTCCTGCAGCCATGTATTCAGCTTCAGTAGTACTGGTTGCTACTGAGGTTTGTTTCTTTGAAAACCAAGATATCAGTTTACTTCCTAGAAATTGACAAGTTCCTGTAGTGGACTTCCTGTCAATTCTGCAACCTCCATAATCAGCATCTGAGTAACCAGTTAATTCAAGGTTATCATCAGCTGGATACCATAATCCTCTATTCACTGTGCCCTTAAGATACCTCAGTATCTTTTTGGCAGCCTCCATGTGACTAGCCTTAGGATTAGCTTGGTATCTTGCACATATCCCAACAGCAAATGTTATATCCGGCCTACTTGCTGTGAGATAGAGCAATGATCCAATGATTCCTCTATAATCAGTATGGCTTACTGATTTGCCTTCAGAATCAGGATCCATCTTGTAGTTAGTATTCATAGGAATCCTAACTGCATTGCAATTCTGTACACCATATTTGGCAATCAGATCTCTGGTGTACTTTGCCTGGTTGATGAATATTCCTTCCTTTGATTGTTTCACTTGAAGACCTAGAAAGAAATTCATCTCTCCCATCATTGACATCTCAAACTTGCCTTTCATCAGTGTTGAAAACTTTTCACACAGCTGATGGTTTGGAGATCCAAAAATGATGTCATCAACATATATCTGAACTAGTAAGATATCTTTCCCATTCTCTATCCTTAACAGAGTTCTATCAACAGTCCCTTTGACAAAACCATGGTCAGTAAGAAACTGAGAAAGAGTATCATACCATGCTTTGCGTGCTTGCTTGATACCATACAAAGCTTTTCTGAGCCTGTAAACTTGGTCATTCTGTTTGAAACCAGGAGGTCGTTCCACATAAACCTCTTCTTTAAGCACACCATTCAGAAATGCACTTTTCACATCCATTTGATAGACTGTGAACTTCATGTGGGCAACATATGCAAGAAACAATCTGATGGCTTCTAGTCTTGCAACATGTGCAAAGGTTTCATCATAATCCAAGCCTTCTTCTTGGGAATAACCTTGTGCAACTAGCCTTGCCTTGTTTCTCACAATGTTGTTGTTTTCATCTCTTTTGTTCTTGAAAACCCACTTGGTTCCAATGACATTGTGCATTTCTGGTCTATCTACTAGCTCCCATACTTCATTCCTTGAGAAGTGATTCAGCTCATCTTGCATAGCAGTAATCCAATAAGAATCTTGTAGAGCTTCACCAATCTCAGCGGGTTCTTTCTCTGATAGGAAGCAGCAGAATAGTGCACTCTCACCATGGAACCTTCTTGTCTTATCACCTTCAATTAGATCACCCACAATCTGACTTGTAGGATAACTATCTAACCATTTCCTTCTTGATGTTCCTGTTTCAGTAGTATCCTCAACATTTGAAATGGTAGGTTCAGTTAATTCAGTGAATTCAGGAAACAATAGAAAAGGAGAAAGGGAATCATCTTCCTCAGGGGAAATTCTATTCAGAACATTGTCAGAGACATTGGTTCCCCCTTGGTTGATAGATTCAGAATTTGCCTCAGCTGTGACCACATCTTCATTGGCATCACATACCTGAGTCTAAACTGGTGTCTGTTCAGATTGGTCACCTTTGGAGTGTTAGTTTTCCTGAGTCTCACCATCCTGAGTTCCATCCTGAACTTCTTTATCTGAGTCCGAGTCACTCCAATCATAGGAAGTGACTGACTTCTTCTTTTCAGGTTCAGTGGATGATTTATCTTTCTGTTTCAGGCTTAATCTGGTGATCCTCTTAGTCAATTCATTTGCATCATGTTCCTGTTTCTTCTGAACACAAGTAGATTCATCAAAAACAACATGAGGTGTTTCCTCCACAATAAGAGTCCTACAGTTGTAAACTCTGAAAGCTTTACTGATTTCAGAATATCCTAAGAATATTCCTTCATCAGCTTTACTATCAAATGTTTTCAACTGATCTTTACCATTATTGTGTATGAAACACTTGCAACCAAACACACGAAAGAAAGAAACAAGAGGCTTCCTTTCATTCCAAAGCTCATAAGGCGTTTTGCCTTGACTCTTTGTTAGCATGGATCTATTCTGAGAGTAGCATGCAGTGTTGACAGCCTCAGCCCAAAACCTTTCAGGAATATCAGCTTCAGCAATCATTGTCCTTGCAGCTTCTTTCATAGTCCTGTTCCTTCTTTCAGCAACACCATTTTGTTGAGGGGTCCTTGCAGCTGATGTTTCATGTAAAATTCCATTTGCTGCACAATAATCAGATATGATATGATTAATAAATTCAGTTCCTTTGTCAGATCTGATTTTGACCACACTCAGATTTTTCTCAATACTGATCCTTTTCAGTAACTCTGGCAGCTTTATCTGATTCTCATTCTTACTGAGTAAGAATATGACCCAAGTATATCTTGAGTAGTCATCAACTACTACTAGTTTGTATTTCCTGTCATTGGTGCTCACTGGTGTGTTATAGGACCAAAAAGATCCATATGAAGTAACTGAAGTGTTCTCTCAGTAGAAACTTCTACTTTGCTTTTAAATGATGCTTTGACTTGTTTTCCTTTCTGGCATGCATCACACATATGTTCCTTACTGAACACTTCATTAGGCAACCCTCTTACAAGAGCTAATCTTGCAAGCTTGTTCAGGGTTTTAAAATTCAGGTGATTCATTCTTTTATGCCATAACCAACTGGTATCTGTGGAACTTTTAGCAACTAAACATGTATCTTTAGGAGTTGAACTCCAATCAGCAAGATACACATTTCATTTTCTTGTACCAGTCAGTAATACTTTCTGTGATATATTATCTTTCACAAAACATAAGTTCTTAGAGAACTCAACATTAAAACCTTTATCACAGAATTGGCTAATTGAAAGCAAATTATGCTTCAATCCAGATACATATGAAACACCATGGATATGAACTGAGTCGATTTCCAAAGTTCCATATCCTTCAGTCTGTCCCTTGGAGTTTTCTCCAAAAGTGATATGTGGGCCTCTTTGTTCAACATAGTCACTGAGCATCTTCTTGAATCCTGTCATATGTCTTGAGCATCCACTGTCAAGATACCATACATCAGGAGCTTTTTCATCTCTGCTCATCAGTGCCATGTGATCTTTCATCAGCTTAGTGCCCTTGTTTTCCTCCTGAAAAACTGATCAATTCTTAGGTACCCAATTTGTGTAGGGTCCTACGAGGTTAGATGTACCTTTCGGAATCCAAATCTGCCTGACAACTCTAATCACTTTAGAGTGGCTAATCTGTCTTCCATAAACATCAACATACACATCTACTACTCTGGGTGCCTTAGCAGTTTTCTGTGTATGTGTGCTCGCTTTAGCATGAACATGTGCCTTTGAGTTTTTCTTTGGTTCAGGCCTTCTGTTCAATTGCTTTGGCTTCTGTGCAGCCGGTCTAAATCTTTGATGACTTGGGTTCAGATAACCTTTACCCTTAGGCAAGTGAGGTTCAGGTTGTCTGTACTGAAATCTGGGTCTTTCAGTGTACTGAAGACTTGGTTTCTTCAGTTGAGAATGTCTCTGCTGAGTGTTTCTCATCTGAGGATTCCTCTGATGGTTCAGTGTGGAGCCTTTCAGGTTTGCATTCTTAGCCTGAGGCTTTGAAGTACTTGCCTGAAATTTTCCAACTGATTGCTCAGGTTTTCTAGCCTTTACCTGAGGTTTGGGCTTTCCAACCTGATCATTCAGTTTTACTGAGACCATAGGTCTTTTTCCCTTGTCTACAACCTTGGGCATTACTTCAGTTTGAAGTGTAGGTGCCACTGGTTTTACAAAGATTGTCTTCTTGCTACTTGATCCAGCATTCAGATGACCTTGTGAGGTTCCCCCTGGAATATATCCCAATCCAGATTTTATAGTGACAGATCTCTAGTAACTATGAATTTCATCTATTACATTAGATGCTTTATTCAATAGAGTTAGCTTCTTCTGTGCACTATCCTCACAGTTCTGTAGAGTTTCATGCTTCTCAGAGAGGTCATTGAACTTAGTCCTGATCAACTGAATCTCTTCAGTGGATTTCTCTAGCTTTACAGTTAGGGACATTATCAACTTCTCTTTCTCTGAGAGTTGTACTTTCAGAACATCCAGTTCATCAGTAGCTCCCATTAATTGAGAAGTGATTTCAGTATTGCTAGAGTCTTTCCATTTTAGATTTTCAGCTTTCAGTTCCTTATTCTGCTCTTGAGTTCTATTTAGCAGTCCTTGCAAAACATCATAGTCCTTCATCAGATTCTCAAAAGAATCCATCAGGTCAAAATGACTGTTTTCAGTGGAACTTGAAAACTCTTGTGCTAGTGTAGGAGCAACAGAGAAAGAAGAGTTTACCTCCTCTATGGCCATCAGACAGATGTCATCACTTTCACTGTCTGAGAATATTTCATCTGAAGAGCTGGATCCCTCCTCAGAGTGTTCTTCTTCTGCAACCATGGCCTTTTTGCTAGAGAACTTCTTGTCTCTTTTAGCTTGCCTTTCTCTTCTCTCCTTAGCACTCAAATCTGGACAATCATACTGGAAGTGACCTTTCTTCTGGCAATTATAGCATCTGTTGGTATCATCATCCTGATCATTTTCTTCTTTGGATTTGGAGTCCTTCCTCTTGGATGAAGATCCTTCAGCTTTCAAGTCCTTCTTCTTCTCAGTTGATTTGTCCTTAGGTCTCTTCTGGTACCTATGGTTCCTGTAATAGCTTTTGTATTTTCCAAATCTACTATTAAGTCTATCAAACCTCCTTGCCATCAGTGCTAGCTTTTCCTCAAGCTCATCCTGATTTTTGGCATGGGGGTTCTCAGACTCTCTAGTTTTACAGGTTTTATCTTTGGCTTTTAAAGCCACATTCTTACTAGATGATGAATCATCTTTGTTGTCAGCCTTTTTGGATTTCTTATCAATTACAAATTCATAGGCCTTCATCTCAGAGAAGACTTGTTAATATTGCATTGAATTAATGTTCTTGGTGTTTTCAATCACCACTGCATGAATATCCCATTTCTTAGAAAGACCTCTAAGAATTTTCAATGCAACTTCTCTTTGTGGATATTTCTTTCCAAGTGCATTTAGATCATTCATGATGCTAGTGAATCTGACTTCCAATTTGTCTATTGATTCACCATCATCCATTTCAAAACTATCAAACTTTCCAATTGCCACTGAAAGTTTGTTTTCTTTTATATGATCTGTGCCTTGGCACATTACAGCTAGTGTATCCCAAATCTCTTTAGCAGTATTACAGTGAGAGATCATTCCCATCACACCATCATCAATTGTACTGTATAGTGTGTCTTTTGCAATGTAGTCTAGATTGACTAAATTTCTCTCCTCAGGAGTCAGTTGGCCATCAGACTTAGGAAATTCTGCTCTAGGATCAATTCTCTCATCTTCTGTTCCTCAGGGATTCACCCATGGGAAGTTTTTTAGAAGACATTTTATCTGATCTTTTAAAAAGAAAAAAATTCAGCAAATAAGATCAGTTCAGATAGACCACAAGTATTTTTAGAAAAATAAAACTTTGGTCAACACAGCAGGTGGTCAAGTTGAACCACTGCTCTGATACCACTTGTTGGTCCCGGTGCAAACGAGTCTTACACGTGTATGGGGGGAATACACGTGTTCAGTGTTTTTAAAACTTTTTCTTACTGAGGTCATCTTGGGTCAGATAATCCTGAAGATTAGGTTCTGAGAAGTACAGATCGCTCTGAGTCAAAGTCTACTGAGACAGTGATCCTGAGCTGCTTTCAAATACCTCAGATAATCCCAACTGAGTCCTGAGTGTCAGAGATCCTGAGTTGCTTGGATCAGATAACTAACTTACTGAACCCTCATAAGAGTATGTTCAGTTTGGTAACTATCTGTTCTAGCTACTCAGTCGTGCGGAATTGTTGGCCCTTAGTTTATACTCGTTTTAAGCTTTGATGAAAAACCTTCCCTTTATGAAATAGTGATTAAGCTGTGATTTCAATTTTCATGCAACTACAGTGGATTGATTCCAACTGAATATCAGTGAAAAGTATGCTTTCAAAATCAAGTCATTGCAACAGTTAAGTACAAATAAAGAAAGCAGTAAACAACACAGCAATTATAGTGGTTCAGAGACTCAAGCTCCTACGTCCACTCTCTCTGATCCTCAGAGACATTCACTAATCACTTCTGAGCTTTCTGACTACCTCGCGTAGTTTACTTACTCAACTCGGCCCTGAGTTTTCTGACTACTCCACGTAGTTTACTTACTCAACCCGACCTTGAGCTTTCTGACTACCTCCGTAGTTTACTTACTCAACACAAACAAGCTTTTAGACTACCTCTGTAGCTTACTAACTTCTCCTCTAGAGTTTTCTGACTACTCCGCGTAGTTTACTAGCTCTTTACAACTCTTCTCCCCAACAAACACACTCCAACTACCTTCTCAAGGGTTTGGGGTTTCTCAGTTGATTTCCAACTAGGATGAGATATCCTTTACAATGAAGTACAATGCAAAGGGTTAGGATATCTCGACTAAGCTTTGGATAAATCTTATCAAGCTAGGCTTAGTATAGTGAGCTCTCTTCAATATAGAAGCACTTGAGAAATTCTAGGTTTTTAGAGTGCTTTAACTTTTGCAAGAATAAGTTTGAGCTCTTGAGTTGCGTATAAATTTCCCGTAACCTTACAATGTAGAGGGTCACCAGTATTTATAGGCATACACCAAGGTCACTTTTGAAAACTATCCGTTGGAGAGATATCTTCGTGAGTTTCCTCTTATGGTGTGTGAGAAACGGCTATATTCAGGGTTTGAAACTCCCTAACACGTTTTAGGCAATAGCCTTTCATGTAGCCGGTCTTCACTTTCTGCAGTCTGGAACTTTTATACTTCTGACATCTTTTTCAGCGGCTTGTCACTATCAGTGTCAGTTTTGTACAGTGTTGTCTTCCTCTTTTTGACTTTTGTCTCCAGTTAAACGTAGACACCTTCAACGACTCTTTTGGTTACAAACTCTGAGTTTTATATAACCTTAACAACACTTCTGACTTAGTTCCTTTTGTCTGCATTTGAATGTCTTGGCAAATATCTATTTCTCTAAGGAATCGTGATCTTCTCAGTATTGCATCCTTCAGATAGATATATTCAGTGCCTCGGAACATTCAGGTTCATACTGAGTATCCAGTACATTACTGAGTCTTCAGTAATTACTGTGCCTTCAGTATTCTTGATCTTCGTTATTCAGTCTTCAGTCTTGTGTCTTCAGAGTCTTCTGAGTCTTCAGGGTCTTCTGAGATATATTGACTGATACACTGAATCTTCATGCTGAGTCTTCAGTTACTCAGTATCCTACTGAGTCTTTAGTATCTCAGTTTCATACTGAGTCTTCAGATACTTCAGTTTCATACTAAAACTTCAGTTTCTTCAGAAACATACTGAGTTCTTCAGAATCTTCAGAACCTATCCTGAACTATATCTGCTGACTATACATTTTGCAGATAACATCCTGAATACTCTAAAACTGAATCCTGACTCAACTATCAAGATCATTCTGAACATGTCATACTTAGGGGTTTTGGGATCTTAATCAAAATCATATATCTTTTATTAAATTCATCTCCCAACATAGTCTTCTTCCAAAAATCTAAAGTGTGTGCTTATGACCACCTTTTGATCTTCGGGACCATAGAACATACACCCTTTTGTTCCCTTGGGGTATCCTACAAACAACCTTAATTCTGTTCGAGGATCCAATTTTCCGGCTTCCTTGTCCAACACGTAGGCCGGACACCCCCAAATCCTCATGTGTCTCATACTAGGCTTGCGCCCGGTCCACAATTCTTTGGGAGTTTTGGGAACCGATTTGGATGGCACCAAGTTCAGAATGTAAGTTGCTGTTTCCAAGGCATGACCCCAGAACGACTTGGGAAGATCCGCATAACTCATCATAGATCTAACCATTTCCAAAAGAGTTCTGTTTCTTCGCTCTGCAACCCCGTTTTGTTGAGGGGTTCCGGGTGCAGTGAGCTGGGATGCAATCCCTTCATCAGATAAGTAGTTGAAAAACTCATCGCTGAGGTATTCGCCCCCACGATCAGATCGTAGAGGCTTGATACGTTTTTCCCTACGATTCTCTGCTTGAGCCTTAAATTCTTTGAATTTCTCAAAGGTCTCAGATTTATGCTTCATAAGGAAAATATAACCGTACCTTGAGTAATCATTAATAAAAGTGACAAAATACTCATAACCTCCTCTTGCTTTGGTTGACATTGGACCACATACATCTGTGTGAACGATCTCTAACACTTCTTTGGCTCTATTCCCCTTAGCTCCAAATGCCCTCTTGGTCATTTTACCCTCCAAACATGATTCGCAAGTTGGAATTGGTTCAACTTGGAGAAACTCTAGTGAACCGTCTTTCACCAACCTTTGGATCCTCTTTGGATTTATATGACCTAATCTTAGATGCCAAAGAAGTGTCTCGTTCAGGTCTAATGAGCGTTTTCTTTTCTCGGAAACAGTTGATGTGTTATAGGATGCATTTTGTGAGTGGTGTGCACAGTTAATTGTATAGAGATTATTCGACAACGTTCCATGACAGATAAATTTATCAAAAAGAGAAATGGTAACAACTTTATTAAAAGTAACCGAATATCCATCATGAAAAAGTTTAGAAACTGAAATTAAATTCTTTCTAAAACTTGGAACGTAAAGAACATCTCTTAAAATTAAAACTCTGTCTTCAAAAGATAGGTGCACTTCTCCCACTGCTCCAGCTGCCACTCTCGTAGCATCGCCCAGTGTTATGAGGATCTCACTCCCTCTAAGTTGTCGGGTCCGTTTGAACCCCTGTAAAGTGAAACAAACATGATCAGTGGATCCCGTATCCACCACCCATAAATGGGAGGCATACGCCGCTAAATAAGTTTCAACAACTAGTGCGTGAGAATTACCTTTCTTTCCTCTCCTTTTGGGATTGGAACAGGCTGACCTCCAATGTCCTTTCTCACCGCAATTAAAACATATTCCTTTTGGTCCTTTCTTGACACCCAAACAGCTAACTGTCTTTTTCTCACTTTTCTTAGTGGTGAGTTTGCTTTGGTTCTGACCACTTTCCTTTTCTTGAGACTTGCCTTCCACTGGCCTAGATCTCGAGAAAAGACTTTTGGTCACCAATGCTTCGTCTTTCTTTCCTAATTGCTTCTCTATTTTCTCCAAGGCTTCTTGTAGGATATCCATAGTAAACATGTGATCACTCATCACAAAACTACAGTAAAATCCATCGAAGTTTCTTGGTAGAGTTAGCAACAAAAATTCAATTTGGGCCTCATCATAATACTTAGTTCCGAGATAAGCCAGTTTTTCAAAATGGTGTTTAATCCTAAGAACATGCTCCCTTACGGGTGTTCCCTCAACCATCTTTAGCCTGGCCACGTCGTCATTTTTAAACTGATTGATCATGCGGTCTTTTGTTAAAAAAATTTCTTCAAGACTTTGCATAATTTCTGCAGCAGACTCAACACCTTTATGAATGTGTCTCAAATCATCAGACAGTGAAGTCAAGATTACACGTTTCATGGGTTCATTGGCTTGCTCCCAAATATTATACTCATGTCTTTCCGCATTAGGTGATTCAACAGTAGGCTTACGTGGCTTGGGTACATCAAGAACCCAATAATGTTCTTGTGCAGGTAGGACAAAACTCATATTTCGTTTCCAAACATTATAGTTTTCGCCAGTTAATTGGTGTTCTTTGAGTGTATATAACAGTGGATTAAAAGGTTGCGACATGATGAACTGAAATAAACAATAATATGCATAAGCACATATATATCACAAGGTTCGATCACATGCATCATATTAAAATCTCAAAAAAAATATGAACATGCATCAGCCAACATCTCAAAACAGTTTAAATAAGCCACGTGGGGTGGGTCATTATTTAAACACATTTAAGCATGTTACAAACAAGAACAGTTACAAACCTTTAATATCCAGATTAATAGTTGGCTCCCACTTGACCAATATAAAATTGACAGGGACTTCGGGGAAGTATATGCATATCAATTTTATACCTAAGTAATAACCATGATTAAATACAGGATTATTATTTCATATTGAACGAGCCTCGTGGGGAGGGTCATCGTCGCCACTAGCAATAATCCGCAATCATCCATTTGGAATTCATTCATGTGAAAGCTATCTTTTGACCGTCCCGTGGGGGGAATTTCTCCAAAAGAATTCACAAATAAATAAATCATGGAGGTCAAAATTAATTCAATTTTATTATCCGGAATAAAATTGTCAATTAATTATTTAAACATACTTAGTAATTTTCGAAGGTGAGATTGTTCATTGGGCAACTCTCATGCAAACGCATTTAAACAAATTAAATAAAGCATAAGATATCACAATAATAAATCAAGCAAAACAGAAAAATAAACATATTGGGCACAAATTATCCAATTGTCATGGTTTGATTTTTCTTGGCTTGATCTTGAAGAAACACCGTCTTGAATTTCTCCCACTCGATCGTCTCGAAAAGAACTCCGTCTCGAAATGCCACGCCAAGTAGCTCAGGCCAAAGGGTGCCTTGCGATATCGTAGAAGCCACTTGGTGAAGTCGGTCTCGGCAGCCTCGGCGCGGCTTCGGTAAACCGCCCGCGGTGCCTTTCGGCGTAGTCCGGCGGCTCCCTCGGCGGCGGCGCGTGTAACGCGCTCATCCGTAGCCTTCGCCCGATCTGCCTAAAGCCCGCCCGAACCTCAGCGATCGCGCCGTCCCATGGCGCTGCATAAGCGCCCGTAGCGCATCCGCATCCGTCATCCGGCATTCCGCCCGCGGTGCAGCGTGCGCTAAGCGCGCCCGCCCGTCGTCCTTCGGCTTTGTCCTCGCGTCGCTTTCGGCCCTCGGCCTGCGCCCGGTGCCGTCGCGTGCTGCGGCGCCTCCCGTTAATCGTAGCGTGCCTCCCCAACGCGTTTTACCTGACGCCGCGGCGGCTACACGCCCCAGTTCACGGATTTTATTCTTTAATTCTTCGTCTCCGTCTTTGTTTCCGATCCGGTTATAATTTATTTACCAAAAATAAATAAACCTAGATCTAGACTAGTCTATTACATTGATCAAATCAAATAAATCCTAATCTACTCGTGGATTTTCTCACGAGGCAAAACGAATCCGAACGAATCGAATTAAAAACCACAATTTATATGCATGCATAAATAAACACATTAAATTCCATACAATTGGATACCTGCAAAACAGATCTAGCAATTCTACTATCCAATTTCAAATTTAATGTTAGCGAATTAAATTACAATTTAAAAAAATCAGAGCCCAAAACCTTGGCTCTGATACCAGTTGTTGGGGAATAATTTGCACAGATATACTCGGGGTGAATATTTAAATATAAATTTAATTCTTATAATTATTACTATATTAATTCAAATAATAATCCAACAACATATCATGCATATAATTAATTCACGTAAATCCTACGCATGCGGAATTCTACGAGTTTACGTGAACGTACCTCTTGGGATGGCAGTGATCTGGCTGATTAGACTAACCAAATGAACTTCCCAAGTATTCCTTTAATCGTTGTTCGACTATCCGGTGGTAGGACACTTGTGAACAATTAACAAAAGGAAAATAAATTATGTTGCACCACCTTTGTGGATTTACTAATTTTTCCAGCATATGGAATTGTACTTGGGAATGAAAGAGTCATCCCCTATTTATAGAGCATATGTGGTCGAAAATTGTGTCAAAGAAACAATGTGGGAAAAATCTTTTCTTGATCTCCAAGAAATCTTGAATATATCTCCTATATTCTTTTTTCCATAATTATAATATTCCACAAAATCCCACCTACTCTTTGTTATGGGATATTTTCGAAAATAATAGGCAAGAATCCAAGATTTGGAACTTCTTGAATTTGTGAGATATTCTTGTATTTCAAGAAATACATATCTTCCATAATATCTTTTCAAGAAAATCAAGAAAATCTTTCTTGCCCTTTATCTTTCAAAATTTTCGAAATTCTCTTATAGATAACCAAGTGGGAGATTTCTAGAATTTAATGAGAAAATCTTGTATTCCAAGAATACATATCTTCATTCCATAACAAAATTCAAAGAAAATCTTTCTCCCCTTTTATCCATAAATTTCGAATTTAATGAGGAAAAATAAGCAACAACATTTATTTTATTTTAAACACATTTTTCAATTATTGGACTATATGTTGGGCTACTCAGGGGGCCTTTAGGAGAATTAAGATTGGATCTTCCAATGGATCTTGAATTATCAATATTGAGCCACAATATTATTCAAGCCCATAAATATTAATTAATCCCACTACATAATTAATATTGCACTATCCATCTTAACCCATATTACAGTCAATATGGCTCCCGGTTATTATTTCCCGTGTTTAAGATTATCTAGCCCATTAATTAATTCAAGCCACTGAAATAGCTTTTCGTTAATTAATATCTTTTGTCCTTGGTCAAGGAACGGTTCAACATTATTATCCATACCGGAAACTAATTCCCCTTGCAAGATTTGGTATGATAAAGCTTATGAACCTCCCAAGGGGGCAAATCAAACAAGTGTACTTGCACACGATTCTCCGTATTAAATCTTAGCAATCACATCTGACCAATAATATTGCCCAAGATAAAAAGTATTGAATCTCGTTTGATTCTCTACCCATGATAAGTCAAAGCAATAGTTACCAATCACACATGATTCTATTTAAGGAACGAAGATTAAGAAATAACGAACCACTGAGGTCTAATTCTTCCTTGTTTAGTTCTGAAGAATTTGTTCTCCTGTAGGTCTTATTCAGTGCATCAGTCAAGCACTAGTGTAATCTCTTGGTCAAGACAAGCCAATATGAGCCTTACACTTCAACCTTTCACGATGGGTTGTTCATTTCCATCTAGGTTGTGAATGACGTACTTTTAGTTACAAGGGACTGTTAATTTAATCTTTTGTGATCTGGTATCACTAAATTAACTACAATGTAACACGTACGAATTATTGAAAAGTTATGCAGTAAATATATTTAACATTCGATAATATTTAAAGCATCAGTGATAAACAATTTATTTCAGTAAATAAGTCCGAAATTCAATTTTGATTATACAAAGTAAAAAACATACTTTCCAGTATAATCCCAACAGTAATGGAGGTCCATCATACTTCTTCCCACTTCTAAGCTCAATAGCTTTGCAATTTTCTTTCGGATTCACCTCAGGCATAGATGGGAATTTGCCCGTCTCTCAACCTTGTGACTTCGCTATCTGTCCCATTTAATATTCAAGCGCATTAAATCGCCTTTTATTTTCTTGCTGCATCCTCTGGAAATCTCGCTCTCTCCTCTCGTTCTTCTTAGTCGACTCTTTCTGATCAAATTCAAGAGAAGATAATCTCTTCTTCACCTCCTCACCTTGTTGCACCAGAGTTTTCAACATCTCAACAACTGATGTTCCGCCTTCTCCACCAGGAGGCTTTGAGCCCGGATCAACACCTAGTGGAACAGTGATTCCAGCCTTCGAATTTCCATAGGAAAAGTTTTCGTTCTTTCTTCACTGATTCGGATAAGATGTAGAACCCCCTTGATAATTTGAATTGTTTCGCCATTTGTTATGTGAAGGTGGTGGCCCTTGAGGCACAAAAGGTTGCCCAGAGGTAGGTCGCCCTTGCTGATAATTTCCCTGTTGGTACCCCTGCTGGTTGTAATTCGGCCTCCCCATATAGTTGGCTTTTTCCTGCTAAAATACCGACTGGTCCATAAATTCATTCGCCTCGTTGCTTCCTCCCCCAAACTGTTGGCTAACCTGAATATTACTTATTTTCTCCATCATAGCCATCAACAGCTTCTGAGTTCCAATGTTGTCTTCCATCTGATTCACACTTTGACGTGATTGATCAGCATTCCATTCCCCAACATTTTTAACTCCCTCCACAATTTCTCTGCACTCCCGGGCTCTCTTATTCAGAAAACCACCACCTGCACAAGCATCGAGGTGCTTTTGCTCATTATAATGGATTCCACAGTAAAAGTAGGCCACTGTATCTTGCTCACTAAAACCATGCTGCGGACACTCAATGAACAAATTACAATATCACTCCCATATTTGACTGAGACCCTCATTCGGTTTTTTACGGAATGTAGATATCTCGGTTCATGCCTTCATTGTTCTGGATGGAGGATAAAAACGCTCCAAATATGCTCGCTCCATTTGAGCCCAAGTGGTGATGCTTCCAGGGGGAATTGTATTATCGAACCAATCCTTAGCTATCCCTGTCAGTGAAAACGGAAACAATCTGAGCTTCTTTGCATCCTCCGACATCCCATTGTAGTCAAATGTCGAAGCAATCATCAAAAAATTATGTAGATGCGTGTTTGGATTGTCTCTCCCGACCTCTCCTCAGAACTGAGAATCAAGGAGCATCTTAAGGATCCCCAGAGAAATTGAGAAGTTGTTAGTTTCCACCCTTGGCAAATCCACTCCATCATATTGTCTTTGAGGTTGAGCCACAAACATCCCTCTAATAGCCATCTCAGGATTCCCTACCCTCGGGTGGTTAGGTTGGTTTTGGTAGAGAGGGTTGTAGTGTGGGTATGGTTGGTGGTTTTAGTTTTGTTGGTTTTGGTAAGGTGGATTTTGGTAAGGTGGGTTGTTGTACGGATGATTTAGGTTTTGGAAGTTTGGATTTTGGTTTGGAAATTGGTTTTGTGGGTTTGGATGTGGGTTCGGGTCATTAATCCCTTATGGTGGCAACTGATTCTCTCCGTTCCCTCCATTTCCATCAACATTCAATCCATCATTACCTACCGCAGTCATTCTTCACTGGAAAGCTCGATTCCTTCTTGCTACGCTCGTTTCTCCTTTTGAGCGTGTTCTCATAAACCTGAAAACTCAAACAAAGAAATCAAATGCAACTAGAATAAGAATATAGTAAAAACAGAAAAGAAAACACCCACTACTAGCTACTAATCTATTTCCAAGTTTTACACAATGTGCATACGTCACTTCCCCGGCAACGGCGCCATTGACTTGATCGTGAAATGCTAAGTTCTTAACTAGCAGTTACCCCACAAGAGTATGGGATCACTATAGCAAGGGTAAGTATTTGGACCAAGTAGTATCGAACTCGAAGGAGGTTTCGTATGCGTGTAAATCCCTAGAAATGTATGCTTCGTAACTAATATGGATGCGATTTGAGAGTTCTGTTTTAATACTATTGAATCAACGAAAGTAAGCAGATAACAACTATGACTCTAACTTCAGATGAAGTGCAAATATTGGAGAATGTTGCTTTGGACAGGAGTCCCTACGTATACTATAGGAATTGGTTTGGCGACGAGGACTATCGTGGTGTACAAAAGAGTAATCCTAAGTGTACTGAAATTAGGCAATCTACTTCCCTAATCCCGCACTAAATAAGATACAGCAAAAGCTCGGTTTTTTATCCCCGATACTCAACTAATACCCTCTTTACCTCACTGACCAAATAACCAAGTTATTTAGGTTGTGCTTAATTACTATAGCCCTTATTCAAGTTGGGTGATTCGGTCGTCCTCCCTAACTGAACCGGTATATTACCAACCCCGTCATAAACCCTCTCCTCAAGCTTATTCATTGAAAAGAGTGATTCGATCGTCCTCTCTTTAACAATTTTTGTACTCAATTCAATGGTTTTTATTGGATTGGTTATTCATATTAGCAAATTAAGAAGATTATCCAATTTACACCTCGAATTATCCTAATCGCCTAACCAATTCACTATTTCTACGCGATCATCCTATCCAAAGCAATCAAAGATTTAACCTACCATCTTGATCATCAAATCACAAATAACCAATTGAATAATATAAATCATTATGCAAGAGTGTGTAAAACAAATCAATAATCAATCAATTGAATTCAAAGATGCAATAATAGTGTTGAATGAAATAATCAAATAAAACCCTAAAATTGTTCTTCAAGAATTAAGAAAACTGAGAAATTCTCCAAGATAAATTCAGAAAAACTGCAATATAAACCGTCAATTTGATAACCAAATCGTGTTTATCGTGGGGGAATTTCTCTCCCTCTTCTCAGAACCCTAGAATGCTTTTCCTCCTTTTTCTCTCTATCTAATTTTTTCGTCCCCAATTTCTTTTTTCGTCTGCCCTTATATATCCTTCTTCTCAGAGCGCTCGAGCATGGAACATGGTCGAGTAGTTCTTCTCAACCTAATTTGGTCGAGCGCCTCCTGATCGCTTGACTTGGTTTCGCTTGACTACACTCACTGGTCGAGCGATTTTGCTCGACTACACTTGATCGAGCGCTTCCTCATGCCTGTATTTCCCCCCGCTCGACCACATTGGTCAAGCTCTAGGTGCTCGACCTATTTCTTCTATCACCTTTCTTCACTCCAACTAATACTTTTCAGTCTTTCTTTCATATCTTTTCAACCGGGAGTCCGATTCGTGCATTGCAACATCTCACAAGCTCCATTTTCAGCCTTCTTTCCTATCATGCACACCAAAGAAGAGCAAATTAGTGATTTTAAACAAATTATGCTCAATCACTGCAAGAATATCACTAAAAACACTCAAAACATGGCTAAAACTCGCTCGTAACTCCCTCAATTTCACCTCTAATGAGTTCCCGGTACGTCTTTGTCTCTCCAGGGTATATGGTGTACGGGGTATTGTGGGCTTCTCTTAATAACTCATTCGTCAGTTGCTCTGTCTTCGGCACACAGACCATATTCCTGAACATCAAAATTCCAGCAGGACACACGACGAAACCTTGAATGGTTCCTTTCTTTGCTCGTTCCTTCATTTTCTCGAGGAATTTATCACTCTCTTGTGCTTCTTTGATTCTTTTTTGCATCATTGGTTTCACTATGAGTGGAACTATTGTCGCGTTTGCACAACAACGGTTGGAGAATTCCAATTTCAATTGGAAAAAATCTCTGAGTAGTGATTCTTGCTCAGTGGGCATGGCACTGAGTGTCGCACTTCCCTTTCTGCTCAGCGCGTCAGCCACGATGTTCGTTTTCCCTGGTGATAATGGATAGTGCAATCATAGTCTTTCACCAGTTCAAGTCATCTTTTTTGTCGCATGTTCAATTCTTTTTGCGTAAAGAAGTTCTTCAGGCTCTTGTGGTCCGTGTATATTTCACACTTACCACCATACAGGTAGTGTCTCCATATCTTCAGAGCGTGAACAATGGATGCTAACTCCAAGTCATGCATAGGATAGTTTTGTTCGTGCATCTTAAGTTGGCGGGACGCATACGAAATGACCTTCCCATTCTGCATAAGGTCACAGCCCAATCCTGATAAGGATGCATCGGTGTAGATCACGAATCCTTCTGACCCGTAGGGAATAGTCAGTACCGGTGAAGGTTAATCTCTTTTTTAGTTCATGAAAACTTTAATCACAGGTAGACGTCCAGACAAACTATTCATTCTTCTTGGTCAAGTGTGTCAGCGATTTTGCAATGCGTGAGAAATCCTGGATAAATCTCCGGTAGTATCCTGCCAGTCCCAGGAAACTTCTTATTTCGTTGACATTAGTTGGGGCCCTCCAGTCTATTATGGCTTCCAACTTTGCAGGATCCATTTCGACTCCCTTTGCCGAGATTATGTGACCTAGGAACATCACTTGGTCAATCCAGAATTCGCACTTGCTGAACTTGGCGTATAATTTTTCATGTCTCAGTGTCTCCAAGATAGTCCTGAGGTGCTCTTCGTGTTGCATTTGATCCCTCGAGTAAACCAGTATATAATCGATGAATACAATGAAGAATTGGTCCAAGTATGGTGGAATACTCGGTTCATCAAATCCATGAAAACTGCGGGTGCATTCGTCACTTCAAAAGCATCACTGTGAATTCATAGTGTCTGTACTTTATCTTAAAGACCATCTTTGAAATATCACTTCCGTTGACTTTCAGTTAGTGATAGCCCGATCTTAGATCGATCTTTGAGAATACTGCGGCGTGTTTCAACTGGTCGAACAAGTCCTCGATTCTGGGGAGAGAATACTTGTCTTGATGGTCAACTGGTTTAACCCTCTGTAATCGATACACATTCTGAGTGATCCATCTTTCTTCTTCACAAAGAGTACAGGTGCTCCCCAAGGCGATATGCTCAGACGGATGTACTACTTATTCATCAGTTCCTGCAGTTGCTCTTTTAATTCTTGTAACTCCTTGGGTGCCATTCTATACGGCGCCTTTGACACGGGTGCACCGCCGGGTGTCAAGTCAATTGTGAATTCTACTTGGTGATCTGGGGGTAATCCAGACAGTTCTTCAGGAAATACATCGGGATATTCTGTTGGTCCCGGTGAAAACGAGTCTTACACGTGTATGGGGGGGAATACACGTGTTCAGTGTTTTTAAAACTTTTTCTTACTGAGGTCAGCTTGGGTCAGATAATCCTGAAGATTAGGTTCTGAGAAGCACAGATCGCTCTGAGTCAAAGTCTACTGAGACAGTGATCCTGAGCTGCTTTCAGATACCTCAGATAATCCCAACTGAGTCCTGAGTGTCAGAGATCCTGAGTTGCTTGGATCAGATAACTATCTTAGTGAATCCTCAGAAGAGAGTTCAGTTTGGTAACTATCTGTTCTAGCTACTCAGTCGTGCGGAATGGTTGGCCCTTTAGTTTATACTCGTTTTAAGCTTTTGCTGAAAACCTTGCTGAATGGAATAGTGATTAGGCTCTGATTCAATTACATGCAACTTTCAGTGGATTGATTCCAACTGAAATCTCAGTGAAAAATATGCTTTCAAAATCACGTCAATGCAACAGTTAAGCACAGATAAGGAAAGCAATAAATAACACAGCAATTATAGTGGTTCAGAGACTCAAGCTCCTCCGTCCACTCTCTCTGATCCTCAGAGAAATTCACTGATCACTTCTGAGCTTTCTGACTACCTTGCGTAGTTTACTTACTCAACTCGACCCTGAGCTTTCTGACTACTCCACGTAGTTTACTTACTCAACCCGACCTTGAGCTTTCTGACTACCTCCGTAGTTTACTTACTCAAACACAAACAAGCTTTCAGACTACCTCTGTAGCTTACTAACTTCTCCTCTAGAGCTTTCTGACTACTCCGCGTAGTTTACTAACTCTTTACAACTCTTCTCACCAACAAACACACTCCAACTACCTTCTCAAGGGTTTGGGGTTTCTCGGTTGGTTTCCAACTAGGATGAGATATCCTTTACAATGAAGTACAATGCAAAGGGTTAGGATATCTCGACTAAGCATTGGATAAATCTTATCAAGCTAGGCTTAGTTTAGTGAGCTCTCTTCAATATAAAAGCACTTGGGAAATTCTAAGTTTTTCGAGTGCTTCAACTTGCAGTAATAAGTTTGAGCTCTTGAGTTGCGTATAAATTTCCCGTAACCTTACAATGTAGAGGGTCACCAGTATTTATAGGCATACACCAAGGTCACTCTTGAAAACTATCCGTTGGAGAGATAGCTTCATGAGTTTCCTCTTGTGGTGTGTGAGGAACGGCTATATTTTGGGTTTGAAACTCCCTAACACGTTTTAGGCAATAGCCTTTCATGTAGCCGGTCTTCACTTTTTGCAGTCTGGAACTTTTGTACTTCTGACATCTTTTTCAAATGACACATCCTTTGTCGATTGTCGATGTGGTGCGATCTTTGTATTCCTCTTTTTGACTTTTGTCTCCAGTTAAAGGTAGACACCTTCAACGGCTCTTTTTGGTTACAGCACTGAGTTGATATAACCTTAACAACACTTCTGACTTAGTTCCTTTTGTTCTGCATTGAATGTCTTGGCAAATATCTATTCTTCTAAGGAATCGCGATCTTCTCAGTATTGCATCCTTCAGATAGATATATTGATTGCCTCGGAACATTCGAGTTTATCTTGAGCATTCAAGACATTCTTGAAGTCTTGATAATTCTTTGTGCCTTCTGTATTCTTGATCTTCAGTCTTCAGTCTTGCGTCTTCAGAGTCTTCTGAGTCTTTAGAGTCTTCGAGTCTTGAGGTCTTGAGTCTTCGAGTCTTCTGAGATATATAGACCGATATCTTCGAGTCTTCATCTTTGAGTCTTGATTCCTCGGTTTCATCTTGAGTCTTGATATCTCGATTTCTCACCGAGTCTTGAAATCTCGATTTCTCCGAAGTCTTGATTCTCGGTTTCTCCTCGAGTCTTGAAACTTTAGTTTCATACTAAAATTTCAGTTTCTTCAGAAACATACTGAGTTCTTCAGAGTCTTCAGAACCTATCCTGAACTATATCTGCTGACTATACATTTTGCAGATAACATCCTGAATACTCTAAAACTGAATCCTGACTCAACTATCAAGATCATTCTGAACATGTCATACTCATGGGTTTTGGGATCTTAATCAAAATCATATATCTTTTATTAAATTCATCTCCCAACATATTCATTTATGATTCGCACTTCAACTGGCAATTTCATGTCCTTAGTCGTTGCGGAGAGATTGACTAGGTATCCCTGGCAATTCCCCCGTTGTAGTAGCTTGGCAGCTTGTATTGCGGAGATTACCCTCACTCCAATCTTGGTATTCGTTCCCTGAAAGGTGAACAGTTGGCCATCCATCGTTTCAAATCAATTTCTGTTGGTCCCGGTGCAAACGAGTCTCACACATGTATTGGGGGGGGAATACACGTGTACAGTGATTTTTAAAAAATTTCTTACACTGTGGTCAGATGGGTCATGATGTCCTGAGAATTTTGCCTTGACAAGCACAAATTGCCCTGAGTCAAAATCTACGGAGACAGTGATCCTGAGCAGCTTTCAGAAGCTTCAGATTAGCCCAACTGGTCCTGAGTTTTATCAGAGATCCTGAGAAGCTTGGATCAGATAATTATCTTACTGAACACTCAGTAGAGTTGGTTCAGTTTGGTAACTATTTGTTCTAGCTACTCAGGAGTGCGGAATGGTTGGCCATAAGTTTATACTCATTTTAGCTTGCTGAAAATCTCTTCCTTTAATAAAACTGTGGTTAAGGCTGTGATCAAATTTGATGCAAGTTCAGTTGATTGTTTCCCACTGAATATCAGTAAAAACAGTATACTTTTAGTGAAAATATGCAGCAGATAGTATGCAGTACAGAAAGCAAACAACACAGTAACTTCTGAGTCTTCAGTATCTTCTTGAGTCTTCAGTATCTTCTGAGTCTTCAGTATCTTCTTAGTCTTCAGTATCTTCTGAGTCTTCAGTATCTTCTGAATCTTCAGTATCTTCTGAATTCATAAAACCTTGATTAACATCTGCTGAGTATACATGGTGCAGATATCTTCCTTAACTATTCTATACTGAAACCTGACTCAGACTATCAAGATCATACTGAACATGTCATACTCAAGGGTTTTGGGATCTAATCAAAATATTTATTAAATTCATCTCCCAACAATTTCCCCCTTTTTGATGATGCCAAAACCATCTTGTTACATTTAAGAAAACCTAACCTAAATTCAGGTTTCAGTTGTCTATTACAATCCAAAATGGCATATCAAATAATTAAAGACATGTAAAAAGATAATGAGATATTATCTTTGAGCATAAAAAGATAAACTTTTCATTGATAAGAGATGAGAATTACAGATTTCAATGAAAATTCAGAACAAAAGACATTCACAATGCTTTCCTGAGCCTATAAACTTGGTCATTCTATCTGAAACCAGGAGGTTGTTCCATATAAACCTCTTCTTTAAGCACACCATTCAGAAATACACTTTTCACATCCATTTGATAGACTGTGAATTTCATGTGGGCAGCATATGCAAGAAACAATCTGATAGCTTCTAGTCTTGCAACAGGTGCAAATGTTTCATCATAATCCAAGCCTTCTTCTTGGTAATAACCTTGTGCAACTAGCCTTGCCTTGTTTCTTACAATGTTGTTATTTTCATCTCTCTTATTCTTGAACACCCACTTAGTTCCAATCACATTATGTCTCTGAGGTCTGACTACTAGCTCCCATACTTCATTTCTTGTGAACTGATTTAGCTCTTCTAGCATGGCAGTAATCCAGAATGAATCCTTAAGAGCTTCTTCAATCTCAGTTGGTTCCTTTTCAGATAGGAAACAGCAGAGTAAAGCACTTTCTCCATGGAACTTTCTTGTTCTAACACCTTCTAATAGATCACCAACAATCTGACTTGTAGGATGACTATCCAACCATCTTCTCCTGGATGTTCCCCCTTCAGTAGTGTCCTCAACATTTGAAATGTTAGATTCGGGCAGTTCATCAAACTCAGGGAACAACAGAAAAGGAGAGAGAGAATCATCTTCCTCAGGGGAAATTCCATTCAGAACATTGTCAGAGACATTTGTTCCCCCTTGGTTGATAGATTCAGAGTTTGCCTCAGCTGTGACCACATCTTCATTGGCATTACATACCTGAGTCTGAACTGGTGTATGTTCAGATTGGTCAGCTTCAGTGTGTTGGCTTTCCTTCAGTGGAGAACTGTTATCATGAGTATCACCAACTTGATTCTTTCCATCCTGAGTTTCTTTGTCTGAGTCTGATTCACTCCATTCATAGAAAGTGATTGACTTCTTCTTTTCAGGCTCGCAGGATGTTTTATCTTTCTTCTTCAGGCTTAGTCTGGTGATTCTCTTGATTATATCTTGTGAGTCATGTTCCTGTTTCTTCTGAACACAAGTAGACTCATCAAAAACAACATGAGGTGTTTCTTCCACAATAAGAGTCCTACAGTTGTAAACTCTGAAGGCTTTACTGACTTCAGAATATCCTAAGAATATCCCTTCATCAGCTTTGCTATCAAAAGTTTTCAACTGATCTTTACCATTACTGTTTATGAAACACTTTCAACCAAACACACGAAAGAAAGAAACAAGAGGCTTCCTTTCATTCCACAACTAAGGTGTTTTTCCTTGGTTCTTTGTCAGCATGGATCTGTTCTGAGAGTAGCATGCAGTGTTGATAGCTTCAGCCCAAAATCTCTTAGGAATATCAGCTTCAGCAATCATTGTTCTTGCAGCTTCTTTCAGAGTCATATTTCTTCTTTCAGCAATACCATTTTATTGTGGGGTCCTTCCAACTGATATTTCATGAGCTATTCCATTTGCTGCACAATAATCAGATATAATATGGTTGATAAATTCAGTTCCTTTATCTGATATGATTTTGACCACACTCAAATTCTTTTCAGTATTTTGTCAGTAGAAATATCTACTTTGCTTTTGAATGATGCTTTGATTTGTTTTCCTTTTATTGGGATAACATATGCCAGGATCTATCGGGATGACCTCATAAACACAAATTTAAATTAACAATTATTACTAGCATGAATTTACCTAAGTGAATTCAAATAATAATTCATCCAACAACAACATGCAAATAATATTTCACGTAAAAGATCCTAGCATGCGGAATTTCTAGGAGTTTACGTAAACGTACCCGTTGGAGAGACGATCTGAGACAGACAGGATCAAGTATCTGGATACCAACCAAAAGTCCTTCTCAAGTATTCCCAAGTCCTCGTCCAATAACCCCGGTGGAAGGTTCTCCTATGAACGATTTATAAAACAAGGAAAATAAAATTATTGTTGCACCACCTTTGTGGATTTCTAATATTTCCAACACATGGAACAATTCACTCATAATTGAAATTTTTCAAAAATACACAGTCTGTCGACGTTTCAAAATATTTGATATTTTATCGACGCTGATATTTTTCTGAAAAACCAATTTTTGTGTTTAGTTGGGGATGAAAAAATCATCCCCTATTTATAAGAGAGGGGTGTTCGAAATTTTGGAGTCTAAATAGGGTTGGGAAAGATTTTTTTTTTATCTCCAAGAAATCTTGAATATATTCAATATATTCTTCTTTCCATGCGTATTTTTCCATAAAAATCTCACACCCTATTTAATCCTTATTTTCGAAAAACAAGAAGCAAGATTTCAAGATTGAATCTTTCTTGAATTTATGAGATATTTTTGTATTCCAAGAATACATATCTTTTTCCATAAAATCTTTCCAAGAAAATCTTTCTTCCCTTTCTTATACATTATTTTCGAAAATTCCCTATTAAAGAAGCCAAGTGGGAGTTTTCTTGAATTTATGGGATAATCTTGTATTCCAAGAATACATTATCTCCTTTCCATAAAATCTTTTCAAGAACATTCTTTCCACCCCTTTTGGGGTTTGGAATAGGCAAACCTCCATTGTCCTCCTTCAACGCAGTTTAAGCACTCCCCCTTTGGATTTTCCTTGATACCACCAGCATTCCTCATCTTACCATTGCCCTTGGCAACAGTTGAGTTTGATTGCTTATGGCTTTTGGTCCTCTTCTTCTTCTTGCCTTCCCTTGGCCTAGAAGATGAAGACGGACCACTTGCCGCCAAAGCTTGAGTTTGGTGCCCCATCAACGTCTCTGCCGTGATCAAAGCTTACAACAAATCAGCTAGCGAGGCCAAAATGCTCAAAACTTTTGGCCAGAGAGTGGAGTACCAAATCGATCTGGGTCTCCAGATCATAATCTGCACCTAGAACCTCAAGGTTGTTCAGATGGGCCATCTATTTTGAGGACGTAATCCCTTACGGGGTTGCCCTCCACCATTTTCGGAGACAATATCTCTCGCAAGGTGATCTGACGAGTCCTGCATTTTTGACTCGTCAGTTGGCTCATCTGATTTTGGTGTGTCAAGAATTCACTTGTGCTTTTGTGCAGTTAGGACAATCATAACTTTTCGTTTCTAGTCAACATAGTTTCCTATACAATTCTATTCACTTTAAGTATATTAACAGTGGACTAAAATGTTGCGACATGCTGAACTGAAATAAACAACAATTGTGCAAATACAAAATTATCACATAATTCGATCACATTGTTCATATCAAAATCTCAAAACAATATGAACATGCATCAGTCGACATCTCAAAACAGTTTAAATAGGTCAAGCGGGGTGAACTGTCTATTTAAACACATTCATGCAGGTTACAAACAAGAACAGTTACAAACCTTTAATTCAAAATTAATAGTCGGCTCCCACTTGACCAATATAAAATTGACAGGGACTTCGGGGAAGTATATGCATATCAATTTTATACCTAAGTAAAAACCATGACTAAATATAAAATTATTACTTCGCTTTGAACGAGCCTAGTGGGGAGGATCATCGTTGCCACTAATAATAATTCACATTCATCCTTTTGGGAATTTATTCATGTGAAAACCATCTTTTGGCCATTCCGTGGGGGAAATTTCTCCAAAAGAATTCACAAATAAATAAATCATGGAGGTCAATTTGACGTAATATTATTATTCGGAATAAAATTTGTCAATAAAACATACTTAGTAATTTTCGAAAGTGAGATTTTCTTTTAGACAATTCTAAATCATGCAAACACATTTAACAAATAAAATTGCACGAATTTAAAGCAAGCATCAAGACTAATTAAATCACTTTGGGCACATATATCCAATTGTCATGTTTTAAATTCCAAATCTTGATCTTGAGAAATCGTCCCTTCTTTTGCTTTCATCGTTCGTCTCGAAAAGCTTCCACTGAATCCGCAACAATTCTTTAAAACGTCCTCCATTTTGGGTTAGGACGACGTCCAGAAAATGAGTAGCTCAAACCCGAAACCGAGTCGCATGCGCCCCGGCGCACGCCCCGGTCCGGATCGGCCATCCCGCCCCCGTCGCCCATGGCACATTCGCCTGGCAAACATCGCCAGACGCGCCCGTCCCGGTCCCGCTCCCCCATCGGCCGAAAACAGCCAGCACAAGACGCAAAAGGTCGCATGCGCCTTGATTGATGTCGCCCGCCGGCGCAGCGTCCGTCTCGCCCCGTTCTCGACCGCCCGGGTGTTACGCGCGGTTGCTAGGTGTTCCGCCTAGTCCGCGTGCTCCGCCTTGGCTCGCGTACATCCGGGCACTCAGATGTCCGTCTTTAATTCTTCGTCTCAGTCTTCGTTCATGATCCGGTTACAATTTATTTACGAAAAATAAATAAACTTAGATCTAGACTAGTCTATTACATTGATCAAATCAAATAAATCCTAATCTACTCGTGGATTTTCTCATAGGCAAAACGAATCCGAACGAATCGAATTAAAAACTAACAATTTATTTGCATGTAAATAAGCACATTAAAATTCAATGACAATTGGATACCTGCAAAACAGATCTAACAGTTCTACTATCCAATTTCAATTTTAATGAACAACAATTTAAATTACAGTTTAAAAAGACCAGAGCCCGAACCGGGGCTCTGATACCAGTTGTTGGGATAACATATGCCAGGATCTATCGGGATGACCTCATAAACACAAGTTTAAATTAACAATTATTACTAGCATGAATTTACCTAAGTGAATTCAAATAATAATTCATCCAACAACAACACGCAAATAATATTTCACGTAAAAGATCCTAGCATGCGGAATTTCTAGGAGTTTACGTAAACGTACCCGTTGGAGAGACGATCTGAGACAGACATGATCAAGTATCTGGATACCAACCAAAAGTCCTTCTCAAGTATTCCCAAGTCCTCGTCCAATAACCCCGGTGGAAGGTTCTCCGATGAACAATTTATAAAACAAGGAAAATAAAATTATTGTTGCACCACCTTTGTGGATTTCCAATATTTCCAACAAATGGAACAATTTACTCATAATTGAAATTTTTCGAAAATACACAGTCTGTCGACGTTTCAAAATATTTGATATTTTATCGACGCTGATATTTTTCTGAAAAATCAATTTTTGTGTTCAGTTGGGGATGAAAAAATCATCCCCTATTTATAAGAGAGGGTGTTCGAAATTTTGGAGTCCAAATAGGGTTGGGAAAGATCTTTTCTTGATCTCCAAGAAATTTTGAATATATCCAATATATTCTTCTTTCCATGTGTATTTTTCCATAAAAATCTCACACCCTATTTAATCCTTATTTTCGAAAAACAAGAAGCAAGATTTCAAGATTGAATCTTTCTTGAATTTATGAGATATTCTTGTATTCCAAAAATACATATCTTTTTCCATAAAATCTTTCCAAGAAAATCTTTCTTCCCTTTCTTATACATTATTTTCGAAAATTCTCTATTAAAGAAGCCAAGTGGGAGTTTTCTTGAATTTATGGGATAATCTTGTATTCCAAGAATACATTATCTCCTTTCCATAAATTCTTTTCAAGAAAATTCTTGTCCCTCTTTTCTTTAATATTTTCGAAAAAAAACAAGGAAATATAAGCAACAATAATTTATTTTATTTTAAGCACCTTTTATTTATTGGAATATAATTTGGGCTACTTGAGGGGCCTTTAGGAGAATTAAGATGGACCTTCAAATGGACTTTTGAATTCCAATATTGAGCCACAATATAATTCAGCCCATTAATATTAATTAATACCACTATATAATTAATATTGCACTATCCAATCTTAACCCATATTACGGTAATATGGCTCCCGGTTATTATTTCCCATTTTTAAGATTATTTAGTCCATTAATTAATTAAGCCACTTAAAAGCTTTATATTAATTAATATATTTTATCCTTGGAGTAAGGACAGCCCAACTTTATTATCCATACCGAAAAATTAATTCCACTTGCAAAATTTGGTATGATAAAGGTTCCGGGCCAACCAAGGGGACCAATCAAGCAAGACATATCAAGCACACGATTCTCTGTATTAATTTAGCAACTATCGTGCAATTAATATTATTGCCCAATTTATAGGATATCGAAGTCGCAATGATTCTCTTCCCATTTATAAGTCAAGGCAATAACTACTAATCACACACAGTCCTTATTAAGTGACAGAGATTAAGAAATCAACAACCACTGAGGTCTAACTCTTCATCCCTTAAGTCAGTGCGAATGAGTTTATCCTCTCTGTAGGTCCGCTTCAGCACATCGAATGTACTAGTGTAATCTCTTGGTCAAGACAAGCCAATCTGAGCCTTACACATCAACTTCTACCAATGGATTGTTCGGATCTATCTAAGTTGTGAAACACGCACTCGTTTACAAGGAACTGTTAACGTGATCTTCTATGATCTGGTATCACCACGTTAACTACAATGTAACGCGTGCAATGAACGGTTTGCAATAAATATATATAACATTCAATCATATTTAAAGCAACAGTGATAAACAATTTATTTCAGTAAATAAGTGTTTAATACATAGGTTATACAAAGTAAAAGCATACTTTCACGTATAACCCCAACACCTTTCTGGCAGGCATCACATACATGATCTTTACTGAATACTTCATTGGGTAACCCTCTCACAAGAGCTAATCTTGCAAGTTTGTTCAGGGTTTTGAAGTTTAAATGATTCAGTCTTTTGTGCCACAACCAACTGGTATCTATGGAACTTTTTGCAACCAAACATGTAGCCTTAGGAGTTGATCTCCAATCAGCAAGATACACATTTTCCTTTCTAGTACCAGTCAGTAGAATTTTCTGTGAATCATTATTTTTCACATAACATAAGTTCTTTGAGAACTCAACATTGAATTCTTTGTCACAGAATTGACTGATTGAAAGCAAGTTATGCTTTAAACCAGAAACGTATGAAACACCATGGATATGAACAGAATCAACTTCAAGAGTTCCATATCCTTCAGTTTGTCCCTTGGAATTGTCTCCAAATGTAATCTGAGGGTCTTTTTGCTCAACATAGTTAGTGAGTAATTGTTTATATCCTGTCATATGTCTTGAACATCCACTGTCCAAATACCATGCAGCAGAAGCCAATTCATTTCCACTCATCAGGGCTATGTTGTCTTCATTCAGCTCAGTGCACTTTTCCTTCACCTGAAAAACAGATCAGGTCTTAGGTACCCATTTGGTGTAGGGTCCTACCAGGTTAGCTGTACCTTTTGGAACCCAAATCTGCCTGAAAACTCTAATTACTTTAGAGTGGCTGATTTGTCTCCTATAAACATCTACATACACATTCACCACCCTAGGTGCCTTGGCAGTACCCTGTGTATGAGTGCAAGCCTTAGCATGAACATGAGCCTTAGAGTTCTTCTTGGGTTCAGGCCTCATGTTCCAATGCTTTGGCCTTGGTTCAGCTGGTCTCTGTCTCTGCTGACTTGGGTTCAGGAAACCTTTACCCTTAGGCAAGTGGGGTTTAGGTTGTCTGTACTGAAATTGTGGTCTTTCAGTAATCTGAGGACTTGGTCTTTTCAGTTGAGAATATCTCTGCTGAGTGTTTCTCTTCTGAAAAATCCTCTAATGGTTCAGTGCAGATTTCTTCAGGTTGGTATTCTTAGTCTGAGGCTTTGAAGTACTGGCCTGAAAATTTCCTACTGAGTGTTCAGGTTTTCTAGCCTTTTCTTTAGGTTTGGGCTTTCTTTCCCGAACCTTTAGTTTTTCTGAAACCATAGGTCCTTTACCCTTGTCTAAAACAAGGGGTTGTTCTTCAGTAAGAAGATTAGTACATGCCACCGGTTTAACAAAGACAGTCTTAGTGCTACTAGAAGCTGCATTCAGAAGACCTTGTGAGGTTCCCTCTAGATTATATCCCAATCCAGACTTTATAGTTGCAGGTCTTTTATAACTCTGAATTTTATCTATTACTTTAGATGCAGAATTCAATAGAGCTAACTCTCTCTGCGCACTATCCTCACTTTTCTTTAGAGTTTCATGCTTCTCAAAGAGGTCATTGAACTCAGTTTTGATAAGCTGGTTTTCCTCAGTGGATTTCTCTAATTTTCCATTCAGAATTTCTATCACCTTCTCTTTTTCTGATAGTTGTACTTTCAGATCATCTAGTTCAGTAGTTCCCATTAGTTTAGAAGTGATTTCAGCAGTATTAGAATCTTTCCACTTTAGATTCTCAGCAGTCAATTCCTTGTTCTGCTCTTGAGTTTCTATGAGCAGTTCCTGTATCACAGTATAGTCCTTCATAAGATTCTCAAAAGAATCCATCAGGTCAAAGTTACTGGTTACATATGAACTTGATAACTCAGGTGCTTGTGTAGGAGCAACAACAAAGATAGAATAATTTACCTCCTCCATAGCAACAAGGCAGACATCATCACTGTCACTTTCTGAGAATATCTCTTCTGAAGAACTGGATCCTTCTTCAGATTGTTCTTCTTGTTGGGATATTTTAGTTTTGATGAATTATGCCAAAACATTATCAACTTGTTTTATTCAAGCTAACTCACAGATAACAAGTTGAGGGGGAACGAGAGAACAAAGTTGAGCGGGAACTCACGAAATCAAAAGAAGATGATAGAGATCAGACGAGGCTGCAAACGAGACTGATCGAGATCAGATGAGTAAGATGAGTTCCGAAGTTAACTGATGAGCTGAGCAAAATTAGAAGAAAAGAAAAGTTAAGCCACCGATCGGAAGAATCGGTTACCCGATCGGATGGACTGAGATCGAAGATCGATGATCGGCGACATGATCAGATGAACAGTAAAGATAAGCTGATCAGATGATCAGAAGACCAGATCAGAAGAGAAGGGTGCAGATCAGAAGAGGAGGTTGCTGATAAGAAGAGGAGCAGATAAGACTGCTCGAGATCAGATAAGATGACCTGATGTGCTAATCTGATGTAGATAAACTGATATGCTGACCTGATGCTATACGGATCTGATAAGGTGAGCTGATCAGATCAGGCGAGAAGAAATCAGAAACCACAAGTCACCTTATCTGATCTCCTCAGAAGACAAGTCACCTGAACACAAGTCATCTGAAGTCATGTTCATCGAAAAATCGAACGCCATCGATGATCGATAGCTCGAGTGCTTGTGACCGAGGGTCGATGATGTCCGTCGGAAGAGTTGAACTCAAGATGCCCGACGCAAAGGTCCGGCCAAGAGAAGTTTGCTGAATCAAGAATCCTGAAGACTCGGGAGGATCCTGAAGAATCTAACTGTTAGATTCAGCTGACGTGGACCAATGGGAGGAAGACAACAAGCCTGAAAAAGCTGCTAAAGCTACAGAATAGTATGGATTTGAATGTGACTCCATCCAACGGTAACATTCAAATCCACACTATAAATACAATTTCTTCCTTCATTATTCATGTGTGAAATGAGTGAAACATCCAAAAAGCTAAATCATCTAGCATTTTCACCATAGAACACTAAGCAAGAAATACGCGCATATATTCAAGAGTGTTCTATCCTAGATCTAAGCCCAAATGTAATATCCTAAGCTTAGAGAGATTTTTCCATCCTTAGCATTGAGGCTAAACAAATGTAAGGGAAAATCTCACCCTAGTTGGTCACCAAACAATCTTTACCCAAACTGAGTGTTAGGTTAAGTTTTGTTAAACAAGGAATTTAAGTTAGTTGGACTAACTTAAATTCTGGGTGTGAGTGAGAACTCGTTAAACATCTAAGCAATCCCGAAAGGGAGGGTAGGCAATCCCGTGAGGGAGATAAGTCCCGAGAGAGTGAGAACTCATTAAACATCTGTTTTATTGTGTTGGACTAACACATTAATCTAAGTCCTGCTGATAGGGAAGAGTGGATGTAGGAGTTGGACTCCGAACCACTATAAAATCGTGTGTTCCTTACTGCTTTATGTTCTTACTTTCCATATGCATTTGATTATAAGCAAAACACATGGTTTAAAAAGAAAATTTTGGAATCACCATTCCCTCACCCCTGTTTTATATGCATTACATGATTTTTACGCATTTCATGGATTTTTCACTGGGACCAACAATTGGTATCAAAGCAGGAGTTCAAAAGTTCACTGTGTTGGGATATTTTAGTTTTGATGAATTATGCCAAAACATTATCAACTTGTGTTATTGAAGCTGATTTACAGATAACAAGTTGAGGGGGAACGAGAGAACAAGTTGGGGGGGAACGAGAGAACAAGTTGAGGGGGAACACACGAAATCAGAAGAAGATGATCGAGACGAGGCTGATCGAGTTCAGATGAGTTAGATGAGTTCCGAGTTAACTGATGAGCTGTGCAAATCAGATGAGAAGAAAAGCTAAACCATCAAGGTCCGCTGAAGAGAAGTCTGCTGAATCAAGAAACCTGAGACTCAGAAGAATCCTGAAGACTCAGAGAAACCTGAAGACTCAGAGAAACCTGAAGACTCAGAAGATCCTGAAGAATATAGTCGTTACATTCAACTGACGTGGACCAAAGAGAGGAAGACAACCAGCCTGAAAAAGCTGCAGAACTTACAGAATAGTATGGATTTGAATGTGATTCTCTCCAACGGTAACATTCAAATCCACACTATAAATACAAGGTCTTTCACATTCTAAAGTGTGGAGAGTGTGGAGAATGTGGAAAAATATGCTACAGAGCCAAGAGCCATATACTCAAGCATTCCCACCATAGAACACAAGTCTGTAGATATACAAATATGTTCAAGAGTGTTCTTAAACCCAATCTAAGCAACCCACGATATATCCTAAGCTTAGAGAGATTTTCCCAACCTTAGCATTGAGGCTAAAACAAATGTACGGGAAAATCTCAACCTAGTTGGAGACACCAACCAAACCCAAACCCTATTGTTAGGTAGTTTGTGTGATTGTTGGAGTTGTAAAGAGTGAGTAAGCTGCAGAGTAGTCAGCCATTAAACTCTATAGAAGAAGTGAGTAAACTATCTTGGATAGTCAGAAAGCTTGTGTGTGTTTGAGTAAGTAAGATGCAGAGTAGTCAGCCAGAAAACTCAAATGTAGAAGAAGTGAGTAAACTATCTTGGATAGTCAGAAAGCTTAAAGGCAATCCCGTGGAGGGTGATAAGTCTCGTTTGAAGGAATTTCCCTAGGAACGGGGAGAGTGGATGTAGGAGCTTGAGTCTCCGAACCACTATACTTTGTTGTGTTCTTTATTGCTTTATGTTCTTACTTGTCATATGCATTCAATTATAAGAAAAACACAACACATGGACTTATAAAGATAAAAATTTGAAATCACCACTCCTACACCCCTGTTTTATATGCATTTCATGATTTTTCCGCATTTCATGGGTTTTGCACCGGGACAAACACACTGTTTTCAATGTGACCATCTGAACTGATCTCTTTGAAAACCCCATTTCTGTAAATGCATATATTTTAATGTTTTGGCATCATTATCAAAAAGGGGGAAATTGTTGGGATATTTTAGTTTTGATGAATTATGCCAAAACATTATCAACTTGTGTTATTCAAGCTAACTTACAGATAACAAGTTGAGGGGGAACGAGATAACAAAGTTGAGGGGGAACTCACGAAATCAAAAGAAGATGATCGAGATTAGATGAGTAAGATGAGTTCCGAAGTTAACTGATGAGCTGAGCAAAATCAGAAGAAAAGAAATGCTAAGCCAGCTGATCAGAAGAATCAGAAGTTACCTGATCAGATGGACCTGAGATCAGAAGATCAGATGATCAGAAGTGAATTGATCAGATGACAAGTAAAGATAAGCTGATCAGATGATCAGAAGACCAGATCAGAAGATAAGGGTGCAGATCAGAAGAGGAGGTTGCTGATAAGAAGAGGAGCAGATAAGACTGATCGAGATCAGATAAGATGACCTGATGTGCTAATCTGATGCAAATAAACTGATATGCTGACATGATGTTATACTGATCTGATAAGGTGAACTGATCAGATCAGGCGAGAAGAAATTAGAAACCACAAGTCACCTGATCTGATGTCCTCAGAAGACAAGTCATCTGAAGTCATGTTCATCGAGAATCGAACGCCATCGATGATCGATAGCTTTGAAGCTAGTGGTCGATGTCGGTCGAAGAGTTTGAACTCGATGCTTCGAGTGTCGAGATGCCCCGACGTACAAGGTCCAATAAGAGAAGTTCCATCAATCAAGAATCCTAAAAACTCAGAAGGATCCTGAAGAATAAAGCCGTTAGATTCAGCTGACGTGGACCAATGAGAGGAAGACAACAAGCCTGAAAAAGCTGCAAAAGCTACAGAATAGTATGGATTTGAATGTGACTCCATCCAATGGTAACATTCAAATCCACACTATAAATACAAGTTCTTCCTTTATTATTCGTGTGTGAAATGCGTGAAACATCCAAAAAGCCAAATAGAACACTGAGCAAGAAATACACGCATATATTCAAGAGTGTTCTATCCTAGATCTAAGCCCAAATGTAATATCCTAAGCTTAGAGAGATTTTCCCATCCTTAGCATTGAGGTAAACAAATGTAAGGGAAAATATCACCCTAGTTGGACACCAAACAATCTTTACCCAAACTGAGTGTTAGGTTAAGTTTTGTTAAGCAAGGAATTTAAGTTAGTTGGTCTAACTTAAATTCTGGGTGTGAGTGAGAACTCGTTAAACATCTAAGCAATCCCGAAAGGGAGGGTAGGCAATCCCGTGAGGGAGATAAGTCCCGAGAGAGTGAGAACTCATTAAACATCCGTTGTATTGTGTTGGACTAACACATTAATCTAAGTCCAGTTGGTTAAGTTGGTGCCCCTGCTGATATAGGGAAGAGTGGATGTAGGAGTTGGACTCCAAACCACTATAAAATCGTGTGTTCCTTACTGCTTTATGTTCTTACTTGCCATATGCATTTGATTATAAGAAAAACACATGGTTTAAAAAGAAAATTTTGGAATCACCATTCCCTCACCCCTGTTTTATATGCATTACATGATTTTTACGCATTTCTTGGGTTTTTCACCGGGACCAACACTTCTTCTTCAGCAATCGTAGCCTTCTTGCTAGAAATCTTTCTGTGTCTCTTGGCTTGTCTTTCCTTTCTTTCTTTAGCACTCAGCTCAGGACAGTCATACTGAAAGTGACCTTTCTTCTGGCAGTTGTAGCATCTTTTGGTATCATCATCCTGATCACTTTCCTCCTTGGTCTTGGAGTCCTTCTTCTTGGATGAAGATCCTTCAGTTTTGTGGTCCATTCTTTTCTCAGTGGATCTGTCCTTAGCTTCTGAGTTATTCCTATTTTTGTACCTATTGTTCCTGTAATATTTCTTATATTTTTCATATCTGCTATTGAGTCTTTCAAACCTCCTTGCCAACAGTACTAGCTTATCCTCTTGCTCATCCTGATTTTTGGCAAGTGAGTTATCAGACTCTCTAGATTTACAGGATTTCTCTTTGGCTTTGAAAGCCACATTCTTGTTAGATGAAGAATCATCTTTGCTGTCAGATTTCTTAGTTTTCTTGTCAATCACAAATTCATAAGCTTTCAGTTCAGAGAAAAGTTGTTGATATTGCATGTATATCCCATTTCTTAGATAATCCTCTAAGAATTTTCAATGCCACTTCTCTCTGTGGGTATCTTTTCCCAAGAGCATTCAGATCATTCATAATGCTAGTGAACCTGACTTCCAATTTGTCAATGGATTCACCATCTTCCATTTCAAAGCTATCAAACTTTCCAATAGCAACAGAAAGTTTGTTCTCTTTAATATGATATGTGCCTTGACACATGATAGCAAATGTGTCCCATATTTATGTGGCAGTTTCACAGTGAGAAATCATCCCCATAACACCATCATCAATAGTGTTATACAGAGTATCTTTAGCAATGTAGTCCAAATTGACTAGCTTTCTCTCATCAGGAGTAAGTTGATCATCAGGTTTTGGAAATTCATCTCTGGGATCATTCCTTTCAGTATCAGTAATTCTGGGATTCACAACAGTGTATTTGAATGGTCCTTCAGAAACCACTCTCCACATTCTTTCATGCTTAGAATACAGATGTGCTTGCATTCTCAATCTCCATAGATCATAGCTCTCAACAGAGAACATAAGAAGTTTCTTAGAAGGCATGATGAATGAGCCTTGTAAGATATCAGCAATAAGATCTATTCAGTAGACCACCAAAGTCTTTACAGCAAATAAACTATGGCAACCAAATCAAGTGGTCCAAAATGAACCACTGCTCTGATACCACTTGTTGGTCCCAGTGCAAACGAGTCTCACACGTGTATGGGGGGGGATACACGTGTACAGTGATTTTTAAAACTTTTCTTACACTGTGGTCAGATGGGTCAGGATGTCCTGAGAATTTTGCCCTGAGAAGCACAAATTGCCCTGAGTCAAAGTCTACTGAGACAGTGATCCTGAGCAGCTCTCAGAAGCTTCAGATTAGCCCAACTGATCCTGAGTTTTATCAGAGATCCTGAGAAGCTTGGATCAGATAATTATCTTACTAAACACTCAGTAGAGTTGGTTCGGTTTGGTAACTATATGTTCTAGCTACTCAAGAGTGCGGAATGGTTGGCCCTAAGTTTATACTCGTTTTAGCTTGCTGAAAATCTCTTCCTTTAATAAAACAGTGGTTAAGGCTGTGATCAAATTTGATGTAAGTTCAGTGGATTGTTTCCAACTGAATATCAGTAAAAACAGTATGCTTTCAGTGAAAATATGCAGCAGATAGTATGCAGTACAGAAAGCAAACAACACAGCAGTTATAGTGGTTCAGAGACTCAAGCTCCTACGTCCACTCTCTCTGATCTTCGGAGAAATTCCTTGACACACTTCTCCTAAAGCTTTCAAGCTGACTCACGACAGCTTACTAACTTTTCTACCTTGAGTTTTCTGGCTGACTCACTGCAGCTTACTAACTCAACACACACAAGTTTTCAGACTACCACAAGTAGCTTACTAACTTCTTCTCTAGAGCTTTCTGGTTGAACACAACTGCAGCTTACTCACTCTTTACAACTCTTACTCACCAACAATTCACACACACTCAAACTACCTTATCAAAGGGTTTGGGTTTGGTTGGTTTCCAACTAGGGTGAGATATCCTTTTACAATAAGTACAAATGCAAAGGCTAGGATATCTCTACTAAGCTTTGAATATATCTATCAAATCCAGGCTTAGTGAATGAGCTCTCTCCAATGTGAAATTCTAGGGTTTTCGAGTGCTTCAATTTGTAAGAATACGAATGAGCTCTTGAGTTGCTTTGATTTCCCATAACCTTGCAATGGTGAAGGTCACTCGTATATATAGGCAACTTCTCTAATGGTCACTCTTTGAAAATCTATCCGTTGGAAGAGATAGCATCAAGAGTTTCCTCTTCTGGTTATTGATGAACGGCTATTTTTAGGGTTTGAACACACCCTTGCATGTTTTAGGAAATATGTAGCCATGTAGTCAATCACCAATTTTTTGCAGTCTGGAACATAGTACTACTGACAAAATTCAGTGCCCTGTCGCTTTCAGTGTCAGTAAGGTACAGTGTTGTCTTTCTCTGATTGGTTCTTGTCTTCAGTGAATGTAGACAAACAAAACGGCTCTTTTTAGGTCAATCTCTCTGAATGAGACAACCTTAAACAACACTTAGTATTAGTTCCTTTTGTCTGCACTCGAATATTTAGGGCAACATTTATCTTTTATAAATGTGCTTCTTCCTCAATTCTGTATGTACTCAGATAGATATTCTCCAGTCCTACTGACCATTCAGGTTTACCTGAGTCTTCAGTAACTACTGAGTCTTCAGTAACTTCTGAGTCTTCTGTATCTTCTGAGTCTTCAGTATCTTCTTGAGTCTTCAGTATCTTCTGAGTCTTCAGTATCTTCTGAGTCTTCAGTATCTTCTGAATCTTCAGTATCTTCTGAATTCATAAAACCTTCATTAATATATGCTGACTATACATGGTGCAGATATCTTCCTTAACTATTCTATATTGAAACCTGACTTAGACTATCAAGATCATCCTGAACATGTCATACTCAGGGGTTTTGGGATCTAATCAAAATATTTATTAAATTCATCTCCCAACAATTTCCCTTTCCGAACAACTTATGATAACCTTGTTTCGTCTTAACCAATCTATCCATAGGATTATGTCAAAAAATTTCATCCTTAGAACATGAAGATCGGTTTTTATCTTGTGTTCGCCTATCTCTATGTTCACACTCTTTACTAGTTCCTGAATGTTTATTGTATCACCGGACGGAATGCTTACATTCAGAGTTTCACTATTAACACTTTTCAACTTAAGGTTTTTCTTAAACCTTTCAGACACAAAGGAGTGTGATGCTCCAGTATCAAACAATGCGTGAGCAGGCAAACCAAGAACTAGTAACGTGTCTGCCATCGTTTCATTAAGAGTAGGGTCTTCCATGCCCTCCACTCCAATTATTGCATTCACCTGACCGCGTCCCCTCTACGGTTGGGCGGGGAAATTCCCTCTCGGTGGCCCAGGTGGGCGGTAGTTACCATTCGGTGGTCTTGGCAAATGGAAGTTATTTGCCGACTGCTGGTAGTTCTGATTCCTTATTTCAGGAAGGGGTCCATTAGAAGGCTGGGGGCATTCATAAACCTTGTGTCCAGGCTGGTGGCACCTGAAACACGTGCCAGTCCCCTTGAAGCATGGTCGACCTTCTGCAGGTCGAGCAAAAAGGCAGGCGCCTCGCTCCAGGCTGAACAGTAAAGTTATTTCCCCTCTGTGGTCGGTTCGAGTCCCTGCTGAAATTTGGGGACCAGTTCCTGTTCGCCACTAAGGCAGGTGGAGTCTGCTTGAACTCCAGTCCTAAACTGATGGACACAATCAGCGCACGGTCGAACACTTCACCGTAGCTGGGGAGCTTCAGCCCAGCTACAACTCCTCCGATGTCAGGCCTTAGGCCTCTCTAGAATCTCCTTGCTTTTCTCTCGTCCATCTCCACCAGATGTGGAGCATAATGAGATAGCTTGTTGAACTGCTTCTCGTACTCGGTGACCGAGAGAGTTCCTTGTTTGAGGTTCACAAATTCAACCTCCTTGCGGTCCCGAAGGGCCTGTGGGAAGTATCTCCTCGTCATTGCTTGCTTGAAATCCTCCCAAGTGAAGGATTCCCTCTCTCCGAGCGCCATGGTACGCTTGTGGGCTTCCCACCACTAGGCAGCATCCTCTGCCAACTGGAATTGGGCACATGACACTTTTTGGGCCTCCGTTATAGTCATGTGAAAGAAAATTTGTTCCATCTCGGCTATCCATTCCTCGGTCCCCATGGGTCCTTCATTTCCCTTCAGGCGGGGTGGCTGCAACCATCAAAATTGTTCGACAGTGGAGTTCGCGTGAGGGTGATGGAGCGGTGCATGAGCAGGTGGTGGGGGTGGTATTTGCTGCTGCATGAATGTCTGTATGGGGCTGAAGAACTCCCGTGCCATGTCGGCTCAGGACGTGGCGGGTGGAGCCTCGCATCCTACATAACCTTAACACGGTTCCCTATTTGCACGTAGGTTCCTCCTGGGTGGTGCCATCCTAAAGAAAAGTTTAGGAGAAGAAAGTATTAATTCATATAGGTATGATAAAATTCAAAACAAGAGAATCCAACATATAGCAGCATGGTATTAAATCAATCACGCATGGGAGCACACGTAAACTGGAACGTACTGTCTAGATCAGCAGCACGGTAGTCGGGATCGACAATGCATGTTAGCGAAATAATGACATATGTTGTAAACATTGAGATAAACATAACGGATAGAATAGAATGTCCCACAAAAGAAACACGTGAGACTATAGTATGCATACATAATTGAAAGAGAAAGGCAAGTTCTCAAGGTCAAACAGAGAGAAACGGGTCTCCAACAAAATTTAAAGGGTGCGAGACTTTGAAAATATATCAGCATAACATTAACATAAGTTGAGTAATATACATATTCGACAAATTAAAAGCAGCGCACAGACCGCTACAAAATAACGGTTCGGTAGCAAAAGGGTTCGAACTAGGTCGACCACAAGTCTCCTAATTCTATTACATCACCAGAGAATTTATCCCCAAAAACTATGTACAAAACACATCTACTGCGTCAGATCAATCTGTGACGGAGCAAGTGTCGGGGTGGTGGCTCGGCCCTGCCTCAGCATCATTGGTTCTAGCTGCTGGTCCCGTAATTGGACTATAGTAATTGTCCTCTATCGGATCATGATTCTGGTCGACATCGACATATGCCCCAACCGGGTCTGATGCTACAGGCCCTCCAATTAGCCCAGTCTCCTGCCAGATATCCACACCCAGGTGGCGGTGGGTCTTTGCTACCTCCCGTCTAGCGTTCTCATGCTCAAACAGGTGGATGGCCTCGAGCTTCAGTCCGGCCTCCCTGTCCTCCAGGGTCCTCTTCTGAGCCCGTACGACCAAGATCTCATGCTCTACGGCACGTCTATCTATGCCGATGCTCCCGGCTGTTGCCTCGTGAAAGGCGGCCCTGGCGATCTCCAGGTTGGACCGTTCAAAGGCCCTGGTAGCTGCGTCGATGCTCTCAAACAGATCGTCCATGAAAGTGGTGAGGCTAGCACTGTCAAGTGTCTGGGCGTTAGTAGCCCACAGTGAGTCGAACACTCCCTGCGCACGCGTTAGCCATCTTGGCTGAACTGCTTCCCTCAGGAGGGCTGCAGCCTCCTGCTCAGTTTGAACTGGGCCCTCTAGGAGAGCTCGTCCTCTGAAGGTGATGAAACGGGCAGTGAAGTCATAGATAGACTCGCGCTCACACTGGTACATGCTCCTGAGACGGAGAGTAAAAGCCATACAATCCTCCTAAGGTTCCCGTCTAAAAATAAAGGATCTAGGATCAGTAACAAAGAAGAAAAAGAAGAAATAGTAGTCGTACATAACACGTAAACAATTTTGCTCGCAAGGAAGATCGTCACATAAGGTTAACACATGTATTATGAGAAATCAAGTAACATGAGCAAAACGGTATGTAAATCAGGCATCAGTTCCCATAGCGTATTCTTCTCTTTCCTTGGGGTTTTACTCGTCTCATTTAAGAACTTCGTATTTTTTCTTTTTACTTCTTGGTTGTTCTCGTTTGTAACTAGTAACATTTATTAGAATTTATGAAAATTGTCTACTTTCCTGAGTAAAGTTTTGAAGTAAAAAGAAAGTAAGTCATTTGGTCCGGAGTTTTGAACATAAGCTCTGATACCACTTGTAACGCCCCGGAATTCAGAACGTTGACCTCCGAGGTCATAACGCCCTAAACCCGAGTCATCACTTAGTGAACCGTAAAACTGAGCCATAAAATTTCTTTTAAAAGGTAGGACAAACAAATTGAGTTGCAGCGGAATAAAAGTTAACACAAGTTTAAAAATAGAAGGGTAGATAAATTCAATACTTAGTACAGAAACATCATTGGTACAAGATCCACGGAGTATTAATTAGACATATTATTCGAATTTAGAAAATAGTTTTTTTATTGAATAAGGAAGTGGGGGAAGTGGGTCGTCTACTGCAGCTCCCGGCCCTCAGCATCATAACCTGAAAAGGGGGATTAAGGGGTGGTGAGATAAAAATCTCAGCGGGCAACCTGTACGATGTTATACAGATTGATAGGAATTCAAAAGGGTAGAAGCTTTTACTCATTCTCTTTATAACACAAAAACTTACTCACGATTTCTTGTTAATAGTTCATACAGTATCCAACATTTATAGCATCAATCATATCATTCAACAATCACGCATATGGGTGGCACTGGTAGGGTCTACCACGCCCAATCACGCAACATTCAAACAAAATGGGGTGGCACCGGTAGGAGCCCTACCGCATCCAACCCTCGATAGCTTCCTTATATCCCCTTGCTTCCTTATATCAACGCACCTTATATCAACGCTTCCTTTTCTCCCCGCAAAATCACCAATTCATTCTGATGGGACTTATCCCAAAAATCATTGGCACGAGGCCCAACAGATAAACGACACATATAGTTCATGTTCCAATATTCACAAAACTCATATTCGTACTCACATGATTTTCAGTTCATTGTTTACCAAAACCTCAAGCTTCAAAAACATATCTTTTAACAGTGCTTATTTAGTTTGCTTTGAAAATTGTCAACAGTCCGTATAACATTATCGGCTAATACAGATAGTGTCACCCACCTGACAACTTTTCAAGTAAAAGTTTTAACTCCTTGAAAGCTTTTGAACACGGGACGACTTCCAAACTTCCGAGCTAACCCCAAGGACCTAGCATAGTCCGTTCGTTTAGTCATTGTTCATTCTTTTATTTAATAAATGGTTTCGCATCGAATTAAGGGCTCTTCGATAAAAAGGAATTTAGTAGTTAAAAGTTATAAGAGTTCATTTCGAGTTCGACATGGTGTCGAAACTCGATTATTGGATTGGTACGATTTCCCTATATTGTGAAAGGGTTCACAGATCGAGGTCGGGTCTACTAAAAAAAACTTAATAATACAAGTAAAACATCCAAACATATATTCACAAAAGAAAACATGAACCATTCAACAACCTAAAACATGCTTGGTTCTAAAAGTATTACCATTCCTTCTCCCTAGTACTACTCATTTGGCATAAAGACATGTAATCATGCATAAATGGGAAAGAGCACTTAGACTTACTGGGAAAATAGGAATTTTTTAGTATGTTATACATATTTTGAAAAGGAACAGAGTTCATCAAGGGAACAAATTATTTTGAGCTAAGGAAACAAGGTACATTTGCAATTTAAGGCAGAGTATTGAAAGGTTCATCAAAACAGTGCACACTTTAAACTAAAAATCATAACTCACTGGAAAAACATCTAAAATTTACGAATTTAAAATATGTTATACAACACTTAAAAATAAGAAACTTTTATTTAGAAACCTAAGACATTTGAGATAAGGGTCGGTACAAGGTTTTTGAGTAAAAATTGGTTCGTAACAGGGTACGTCATACAGTATATGCTTCATATGAAAATTTGCAACCCACTGGAAACTTAACGAAAATTTACCAAACTTTAATATACTATTCTAGACTCATGTAAGAGAACAAAAAAAAAATTCATGATTTTAATGCTAAGGAAACAAGGATAAATAAATTGTTGAACTCGCAGTTTCAACCTTCATCAATAATTTGTCACATAAATTTCAAATAGGCATATCTCATGATTCTCTAAACAAAACACTATGATTTTTGGATATAATTTAAAAGACATCAAGAGTAACATTACCAAATCTTCCTAGAATTTTTTCATCTTTTTAAATAAGTAAAAAAATACGAAAGATTCACTGCTCCCAGTTTCACGTAGTCTTAGATACACAAATTTCCACGAATTTATTCTCCTTGGAGATAGATCAGATAACCACCAATTTTTAGTAGGTTGTTCTGCACTTCAAATAATACATATAGGGAATTTTTTCACGATTTTAAAACATCAAAATGGCTTCAAACGAAAAGACATTGAAAAGGGGCAGTAGCATATACGAACCTTTTTCAGTTTTATCGAACTTTCACAAAAATGAATAAACATGCTCAAACACATAAGAGATCACCTACACAACCTTTATACATGATTCTAACAGTTTAAACAAGATTAGAGGGGGCTCTTAGAATGACATTTCTATGGGTTTCATGCTCAAGACAAGGGGTGATCATGAAGCTAAGAAAAGAGGTCATTTGGACTTACCCTTGTAGTTTCCTTCTTGGTATGGATGGCTTGGGACTAAAGGTGGTAAAGAACCCAACTCTTAACAGCTCTTGGCTCCAAGAATGGTGATGGTGGTGGTCGATCAAGATGGAAGGGAGGGGGAAAAAGGTTGTTCTTCTTCTTCTACTTCTCAAGCTTCTCCATCTCTCTTTGAAGGGAAAAGGAACAAGACTTTGGGGGTCGGGGAGTGTTATGAAAATCTGGGAATGGGGAGGGGTGATGGCCAAAATATAAGGGGGAGAGAGGGAAGAAAAGTTGGCAATGGTTTAATGAAGTGTGATGATTAGATGGTTTAATGAAGTGTGATGATGAGATGGTTTAATGAGATGGGATTATAGGGGCTAGTTACAAGACATCACAAGGCCAAATCCCATCTCTTTAATGAGATGGGATTATAGGTGTATTTTTTGATATTTTTCGGTTCGGTTTTTGGTTCCGAAAATTATTTTAAATGTACCATTAAACTCGCACGATTTTTAAGATTCCATTTGAAGTTCTCCTTTCTCATTTTGAATTCTTTAAATTTTGACATTATCAACGGGCCTGTTTTACGGATAAAAACCCAAAAAAGTGCCAGTAGGGTTTTTCGGCTCGAAAAGCTCGTCTGTCACCTAAAAAAATTAGAAACTTGTACACATATTTTTAAAAACAAGTATAACATTTAAACACATTAGGAAAAATAAACAAATAAGTCCTAAATGGATTCGGTACTCATCCGTCGAGGACTTCTGCCTGATGACAACAACTGATGATTTTGACGATCTGATATTCTCATCTGATGACGATGTCTGTCTCATGGCCAAAGAAACTGTTGGGAGATGAATTTAATAAATATTTTGATTATATCCCAAAACCCCTGATTATGACATGTATCAGAACAACTTAATAGATATGAATCAGTTTTTCTATAGGTGTTAAGATCATGATTATCTGCACCATGTATAGTCAGCAGATATAGATCAGGATAATTAGGATTACTTTATTTTGCCTGAAGGATCAGAAGATCCTTAAGACCGAAGATCTTAAAGACCGAAGATCCTGAAGATTGTTTGTACTGACCCAATAAAACCCTGAACAAGTTATTTCAAAGTAAATAGTGTCTTGTTCATTCTTAGTACAAACAAAGAGAATATTACTCATTCGTGGACATTAAGGAACATATCACATCAGTATAGTTGACCTACAAAAGAGCCGTTTTGTTTGTCTCTGTTCAAAAGAAGACTTCAACCAATGAGGAGGCAACAACAACTAACTTTACTGACATTTTACTGAGAAATGACAGGACTGATATCTTCCAGTTCACAGAAAGTGGTGATTGTGTTGGGATATTTTAGTTTTGATGAATTATGCCAAAACATTATCAACTTGTGTTATTGAAGCTAATCTACAGATAACAAGTTAAGGGGGAACGAGAGAACAAATTGAGGGGGAACTCACGAAATTAGACGTAGATGATAGAGATTGGATGAGGCTACAGACGAGACTGATCAGATCAGATGAGTAAGATGAGTTTCGGAGTTAACTGATGAGCTGTGCAAATCAAATGTGAAGAAAAGCTAAAGCCAGCAAATCAGAAAAGAAGGTTGCAGATCAGAAGATGAGCAGATGAGACTGATCAAGATCAGACGTGATCGAGATCAGATATGATAACCTGATATGCTAACCTGATGTACTGACCTGATGTTATCCTAATATGTTGATCTGAAGAAGTGTCGATCTGATCAGTCTAGTTGATCAGATCAGGCAAAAAGAAATCAGATAGCCTGAGTCAAGTGACCTGAGGGTCAGTAAGTAAATGTGACGTGAGGGTCAGGATATCTGAATTCAGAAGAGCTGAACTCAGTAAGCCTGATCAGACAAGGTCCGCTGAGGAGAAGTCTGCTGAATCAAGAAACCTGAGACTCAGATAAACTGAAGGCTCAGATAACCAGAAGGCTCAGATAACCTGAAAGCTCAGATAACCTGAATGCTCAGATGACATATTTGGCTCAGATAAACCTGAAGGCTCAGATAAACCTGTAAGCTCAGATAAACCTGAAGACTCAGATAGAACTGAAGATCCTGAGACTCAGAAAAAGCTGAAGAATATAGTCGTTAGATTCAGCTGACGTGGACCAATGAGAGGAAGACAACAAGCCTGAAAAAGCTGCAAAAAGCTACAGAATAGTATGGATTTGAATGTGACTCCATCTAACGGTAACATTCAAATCCACACTATAAATACAAGTTCTTCCTTCATTATTCGGTGTGAAAAAATGCTTGAAACACCCATCAAGCCAAATCATCTAGCATTTCCACCATAGAACACTGAGCAAGAAATACACGCATATATTCAAGAGTGTTCTACCCTAGATCTAAGCACAAATGTAATATCCTAAGCTTAGAGAGATTTTTCCATCCTTAGCATTGAGGCTAAACAAATGTAAAGGAAAATCTCAACCTAGTTGAAAACCAAACAAACCTTACCCAAATCAGTTGGTAGGATAAGTTTGTAGGTGAGTGGGAACTCGGTAAACATCTACCAATCCCGAAAGGGAGGGTAGGCAATCCTGTGAGGGAGATAAGTCCTGTTTGAGTGTGAACTCGGTAAACATCTAGCAATCCCGAGAGGGAGGGTAGGCAACCCCGTGAGGGTGATAAGTCCCATTTGAGTGTGAACTCGGTAAACATTTGTTGGGTGTTAGACTAACACATTAAACTAAGTCCAATCGGTTAAGTTGGTTTAGTTGGTGCCCCTGATGATAGGGAAGAGTGGATGTAGGAGTTGGACTCCGAACCACTATAAAATCGTGTGTTCTTTACTGCTTTATGTTCTTACTTGCCATATGCATTTTATTATAAGCAAAACACAACACACATCATTCTTAAAAACAAAAAAAATGGAATCACTCTGCCCTCACCCCTGTTTTTATATGCATCTCATGATTTCTTCCGCGAACATGGGTTTTCCTAAATAGGGACCATCAATTGGTATCAGAGCGGGGAGTTCAAAAATGTTCACTGATTTTAAAGTGACCACCTGAACTGATCTTTTAAAACAAAAACCCGATCTCTGTATAATTGCATATATTTTAATGTTTTGGCGTCATTATCAAAAAGGGGGAAATTGTTGGGATATTTTAGTTTTGATGAATTATGCCAAAACATTATCAACTTGTGTTATTGAAGTTAATCTACAGATAACAAGTTAAGAGGGAACGAGAGAACAAATTGAGGGGGAACTCACGAAATCAGACATAGATGATCGAGATTGATGAGGTCATAGATTTAGACCGACGAGATCGATGAGTTCCGGAGTTAACTCGATGAGTGAGGCAAATCAAATGTGAAGAAAAACTAAAGCCAGCAAATCGGAAGAGAAGGTTGCAGATCAGAAGATGAGCAGATGAGACTGATCAAGATCAGACGTGATCGAGATCAGATATGATAACCTGATATGCTAACCTCGATGTAATCGACCGATGTTATCCTCGATATGTTGATCTGAAGAAGTGTTGATCTCGATCACCGAAATGATCGGATCGAAAAAGAAGAAATCGATAGTCTCGAGTCAAGTGACCCGAGGGTCGAGAAGTAAATGTGACCGAGGGTCGATGTCCGAATTCGGAAGAGTTGAACTCAAGAAGGCCGAGTGACAAGATGCCCGACGATAAGGTCCACAAGAGAAGTCTGGCGAATCAAGAAACCCGAGACTCGGGATAACCTAAAGGCTCGGATAACTCAAGGCTCGATAACCCAAGGCTCGATAACTCAAAGGCTCGATAACTCAAGGCTCGGATAACTGAAGGCTCGATGACATATTTGGCTCGATAAACCTAAAGGCTCGAGATAAACTCAGAAGCTCGAGATAAACTCAAGACTCGATAGAATCAAGATCCCGAGACTCGAAGAAATCAAGAATATAAATTAGATTTCAAATTGACGTGGACCAATGAGAGGAAGACAACAAGCCCGAAAAAGTCAAAAAAAAGTTACGAGAATAGTATGGATTTGAATGTGACTCCATCCAACAGTAACATTCAAATCCACACTATAAATACAAGTTCTTCCTTCATTATTCGGTGTGGAAAAATGCGTGAAACACCCATCAAGCAAAATCATTTAGCATTTCCACCATAGAACACTGAGCAAGAAATACACGCATATATTCAAGAGTGTTCCACCCTATTTCTAAGCAAAAATGTAATATCCTAAGCTTAGAGAGATTTTCCCATCCTTAGCATTGAGACTAAACAAATGTAAGGGAAAATCTCAACCTAGTTGGAAACCAAACAAACCTTACCCAAATCATGTGGTAGGATAAGTTTGTAGGTAAGTGGGAACTCGGTAAACATCTAGCAATCCCGAAAGGGAGGGTAGGCAATCCCGTGAGGGAGATAAGTCCCGTTTGAGTGTGAACTCGGTAAACATCTAGCAATCCCGAGAGGGAGGGTAGGCAACCCCGTGAGGGTGATAAGTCCCATTTGAGTGTGAACTCGGTAAATATCTATTGGGTGTTGGACTAACACGTTAAACTAAGTCCAGTCAGTTAAGTTGGTTTAGTTGGACTCCGAACCACTATAAAATCGTGTGTTATTTACTGCTTAATGTTCTTACTTTCCATATGCATTTGATTATAAGCAAAACACAACACACATCGTTCTTAAAAACAAAAAAATTGGAATCACTCTGTCCTCACCCCTGTTTTTATATGCATCTCATGATTTCTTCCGCGCACATGGGTTTTCCTAAATAGGGACCATCAGATTGGCTATTTGGTTATATATTACCCAAACCATGCAAGGGCACGTTCATACCCTAATTGTAGTCCTTTACCACTAACCAAAAGAGGAACCCCTTGATGCTATCCCTTCCAACGGATATTTTTTCAAGAGTAACTCTTAGAGAGTTGTCTATAAATAACAAAGGCATTGCAACAATCAAGGTTACGGGAAATCAAACAACTCCTGAGCTCATTCGTATTCTTGCATTTGAAGCACTCGAAAAACCCAAGTTTTTCCAAGTGTTTCACCTTGAAGAGAGCTCATTTACTAAGCCTAGAATCTGTTAAGTATCCAAAAGCTTAGTAAGAGATATCCTAGCCTTTTGAATCTGTTCTTATTGTAAAAGGATATCTCACCTTAGTTGGAAACCAACCAAACCTAAACCCTATTGTTTGGGTAGTTTGAGTGTGTGATTGTTGGAGAGTGAGAGTTGTAAAGAGTTAGTAAGCTGCAGTTAAGTTCAGCCTGAAAACTCAAGAGAAGAAGTTAGTAAGCTGTTTGAGACAGTCTGAAAGCTTGTGTGTGTTTGAGTTAGTAAGCTGCAGTAGTTCAGCCTGAAAACTCATAAAGAAGGTTAGTAAGCTACTGAATTCAGTCTGAAAGCTTGAGGAAGTAGTAGTAGTAAGTTAAGGAATTTCTCTGAGGATTAGAGAGAGTGGACGTAGGAGCTTTGCCTCCGAACTACTATAATTTGCTGTGTTATTTGCTTTCTGCGTTGCATTATAACTGTTGCATATTTTCACTGAAAGCATACTGAGTTTTTCTGATATTCAGTTAGAATCAATCCACTGAGTTTGCATTAAACTAATCATAGCCTTAACTATTAATTTACTAAGTGATAAAGATTTTCAGCAAGATAAAATTAGTATAAACTTAGGGCCTATACATTCCGCACACTAGATAAGCTAGTATAGATAGTTGTAAAACTGACCTCACTCATCTGAGTAGTCAGTAAGATAGTTATCTACTCTAAGCTTATTTGGACTCTATTTTAAAACCTCAAGATCAGTTGGGCTAATCTGAAGTTACTAAAAGCCACTCAGTGTTATTGTCTCAGTAGACTTTAACTCGGGGTAATTTGTGCTTCTCAGGGCTATTTCTTAGGACAACCTGACCCACAGATTTCAGTATTGAGAAAAGTTTGAAAAATCATTGAACACGTGTATTCCCCCCCATACACGTGTAAGACTCGTTTACATCGGGACCAACAGAAACTGATCAAACTGAGGTAATCTCTAAACCTTCTTTGCTTTTTGTTTCCACACTTGATGTGCTAAGCACACCTGCTGGAGAGATTGACCTGCAGCTCTACAACGAGTAATTGCTTGATGATCTCTCTAATGCAGTAAACACTTATACAATAGTGAAAGCTGAGAACGATAAACTAAGGGCTGAGAATATTCAGCTTGTCAAGGATAAAGCGGTGAGTAGAGCTGCTGGATTGAGATCAGTTGAGACTGTTCAGAAGATGACCACAGAACTGGAGTTTCTGAAAGTCAGTACTTCTGATCAAGGTAAACTGATCAATGAACAGCAGGCTCTCAACCAGCAACAAGCTGATAATCTCAAAGTCATACATGCTAAGTTTGATGAACTCTTCCGATTGCATGAGAATCTAAAAATAAGTGAGGACAGTTTGCGAAAGAAAGTAGAAGTTTTCACAAACTCATCTAAGACTGTTCAAAATCTGAACAACTACTATCGCAAGCCAACTGATAAGAAGGGTATTGGGTTTGAAGGCCCTTCTAGATCCTCACATGTCCCAATTGGTTCATCCTCAAAAGGTGAATCAAATAAGGTTTCTGGTAAAGATGCACATCATGCTAAATCTGCATCTGATAAGGGAAGAAACCAGTTGATTAGGTAAGGCCAAAGCCTAATCAGAAAGGGAATAGAAATGGACCCCAACTGATTAAGGAGCAGCTGAGGAATCAACAGAAGAACCTTGTTCTTCTGAAAAGACCTAAACCTAATCAATAGACTAGGTATCAGCCTGGACCATCTAGCAAGGGACAATCCCAGCTGAAACCTAATCAGGTCAAGCTGCCTAACCAACATGCTAAAGGTAAACTGACTAAACCATCTGTGCAAAGAAGATATGAATCTTTTCATGGTAGCAGTCGTACCTATCCCTTTAACCAGAAATTCAAGACAGCTGCACCTGAGCCCCACTGGATTAAAATAAGACAGACTAACATGAAAAATCCCAAGTCTTCTGATTCATCCAAGGCTCACAGTCATAACCATACTGATCAGAATGCACATGAAGAGATGTATGATTATGTAGATGTTTATGGAAGACAAATCAGGCCTTCTGATCTTGATGATTATCATAGAAGTGCCCTGTTTGTTTGGATCCCGAAAGGTAACACTAACCCCTCAGGACCCAATCCTACTGGGATACCTAAAGCCTGATATGATTGCATGATCACGCGGGTTTGGCCAATAAAGGAGGTGTACAAGCAATTATCTGGTACATCGATAGTGGTTGCTCAAGGCACATGACTGGCAACAAGCATCTCCTCAGTTCATACATAGAACAAGAAGGCCCACGTGTACTCTTTGGTGACGATAACTTTGGTTTTACCAGAGGATTCAGAACCTTAGTGAATGATGATGTACAGGTTATTGGAGTCTTGTATGTCGATGGTGTAAAGCACAACTTGTTATCGGTTTCACAATTCTGTGACAACGGGTTCAGTCTTGTCAACTGACCAATGCACTATCAAGAATCAAGCTACTCAACAGATTTTGCTAACTGGTTCCAGAAAAGGAACGATCTACATTGTAGATTGGAACAATTGTCCAAGAAATGCATGTCTGATTGTTAGGAGTTCCAAAAGTATCAGTTGGCTCTGGCACAAGAGAATGAATCATCTGAACTTTAAAACTCTTAACAAGATAGCAAGGATTTCCTTTGTTGAAGGGCTCCCGAATGAAGTTTTCTCTAAGGATCAGACATGGGTCGCATGTCAGAAGGGAAAGCAAGTCAAGGCTTCATTCAAAGGGATTCCTTCACCACCATCCAGCAGGGTATTGCAACTACTCCATATGGATCTATTTGGACCAGTTACACCACTTAATTTCAGTGGACGCAAATACACTCTAGTGATCGTGGATGATTTCTCCAAGTTCACCTGGGTGGTATTCTTGTATAAGAAGAATGAAACTACAACAAAGATACCAGAGCTGCTCAAGAGATTACAGAATGAGAAGGGTGTCAGTATTGTGAAAATCAGATTAGATAAAGGTACAGAGTTTCTGAACTCTTTTATAACTGATTTTTGCATTGAGTTTGGTACACATCATGAGACATCAGTCGCCAGAACACCACAAAAGAATGGTGTAGCAGAACGGAGAAACAGAACACTCAAAGAAGCTGCTCGCACAATGTTGGCTGCACATGCAACTCCAAACCATTTTTGGACAGAAGTAATCAACATTGCGTGTCACACTCAGAACATATGTTCTCTGACTAAGATCCACTTCAAAACACCCTATGAACTGTGGAAGAGCAAAAAACCTAGTATTTCATACTTCCATATTTTTGGGTGCAAGTGTTTCATTCACAACAATGGGAAGAGTCAGTTGAAAACCTTTGAAGCTAAGTCAGATGAGGGTATATTCTTAGGATATTCCTCAACCAGCAAGGCTTTCAAGGTGTTCAACAGGCGAACTCTAGTTGTGGAAAAAACACCTCATGTGGTCTTTGATGAGTCAACATCTGATTAGGAAAAATCTACCTCAGAACGAGCAGTACCGGAATAAGATGTACCTGATACTCAGAAAATGGATCAGTTAAGCATCAAAGAAAAGGAATCAGATCATGTTACAGTGTATGTTCCTAACTTTGATCTTGACGATTCACCAGGTCAGTCAGACCCTAATGTACGTACAACTGTCGATGAAGAAGCTGGTACAGCTGAGACAGTAACAGCTAAACCATCTGGTTCAGGGGGAACACCTGATGTTCCGGCAAACAGACATCAGCCTATGACGATTCCAACATCAGCTGAGACATGTCCATGCCAAGTGGATCCTATTAATGTACCTCTCCCAATCTCTAGTGACTCGATATCAGATGAGGATGACGATATCCAAACTGATAAAAATCAGGAAAGAAGGACTTGATTGAAAAACCATCCAACTGACCAGATAATCGGCAATCCTAATGCTCAAGTCCAAACTAGACATCAGATTGGTGAAAGTGTTATGTATTGCTGATATCTGTCCTTGAAGGAACCTGTCCACACCAGAAGAAGCTCTACAAGATGCCAGCTGGATTCTAGCCATGCAAGAAGAACTAGAGCAGTTCGAGAGGAATCAGGTTTCGGAACTTGTAGACAGGCCAACTCACCAAGATGTGATTGGTACCAAGTGGGTCTTCAAGAACAAGAGAGATGAGAACAATGTCGTCACTAGAAATAAGGCAAGACTTGTTACAAAGGGGTATTCACAATCAGAAGGGATTGATTATGATGAGACATTTGCACCAGTCGCTCGCCTGGAAGCCATTCGGCTGTTTCTGGCATATGCTGCCCACAGAGGGTTTACTGTGTATAAGATGGATGTAAAGAGTGCATTTTTAAACGGGGTACTAGCGGAGGAAGTTTATGTTGAACAACCTCCAGGCTTTGAAACAGGCAACCAAGTGTACCGTTTAAGAAAAGCTCTTTATGGCCTGAAATAGGCTCCCCGAGCTTGGTATGATACACTATCTCAGTTCTTGATAGACAGTGGATTCACTAAAGGAATCATAGACAGAACCTTGTTCACAATAGAAGATGGTGAAGACATTCTGATGGTTCAAATCTATGTGGATGATATCATCTTCGGATCTCCCAACAAGAGCTTATGTGATAAGTTTAGAAAACTGATGCAAGGGAAGTTCGAGATGTCCATGATGGGTCAGATGAATTACTTCCTAGGTCTTCCAGTGAAACAGAGTACAAAAGGAATATTCATCTGTCAGGCAATGTATGCTAGAATTTGTTGGCCAAGTTTGGAGTTCAAAATAGTAAGGTAGCCAAAATTCCTATGATGACTGGATTCAAGATGGATCCAGATGAAAATGGTCAAAAAACTAATCAGAAGGAATATAGGGCTCTCATTGGATCACTACTATAACTGACTGCCAGCAGACCAGATATAACATTTGCAGTAGGTGTATGTGCAAGATTTCAGGCAAATCCGATCCAAAGCCACCTGGAAGCAGCTAAGCGGATTCTTAAGTATCTGAAGGGGACAGTAAACCTTGGTTTATTCTATCCATCAGATGATAATCTAGAGCTTAGTGAGTATTTTGATTCTGACTATGGAGATTGCAGAATAGATAGAAAGTCAACCTCAGGTACCTATCGGTTCTTAGGAAGCAAACTGATCTCTTGGTTTTCATAGAAACAAACGTTTGTTGCCACATCTACTACTGAATCAGAATACATGGCCGCAAGAAGTCGTTGCTCCCAACTGCTCTATCTTAGTCAGCAGCTAAGGGATTACAACATTGTAGCTACGAATGTGCCTATATTCTGTGACAGTAATAGTGCTATTGCAATTACGCAAAATCTATTTCTACATACAAGATGGAAGCATGTGGACATTAGACATCATTTCATCGGAGGTCATGTGGAAAAGAAGAATATCAGAATGTAAAAGATTCATACTGATAAGCAAAGAGCTGATATCTTAACCAAGCCACTAGCTGAAGTCAGATTCAGAGAACTATCAGTTGAGTTAGGGCTTCTGGACTTAGGAGAGAGTGCACCAAAAATCTTTGGTGGACTAGTCTCTAAGATCAATTGGTTAAGAAACTGATCAGATAAGAGGAAAATCAGTTGAAAAAGTAAACTCAACTGATTAGATAAGATCAGGTGGACACTGATCAGATAACTGATAACAGTTGAAGGGGGAACTTCCATTGATATGAGAGGATCAGTAGAGAATTGATCAGAAAGGGACATTGTTGGGAAATATTTAAGGCTTAGAGGCTCAAAAATAAGATCAACACTCAATAGTCAGACAGGAGTGACTCAGTCATACACTCGTGGTAATTGACTGATTACAATATCAGTCAATCAGATACGTATCTCTAATTCCTGTTGTTTCTATTTTCATTTATGTGTTGATTGAGTATATCTCACATTTAAATATTATTTAGTGACGTCGCACTGACGTCTAATCATTATTATGTATTAAATGCATTAAATACACCTTTTAAAATCCAAAAGTTGTGGTCTAAAGTTTTCCTAAACCACACGATCTGTACTTTTAAAAACCGCCTCACCCAAACTGTTGATCTTGATTAGACGTCGTTTGGGTTTCCGATTTTGTAAATGATTTTGTCCTTTCCCTCCCATTTTAAAACCCTTCGTCAACCAAAATACACTCTTTCACTTCACAAAAACATATCACTCTACAACTCTTGCACTCAAAATCTCTTTGCATACCACATTTACATCTGTTAAGAATTAACTTGAGTTCATATCGCTATGCATATTATCTGGTATTTTGTTTTTGTTGTTTTTGTCAATTAATTCCAGCTATTTTGGTTGACATTTTGACTATTTCTTAGTACTAACTGCTCTAAATGTGTGTAGAAATGGCACCAAAGGTGAGAAATACTGCTGAAACCGCCCACTCTTCATCTCACGCATCACCGGAACCATAACCAGAAGATCCAATCTTCAGGGAATTTGCAGATGAACTTATTGAAGTGCGGTGCATGGATTTTATGACGACAACAGATCTGGAATCACTAGAAATATTAAAGATGTTAAAGCAGCAAGTGCGGATTCAATTATAATAAATGGTGCTCTCGAATTTCTCTACAATTTGAGAGAACATGACGGAGTACTATACTCGGAGGTCCAAGGAGAGCATTTAGAAATCACCGATGAAGATTTACAGAGGATATTTGACTCCCTGCTCCGGCAGACAGGATCATGCCAGATGTCTATCGCATCGGAGAAGAAAAGGCCATTTTGGGCTTTTTACTCTGCCCTGTTGATGCTCATCACACGAGAGGGTTTAAGAATCCTATGCTGAAGAGAAAATTCAGATTATTGTTTGACATCGTCCAAAAAGTGATTTCTGAGATTACTTAGAGTCTAGATGTCATCACTCAGGACAAGGTCAAGATAATGGCTACTATAATTGACAATGCCAAGATCAACTGGCAAGGGTTTCTGAAAAGGAGATTGCTGGAGGAGTTAGCAAAGTTCGTGGTGGAATACTCCAAAGTGGTGCTCACTGCAAAGATCACGATGTTGCATAAAGTCTCTCTAATTCTTATTGATTTGATGAAAGAGAGAGACTGGAGTGAAGACGAGATGATTTCGTATGTGTTAGCACACAAGAAAATGCTAATTATCAACAAGCCAATCCCTGGTCTAGCTGACGATGATACTGCACCAGCTGTGAAACCAGCAATGGAAGTCCGAAGGAAGGGCAGGGGTGGTCAGAAAAGAAAAGCACCCACCAGAAAACCAGAAAAGGGGATAGTGTTCAAGGAACCAGCTGCCAAGAAAGCCAACTCAGCACCAATTGCTGATGTTGCTGGGAAAGGGAAGAAATAGACAAAACTGGTGGATGAATCATCTGATTCTGATGATGATCGCATTCCAATCCGCAGATTGCCCAGAGGTCCTAGACAGGCTTCTAGATAATCATCACACAGATCACCTTCCAAAGGACCTACACAAACGGAGCCACCGCCAATGGCCTTACGGGTTTTCTCTGGCAAACCTACTTCCCCTGATTTTGCTCAACTGGAAGTTTCTTCACCTGCTCCGAAAGCTCTAGAATATGCTGAACCAGAATATGTTGTGCCAGAATCGGTTGTATCTCCTTCATCTTCGCAGAACCAGAAATTCTGCCATTTACTGAGGAGATCATCAGACGGAGATTGGAGAAGATGATTGAAGACAAATATCCAAAACTTTTCATTAAGCAGAAAGCAAGAGATACTGTCCTTGATGTGCTCACCTGGAGAGACATCAGATTGAAGAAGTTTGAAGATTTTGGGACAGTTCTCAAGCAGAAAGGAGGATTCAGACCTTTCCTTGATTACGAAATCAAGATGTGCAAGATATTTGGGGTTGAGACTGCTCCTGATTTGCTATCTGATGATGCGGTAGCCGGCCTTTGTTGGGGAATAAATTGCACAGATCTATTCGGGGTGAATATTTAAATACAAATTTAATTCTTTAATTATTACTAGCATGAATTAATCCTATATTAATTCAAATACTAATCCAACAACATATCATGCATATAATAATTCACGTAAAACCTACGCATGCGGAATTCTACGAGTTTACGTGAACGTACCTCTTGGGATGGCAGTGATCTGGCTGATTAGACTAACCAAAAGAACTTCCCAAGTATTCCCTTAATCCTTGCTCGATAATTCGGTGGAAGGATACTCGCGAACAATTAACAAAAGGAAAAAATAAACTTTGTTGCACCACTTTCGTGGATTTGCTAATTTTTCCAGCACATGGAATTGTACTTGGGAATGAAAGAATCATCCCCTATTTATAGAGACTAGGGTGAACGAATTTTTTGGCAAAATATGATGTGGGAAAACCTTTTCTTGATCTCCAAGAAATCTTGAATATATCCCCTATATTCTTTTTCCCATAATCATAATATTCCACAAAAATCCCACCTACTTTATATTATATGGATTTTTCGAAAATAATGCTTGCAAGAAACCAAGATTTGGATCTTCTTGAATTTATGAAATATTCTTGTATTTCAAGAAATACATATCTTCCATAATATCTTTTCAAGAAAATCTTTCTTGCCCTTTATCTTCTATTTTTTTCGAAAATCTCCTTATAGATACCCAAGTGGGAGATTTCTTGAATTTAATGAGATAATCTTGTATTCCAAGAATACATATCTTCATTCCATAACAAAATTCAAAGAAAATCTTTCTCCCAACTTTATCTATAAATTTCGAAATATTCATGGAAAAATAAGCAACAATATTTATTTTATTTTAATCACCTTTTCAGTTAATGGACTATATGTTGGGCTACTCAGTGGGCCTTTAGGAGAATTAAGATTGGACCTTCTAATGGACCTTGATTATCTAATATTGAGCCACAATATAATTCAAGCCCATAAATATTAATTAATCCCACTACATAATTAATATTGCACTATCCATCTTAACCCATATTACAGTCAATATGGCTCCCGGTCATTATTTCCCGTGTTTAAGATTATCTAGCCCATTAATTAATTCAAGCCACTGAAATAGCTTTCCATTAATTAATATCTTTTATCCTTGGTCAAGGAACGGTTCAACATTATTATCCATACCGGAAACTAATTCCACTTGCAAGATTTGGTATGATAAAGCTTATGAACCTCCCAAGGGGGCAAATCAAACAAGCATACTTGCACACGATTCTTCGTATTAAATCTTAACAATCACATGTGACTAATAATATTGCCCAAGATCAAAAGTATTGAATCTCATTGATTCGCTACCCATGATAAGTCAAAACAATAGTTACCAATCCCACGTGATCCTATTTAAGGGACGAAGGTTAAGAAAAAATGAACCACTGAGGTCTAATTCTTCCTTGTTCAGTTCTGAAGAATTTATCCTCCTGTAGGTCCTATTCAGTGCATCAGTCATGCACTAGTGTAATCTCTTGGTCAAGACAAGCCAATCTGAGCCTTACATTTCAACCTTTCACGATGGTTTGTTCATTTTCATCTAGGTCGTGAATAACGTACTTTTAGTTACAAGGGATTGTTAATTTAATCTTATGTGATCTGGTATCACTAAATTAACTACAATGTAACGCGTATGACTTATTGAACAGTTATGCAGTAAATATACGTAACATTCAATGATATTTAAAGCATCAGTGACAAACAATTTATTTCAGTAAATAAGTCTGAAAATTCAGTTTCGATTATACAAAGTAAAAGCATACTTTCCAGTATAATCCCAACAATCTCCCACTTATACTCAAAGTCTGCTTTTAAGTATACTACAACATGTCTCGTGTAGTCTGTGACATCTAATGTCACCTACACGAACCTAATAATTTCTCCCACTTATACTCAAAGCAGATTGGCAACGGTCTTGACACCCATTCCACCCACATGTCTCTCGAATGTATTCAGAGGCAGACTCTTTGTGAATGGATCTGCTAGGCTGTCCTCAGATGCTATCTTTGCCACATCTATATCTCCTCTCTTAACGATTTCTCGTATAAGATGTCTCTCCTTTAGTGTGTTTGTTTGACTCGTGGACTCTTGGTTCCCTTGAATTTGCAACTGCCCCTAGCAAATATTTGCTAGACAAATTCGGAACTCTATCCAAGTCCACTAAGAAGGTCTAGAGCCAAATTGGTTCGTTCACTGCTTCACAAGCAGCTACTTACCTGACTTCCATGGTTGAGTCAGTGATGCATTTCTGCTTCACACTCGTCCATTTGATGGCTGCACTTCCCAAATGGAAACACACTAACTGAGGCAGATAATTTCTGGAATCTAAGTCTGATTGGAAATCCGAGTCCGTGTAGCCGATGGGGATTGGAGTATCTGACTGATAAATCAACATTCTATCCCGAGTTCTTTTCAGACACTTCAGAATGTTTTTAACTGTCGTCCAATGCTCTTTCCCTGGGTTACTTTGATATCTTACTATCATGCCTGCGATAAAGCAGATATCCGATCTCGTACACAGCAATGCATACATAAGGTTTCTGACAGCCGAAGCACAAGGAATGCCTTTCATGTCATCTATCTCCTCTTGCGTCTTAGGGGACATTTTCTTGGATAGATGGATTCCAAAACTGAAAGGTACAAAGCCTTTCTTGGAATCTTGCATGCTGAAGCGTTTCAAGACAGTGTCTATGTATGAAACTTGCGATAACCCGACCCTCCTTTTCTTGTAATCTCGAGTGATCTTGATCCCAAGGATGTGTCCGGCTTCCCTTAAGTCTTTCATATCAAACTGTTTTGAAAGCCATGCCCTTACGTCTGATAACACCTTCACATCGTTCCCGATGATTAGAATGTCGTCAACGTATAGTACTAAGAATACCAATGCAGTTCCGACACGCTTTTTATACACACAACTTTCAAATTTGTTTTGATCAAACCCATAAGACTTTATAACATGATCAAAACATTGGTTCCAAGTTCTGGATGCCTGTTTGAGTCCGTAAATGGACTTCTTGAGCTTACAAACAAGATGTTCTTGGCCTGTTTCAATGAAAACCTTGGGGTTGTTGCATATAGATCTCTTCATCAAGACTTCCGTTAAGGAAAGATGTCTTGACATCCATTTGCCAGATTTCAAAGTCGAAATACGCAGCAATCGATAAGAGAATACAGATGGACTTAAGCATGGCTACGGGCGAAAAAGTTTTCTCATAATCGATCCCTTCTTTCTGAGTATAACCTTTCGCCACTAGCCTTTCTTTAAAGGTTTCAACCTTCTCGTCCGGTCCTCTTTTCCTCTTATATACCCACTTGCATCCAATGGGTTTGACCCCATTAAGTGGTTCGACTAGCTCCCACATTCTATTATGAAACTTAGAACCCATTTCGTCTTTCATTGTTGTTTGCCAAGAATCTGCATCCTTATCTTGGAGTGCCTCATCATATGTCCATGGGTCTGATTCGTCTTGTCCGGGAATCAAGTCCGAGGACTCTCCTATTCCCATGAATCTCTCGGGCTGTCTAACAACCCTCCCACTACGACGAGGCTCCGGTTGTGAAAGCGTATCGTTTGGTATATCATCTAGTACAGTTGGCACTGAGGTTTGCCCTCTAAGCTCATTTAAGGTAATCTCACTTCTGGGTTTTCTTTGGTTCATATAGTCTTCTTCCAAAAATCTAAAGTGGGTGCTGATGACCACCTTTTGATCTTCGGGACCATAGAACATACACCCTTTTGTTCCCTCGGGGTATCCTACAAACAACCTTAATTCTGATCGAGGATCCAATTTACCGGCTTCCTTGTCCAACACGTAGGCCGGACACCCCCAAATTCTCATGTGTCTCATACTAGGCTTGCGCCCGGTCCACAATTCTTTGGGAGTTTTGGGAACCGATTTGGATGGCACCAAGTTCAGAATGTAAGCCGCTGTTTCCAAGGCATAACCCCAGAACGACTTGGGAAGATCCGCATAACTCATCATTGATCTAACCATTTCCAAAAGAGTTCTGTTTCTTCGCTCTGCAACCCCGTTTTGTTGAGGGGTTCCGGGTGCAGTGAGCTGGGATACAATCCCTTCATCAGATAAGTAGTTCAAAAACTCATCGCTGAGGTATTCGCCTCCACAATCAGATCGTAGAGAGTTGATACATTTTTCCCTATGATTCTCTGTTTGAGCCTTAAATTCTTAGAATTTCTCAAAGGTCTCAGATTTATGCTTCATAAGGAAAATGTAACCGTACCTTGAGTAATCATCAATAAAAAATACTCATAACCTCCTCTTGCTTTGGTAGACATTGGACTACATACATCTGTGTGAATGATCTCTAACACTTCTTTGGCCCTATTCCCCTTGGCTCCAAATGCCCTCTTGGTCATTTTACCCTTCAAACAAGATTCGCAGGTTGGAATCGGTTCAACTTGGAGACGCTCCAGTGAACCATCTTTCACCAACCTTTGGATCCTCTTTGGATTTATATGACCTAATCTTAGATGCCAAAGAAGTGTTTCGTTCACGCTTTCTTTTGTCGGAAATAGTTGATGTGTTATAGGATGCATTTCGTGAGTGGTGTGCACAGTTAATTGTATAGAGATTTTCCATCAATGTCCCGTAACAGATACACTCATCATTTCAAAAATGATGTCATTCTTATTAGAAGAAACTTAGTGTCCTTTAATCGAATTTTAGAAACTGAAAGTGAATTCTTTCTAAAACAGGGAACATAAAGATAATCTCAAAAAGCTTTATCTTCAAAAGATAGGTGCACTTCTCCCACTGCTTTAACTACTACTCATGTAGTATTGCAATGTCTGCTACTTGCGTAGTATTGCAATAATCATTACTATCATAGCATTGCAATATCTGCCACTTACGTAGCATTGCAATGACTTCTACTTTCGTAACGTCGCCTAGTGTGATGAGGATCTCACTCCCACTAAGTTGCCGGATCATTTTGAACCCGTGAAGCCAACATAATTAGTGGATCTCGTATCAACCACCCACGAATGAGAAGTATACGCCGCTAAACAAGTTTCAACAACTAGTGCGTGAGAATTACCTTTCTTTCCGTCCCTTTTGGGGTTGGAACAGGCAAAACCTCCATTGTCCTCTCTCACCGCAGCTTAAGCACTTCCTCTTTGGATTTTTCTTGACACAACAAGCATTCCTCATCTTACCATTGCCCTTGGCAACAGTTGAGTTTTATTGCTTATGGCCTTTGGTCCTCTTCTTTATTTTGCCTACCCTTGGCCTAGAAGATGAAGACGGACCACTTGCCGTCAAAGATTGAGTTTGGTGCCTTATCATCATTTCTGCCGAGACCAAAAGCCTGCAACAAATTAGCTAGCGAGGCCAAAATGCTCAAAAACTTTTTGGGCAGAGAGTGAAGTACCAAATTCATCTGAGTCTCCAGATCATAATCTGCACTCAGAATCTCAAGTTTGTTCAGATGGGTCATCTATTTTGAGGACGTAATCCCTTACGGGTTTGCCCTCCACCATTTTCAGCGACGACATCTCTCGCAAGGTGATCTGATGATTCCAATATGTTTTGACTCGTCAGTTGGCTCATCTGATTTTGGTGTGTCAAGAATCCACTTGTGCTTTTGTGCAGTTAGGACAATTATAATTTTTCGTTTCCAATCAATATAGTTTCCATTGTATTGACTTTAAGTATAATAACAGTGGATTAAAAGGTAACGACATGCTGAACTGAAATAAACAACTATATGCAATAGCACAAGTATATCACAAGATTCGATCACATGCATCATATTTAAAATCTCAAAAAAATATGAACATGCATCAGCCAACATCTCAAAACAGTTTAAATAAGCCACGTGGGGTGGGTCATTATTTAAACATATTCAAGCAGGTTACAAACAAGAACATTTACAAACCTTTAATATCCAGATTAATAGTTGGCTCCCACTTGACCAATATAAAATTGACAGGGACTTCGGGGAAGTATATGCATATCAATTTTATACCTACGTAATAACCATGATTAAATACAGGATTATTATTTCTCTTTGATCGAGCCTCGTGGGGAGGGTCATCGTCGCCACTAGTAATAACCCACAATCATCCGTTTGTAATTCATTCATGTGAAAGCTATCTTTTGACCGTCCCGTGGGGGGAATTTCTCCAAAAGAATTCACAAATAAATAAATCATGGAGGTCAGAATTAATTCAATTTTATTATCCGAAATAAAATTGTCAATTAATTATTTAAACATACTTAGTAATTTTGAAGGTGAGATTTTTCCATTTGGCAACTCTCATGCAAAACATTTAAACAAATTAAATAAAGCATAAGATAGCACAAATAAATCAAGCAAAACATAAAAATAAACATATTGGGCACAAATTATCCAATTGTCATGGTTTGATTTTTCATGGCTTGATCTTGAAGAAACACGTCTCAAATTTCTCCCACTCTATCGTCTCGAAATGCTTTCACGCCAAGCTCCAAGCGGCCGGATGCACGCCCGCAAGATCCGGCCGACCCATTGCCTAGAACCAACCTCGGCATGACCTTTGCACCGGTCGCTGTCATCGCCCGCCGATGCTCGGCAAGATGTCTCGGCGCGACGATTTAGCCCCCTCGGCAAACGACGACGCCACCTCCCGCCTCCGCCTCCCCACGACCTCGCCAGCGCCCGCGTCCCCCACACCAAGACTGGCGCCAGCGTCTTGACAAGCGTCCGTCCCCGGCCGACCTTGACAGATTATGTCGCGTCGCCTTGGCCCGCCCGTCGCGTGCGGCTTTGTTCCTCGCGTCTTTCGGGCGCCTCGGCCTCGCCCTGCCATTTACATGCGTGCCGGTAGCGCCCTCGCCCGCCTACTCTCGGTTCTCGATTTTGTCCTTTAATTCTTCGTCTCCATCCTCGTTTTTGATCCTAAGCACAATTTATTTACAAAAAATAAATAAACCTAGATCTAGACTAGTCTATTACATTGATCAAATCAAACAAATTCTAATCTACTCGTGGATTTTCTCACGAGGCAAAACGAATCCGAACGAATCAAATTAAAAAACCATAGTTTATATGCATGCATAAACACATTAAATTCCATGACAATTGGATACCTGCAAAATAGATCTAGCAATTCTACTATCCAATTTCAAATTTAATGTCCACGAATTAAATTACAATTTAAAAATTCAGAGTCTTAAACCGTGGCTCGATACGATTGTTGGGGAATAAGTTGCACGAGATCTATTCTAATGAATATTTAAATACAAATTTAATTCTTTAATTATTACTAGCATGAATTAATCCTATATTAATTTAAATAATAATCCAACAACATATCATGCATATAATAATTCACGTAAAACCTACGCATGCGGAATTCTACGAGTTTACGTGAACGTACCTCTTGGGATGACAGTGATCTGGCTGATTAGACTAACCAAAAGAACTTCCCAAGTATTCCCTTAATCCTTGCTCGACAATCCGGTGGAAGGATACTCGCGAACAATTAACAAAAGGAAAAAATAAACTTTGTTGCACCACTTTCGTGGATTTGCTAATTTTTCCAGCACATGGAATTGTACTTGGGAATGAAAGAATCATCCCCTATTTATAGAGACTAGGGTGAACGAAATTTTTGGCAAAATATGATGTGGGAAAACCTTTTCTTGATCTCCAAGAAATCTTGAATATATCCCCTATATTCTTTTTCCCATAATCATAATATTCCACAAAAATCCCACCTACTCTATATTATATGGATTTTTCGAAAATAATGCTTGCAAGAAACCAAGATTTGGATCTTCTTGAATTTATGAGATATTCTTGTATTTCAAGAAATACATATCTTCCATAATATCTTTTCAAGAAAATCTTTCTTGCCCTTTATTTTCTAATTTTTTCGAAAATCTCCTTATAGATACCCAAGTGGGAGATTTCTTGAATTTAATGAGATAATCTTGTATTCCAAGAATACGTATCTTCATTCCATAACAAAATTCAAAGAAAATCTTTCTCCCAACTTTATCTATAAATTTCGAAATATTCATGGAAAAATAAGCAACAGTATTTATTTTATTTTAATCACCTTTTCAGTTAATGGACTATATGTTGGGCTACTCAAGGGGCCTTTAGGAGAATTAAGATTGGACCTTCTAATGGACCTTGAATATCTAATATTGAGCCACAATATAATTCAAGCCCATAAATATTAATTAATCCCACTACATAATTAATATTGCACTATCCATCTTAACCCATATTACAGTCAATATGGCTCCTTGTCAGTATTTCCCGTGTTTAAGATTATCTAGCCCATTAATTAATTCAAGCCACTGAAATAGCTTTCCATTAATTAATATCTTTTATCCTTGGTCAAGGAACGGTTCAACATTATTATCCATACCGGAAACTAATTCCACTTGCAAGATTTGGTATGATAAAGCTTATGAACCTCCCAAGGGGGCAAATCAAACAAGCGTACTTGCACACGATTCTTCGTATTAAATCTTAGCAATCACATGTGACTAATAATATTGCCCAAGATAAAAAGTATTGAATCTCATTGATTCTCTACCCATGATAAGTCAAAGCAATAGTTACCAATCCCACGTGATCCTATTTAAGGGACGAAGGTTAAGAAAAAACGAACCACTGAGGTCTAATTCTTCCTTGTTCAGTTCTGAAGAATTTATCCTCCTGTAGGTCCTATTCAGTGCATCAGTCATGCACTAGTGTAATCTCTTGGTCAAGACAAGCCAATCTGAGCCTTACACTTCAACCTTTCACGATGGTTTGTTCATTTCCATCTAGGTCGTGAATAACGTACTTTTAGTTACAAGGGACTGTTAATTTAATCTTCTGTGATCTGGTATCACTAAATTAACTACAATGTAACATGTACGACTTATTGAAAAGTTATGCAGTAAATATACGTAGCATTCAATGATATTTAAAGCATCAGTGATAAACAATTTATTTCAGTAAATAAGTCTGAAAATTCAGTTTCGATTATACAAAGTAAAAGCATACTTTCCAGTATAATCCCAACAGCCTTATCACAAGGCAGTTGGGTATGTCGGATACTCCGATGCACAGGGAGATGACTCACAAAATGGTCAAATATAGTCGAGTAATGCAGCATATGAAGGAATCTGAAGAAGAAGAAGAAGAGATTGATGATGGTGGTCCGATAAGCATTGAGGAAATATTTGAACAGATGGCTGATACGGAGAAGACAACCAAAGAAATGTGGATCATTGAGGAACCTGAAGAGGATGCCGATGAAGTTGTTGTGGGAGATGTGGCAGAGTCCCCATCAGCCAAGGCTCAATCAGCCGAGCAATTGATAGACCTGACTTCTGAGAGGAGTCAAGCTGAAGGAATGGAGGTCGAAGGCCCCTCAAAATCAGCAGGTTAGGTAGTTCAAATTCTACAAGCCTTTCCAAATTTTGAAGAAAATCTGATGAAGTATATCAAGAATATGTTTCATGCGAACATGGTTCAAATGTTTAGAGATGATATAAGTTTTTTCGTTCTACGAACCTTGGAGACAGCCATCAGAACAGAAAGAGAGAATGTCTCTACTCACTACATGAAACTGAGTGAGGATTTCAGAGACAACACTGCTGACAAAATGGTTGAGGTAAATGAGAATTTGGCTCAAATTTAAGAAAGAAGAAATCAGCAATTCACGCTGATGATGAATGAGAAGATAGCTCAACTCACCAAACTGCAGAATGATAATGTTGATGCTACGAAGAGGGTCAATCACTATGCAGATAAGCTTGAAAATGTTTACACCAGGTTGAGCATTGAGGTTGATCAAGTTAAAGTTTGATGTTTGCTACTATTGAATCAAAGACAACCGACATCGAGATCAAGTCTCCCGCCTTTTTGAAGAATCGAAGCAAGCGACGACAAGTCGATTGGTAACCTCGATGATCGAATCGAAAAACTCTTTTGAGGGAACCAAAAGGGGGGAAAAAGAAAAAGATGCTGAAGTTTAGGATAAACTGGATCAGGTTGAGAACTATGTAGTTGGGATCCAGATCAAGCTGGATCAAAAGAAGATCAAGAAAGATGATGAAGCAGCTACAGCACTCGAAGTCATCTCTTTGTCAACCGAGTCTGATGAGAAAGCGAAAGCAGCGAAGAAAGACAAGAAAATTACTGCGGTAGAAAAGAAGAAGAAACTGAATGAACTTGCTGCAAAGAGAAAAGCTGAAGAGCTTAGCAGAAAGAAGAAGCTTGAGGAGGCATCTAGTCTGGACAGATCCTATCAGAACAAGAAAACTAAAGGGTTGGTTGGTAGATCTGGAGAAGGATCAGGTGGAGTAGAGACAATTCGGCCTGGCAACGTGGATGTGATTGTTAAGCCGGACAAGAATCTGGTGAAGGAATGGAAAAAGATCAAAGGCGAATGGTACATAACGGCTTACATACATCAGATAATTTCAAGCATCCAGCGTTCTATGACTGCATAATGCGAGAAGCAAAAATTCTAAGTTACATTCCTGTTGCTCTTGAAGTTGAAGTAATGGAGTACAAGAAGACCCCAGATGGGAAAGTGGACAAGATTGCCTTTAATGCAACTTTGAACATGTGCTTAGCTCAAGATGACATTTATGAAGAAGACAAGGTTGCTGCAGTCGAGGCAAGGCTTTACGAGATGTGTGGAATACCTGTAGAAGAAAGAGACTGGAGAAATCAGAAGACTTTTTGTAAGATCAGATTAGGAAGATTTCAGACATGTACCTGTAATGCTCATATTATATCAAATGTTCTATTTTCTTATCTTAAGACAAAATCTCTTTGTCTTCTGATTTATTTATTTTTCTTTTCTCTATTCTACTATTACTTGTTCAGCATGCTTTCTAGTTAATGTTTTGGTTCCATCAAAAAGGGGGAAATTGTTGGGAAATTTATAGTTTTGATTGAAGTTCCAAAATAGTTTTAATAGGACCAGTCGAACCTGTTAATCGACTGATGATGAGGTAGGAAACCAGCTGAACGTGTCAGACAGCTGATGGAATAAATTAGGACACATATTGAGGGGAAACTCAATATGTATATAGTAGATGTCGAAGATCAGAAAATAAGATCGGTAGATGACATCAAAAGACAAGATCAGGAGATGACATCAGAAGACTAGATCAGCAGATATCAAAGATCAGAAGACATCGGCACTATAAAGTAAGAAGACATTTTCAATCAAGATATCAGAAGAGTCGATAAAGTTGAAGCTAAGACAACTATATCAGAAGACTCAAGGTAGCCTGATCAGTAAAATACTGATCAGTAAGTTAAGTTAAGTCAGAAATGTGATAAGCTTACTCACGTATCCAAAACATACAAAGGGAATCAAACAAGAAGAATGTCAACTTAGCTAGTTCTGCAAGGCGCCGAATTAGTGTACTTGTTAGCCACTAAGAACTCGACACGTATGTACGAAAACTGACGATGTAGGATTTGGCGTATCATGGCAAACGGCTAGAAAGGACAAATGTACACGAAGACGGCATGGCCTTGCCTGAACATGTTAAATCACGCCTGCAACCTACCAAAAATACCCTAAAATTCAAATTGCTCTCCAACAGCTCTTTGATTTCAAGATCTACAAATATGGGATCAAACCTTCAGAGTAAGGTTATGGAAATAATTCAAAGCTCAAACACAAGCTATTTCCACATGAAGAACTCCAAGAACTCAAGAATATTTCTAAGTGTTCATCACATAGTTCTTAGCAAGAATTCTTATCCTTTAGCTTTAGACTACTCAGAAGATACGATAGAATTTCAGTTGAAACAACTCAAATCTTATACCAAAACCGAGTGTTAGGTTAAGTTTGTTTAGCAAGATCTCAAGCTAGGGTGTTGGTCCTGGTGTAAATGAGTCTTACACGTGTATGGGGGGGAATACACGTGTTCAGTGTTTTTAAAACTTTTTCTTACTGAGGTCAGCTTGGGTCAGATAATCCTGAAGATTAGGTTCTGAGAAGCACAGATCGCTCTGAGTCAAAGTCTACTGAGACAGTGATCCTGAGCTGCTTTCAGATACCTCAGATAATCCCAACTGAGTTCTGAGTGTCAGAGATCCTGAGTTGCTTGGATCAGATAACTAACTTACTGAATCCTCAGAAGAGAGTTCAGTTTGATAACTATCTGTTCGAGCTACTCAGTCGTGCGGAATGGTTGGCCCTTTAGATTATACTCGTTTTAAGCTTTGCTGAAAACCTTCCCTTTATGAAATAGTGATTAGGCTGTGATTCACTTATGCAACTTCAGTGGATTGATTCCAACTGAATATCCGTGAAAAGTATGCTTTCAAAACAAGTCAATGCAACAGTTAAGTACAGATAAGAAAAGCAATAAAGAACACAACAATTATAGTGGTTCAGAGACTCAAGCTCCTACGTCCACTCTCCCTGAATCTTCAGAGAAATTCACTATCAACTTCTGAGCTTTCTGACTACCTAGTAGTTTACTTACTCAACTCGGCCATGAGTTTTCTGACTAGTCCACGTAGTTTACTTACTCAACCCGACCTTGAGTTTTCTAACTACCTCCGTAGTTTACTTACTCAATCACACACACGCTTTCAGACTACCCCTGTAGCTTACTAACTTCTCCTCTAGAGTTTTCTGACTACTCCGCGTAGTTTACTAACTCTTTACAACTCTTTCTCACCAACAAACACACTCCAACTACCTTCTCAAGGGTTTTGGGGGTTTCTCGGTTGGTTTCCAACTAGGATGAGATATCCTTTACAATGAAGCACAATGCAAAGGGTTAGGATATCTCGACTAAGCTTTGGATAAATCTTATCAAGCTAGGCTTAGTATAGTGAGCTCTCTTCAATATAGAAGCACTTTGGAAATTCAAGGTTTTTCGAGTGCTTTCACTTTTACATGAATAAGTTTGAGCTCTTGAGTTGCGTATATATTTCCCGTAACCTTACAATGTAGAGGGTCACCAGTATTTATAGGCATACACCAAGGTTACTTTTGAAAACTATCCGTTGGAGAGATAGCTTCGTGAGTTCCCTCTTGTGGTGTGTGAAATGGCTATATTTAGGGTTTGAAACTCCCTAACACGTTTTAGGCAATAGCCTTTCATGTAGTCGGTCTTCACTTTTTGCAGTCTGGAACTTTTGTACATCTGACATCCTTTTTCAAATGACCGTGTCACTATCGGATGTCGATGGTATGATGTCGTCTTCCTCTTTTTAACTTTTGTCTCCAGTTAAAGGTAGATATCTTCAACGGCTCTTTTGGTTACAAACTCTGAGTTTGATATAACCTTAACAACACTTCTGACTTAGTTCCTTTTGTCTGCATTTGAATGTTTTGGCAATATCTAACTTTCTAAGGAATCGCGATCTTCTCCGATGTTGCATCCTTCGATAGATATTATCGATTGCCTCGGAACACTCGAGTTCATCTTCGAGTATTCAATTACATTAATGAGTCTTGATAATTATTGTGCCTTCAGTACTCTTGATCTTGATTCTTGATCTTACCTTGAGTCTTGAGGGTCTTCGAGTCTTGGCGTCTTACGAATCTTTGTAGTTTATCTTGGTGATGTCTTTGAGTCTTAAATCTTGAGTCTTGATTTACAAGATATCATCTTTGAGTCTTGATATCTCGATTTCAACTCGAAAACTTGGATACTTCAGAAACATACTGAGTTCTTTAGAGTCTTCAGAACCTATCCTGAACTATATCTGCTGACTATACATTTTGCAGATAATATCCTGAGTACTCTAAAACTGAATCCTGACTCAACTATCAAGATCATTCTGAACATGTCATACTTAGGGGTTTTGGGATCTTAATCAAAATCATATATCTTTATTAAATTCATCTCCCAACAATTTCCCCCTTTTTGATGATGTCAAAACCTATCTTGTTACAAACATATAACCTATACTCAGGTTTCAGTTTATCCTATTACAAGATTTGTTGTCTCCCAACAATTTCTTAAATCAGAGAATCTCCCAACAATTTCAGAGTTTCTCAACAGTTTAATCATTTAGCAATTTCTTCAGTAATGAATCTCTTTAAATAGTTCATTACCAAATACTTAAACAATTTCTCCCATATTCAGACAATTTCCTCCTTATATGAACATACAATCAGTTCAGAGACATTCATTCAGGCATATCAAAATAAAAGACATATAAATAAGATAATGAGATATTATCTTTTGAGCATAATGATAAATCTTCATTGATGATGAGTATCCCATTACAGATTACAATGAGTTTATCAACAAAATCAAAAAGACAAAAAATTTAAAGATTACAGAATCTTCTGAGTCTTCAGTCTTCAGTCTTCAGTCTTCAGATTTGGCTCTTCAGTCTTCTGCTCTTCAGTTTGCTTCATTCTTAACTTCATCAGTGGGCACCTCCAGATCGAACATTCCGAAGAATCTCTTCTTCAGCTAATTTCTTTCCTTGATGATGTTTGGACTATTTCCTGTTAGACCCAACTGACCAGCATACTGAGCAATCTCTTGAGTAATGGCCTTTTCATTCACCAAGTCATTACCAAGTCTTGGAGGAGAATAGGAATATGGACCAGGGGCTACTATCTGTACCTCTCCTTCATCTGCAAGGTTAATCCAGCTCTGTAGATACTTTGGATAGAAGGTAAGGAGATACTCAATGAATGCTTCATTCTGATCTGAGCCTTCCCCTCTCCATTCCCTGAGAACATCATAATTGAACCAGAAGGTTCTCTTGACTTCTTCCCACATATCGTTGAGTTTAATGGGCATCCATTTATCAACGTGGGGCCACTTTAGCGCTTTTGATGTTCCTTTCCTCTTGCTCGCAAACTTCCTGAATTCACTCCTTCGCTTCTGCTCTTCGTCTATCTTCTTTCTGATCACAGATGCTCCTGAGACCGAAGCAGCAGCTTTCTTAGCTTGTTCCATTTGGAGTGTCTTGAGCATTTCTAGTATTGAAGACTTTCATCCGAGGTTGAGACTCGATTCTTCTTTCTCTTCATCATCGAAATCGATTTCTCTGGATTGGCTTAGAAAACCTTTGCAGACGCTTGCTTTTCGGGTTGAAAAACACCGAGGCTTTCCTATTCATAGGCATTTCAAAGACAGACTGGCTTGTTCCAACCTTTGCTCTAGCACTTCGGTTTTTTCTTTTGACACATCAAGCATGGTTTGCTTAGAAACTTCGAGTGTAGACGAACTTCTCCACCGAGCAAACTTTAACTTCTCAGAAGCTTCGACTTCTTTTAAGGCTTTGGCTAAATTATACATTTCAGCATCTTTTTGAGCCTTCTTCTCCAAAGTACGTGCCATGAACTTTCTGAGATCTTCAGCTTCCTTTTCCCCCTTCTTGGCACCGTAATTTGGAAAAAGCCTGGAGAGTGTTGTGTCCATGTGATATTGCTCTTTGCTCACACAAATGAATCTCCCTCGCTATCTCGATCTTGTTAAATCTTCGGCCTCCTTAGATGGTTCTTGGCCACAGAAAATTCTTCAGATAAGTGGGCAAACTGGCCAGAGAGTGCTTCTTTGAAAATCTCTGTCATCTTGGTCATGAGTAATGAGCTCATTTCTTCAACAACGGACTTGATTTGCACCTCATTCTTTTATGCCAGTTTCACCTCTAGGAAATCAGAACTCTCCTGGTGTTTCTGCTTCAGTTCATCACTTAACTTTCGATCTTTGACTCCCTCCGACTTCTCATTCACTTTTTTTCCATGGAGGTCATCCGGGTGGTCGAGTGTTTTGAATTTGCACCACTCAAAGAGTGACTAAGACTTTCCATCTTTTGAGCTTGATTGGACAACGTCTCTTCCATCTGAGCAATTTTGATCATCATTGGCTCAACCTTCTCAAGTTTCTCCATCAAGGGAGTGAGATCAATCTCAGGAATCTTCTGCACCTCCTATGCTGTCTGATCATCCTGTGCCTCAGCTTCCTCCTGAGCTCCAGTCTCCAACTGAGCCTCAGTCTGTTTATCAGACAATTCAGAGTTAAAGATAGGACTTTCAGTAACTTTGGCATAATTGTTAATAGTGCCAAAAGGTACCTGAAGAGTTCTAGCTTCAGTCTGAGGTTGACCAATTTCAGGTTGATCAGCAACAGAAGTCTCCTTTTCCATCTGAGACTGCTTCTCAACATCTCCCTGTTGGTCCCCATCTCCATCTTTAGATTTGTCTCCGCTGCTCGGGGCACCAACTTCAGTTGCTCTTCTTTCAACCAACTTCTTCTGAACCAGCTCATCAAAGTCAGAGTTTTTCATCCTGAGCTTTGTCCTCCTGAACCCTGAGAAGTCGGTCAGGAAGGTTGTCTCCTCATTCCACCAGTCTTCCCCTCTGAATGCAGCAATATCAAGCATCTCGGGAAGAGTCTGATTGAGGATGAATACAGTCGTCCTTAATCTGAAGAAGACATCTTGCAGATTAGGGTATGAGCTGAGCTCAGGGTAGCGGTCTAGAATGAACTGTTCCCCCTTGCTCCTTTACTCGCCTTCTTCGGCCTCGCCCTTCTTCCATCTCGGGCTCTCTGGTTCAGTTGAAGCTTCTGCTAAGGGATCAAGAAGTAGATCACTCAGGAGCTCATCAAGAATATTCTGCTCCTGAACCTCTGCAAAGACATCCGAAGTTTGTCTTGGTCGGGTCCTCGGTTTGCATCTGAGAGGGTTACGGGCTGAGTTAGCATATCCTCGATTTGAATCGAGTTGGCTCTTCTATTTGTCTGAGCTGCACATCTTCCAGATCGACTCTGGTGGCTCTTACATCTCGAGCTGCACATCTGAGGTAGGTATCTCTGAGGTCTGAGCTCCTTTAAAAATTTCTTTAGAAATTTTATCTGAACTGAGCGATGTCTCGAGCACCTAAGAGAAGACCTGCTCCTCGGTCTGATCCTGTGTCCTAGAGATAACCTGAGCCAACACTTGCAATGGTGAACTCTGAGCAGTTTGGCACTCCGGTTGAATCTCGTCAGAATCACTTTCATCTTCATCGGTGAGAACCACCAATCTTCTGCGTTTTGGAGCAAGATCCTTCAGTTTCAACATCTTTGCTCCCTGCTCTATCTTTGCCTCCAACAAAACCTTCCCCCTGGTTTGTTGGGTCTCTTTTTCAGCAGCCGCAGAAGGTGATTCTACCTTCTTTTCTCTCTTCCCCTTGATGACCTGCTTCTTTGCAGCAATGGGTTTAAAGAGAATTTTGGACTTAGGGAATGGGGTCGAATTGGCGAAGATATCCTCCTCCTCTCTGCACATCTCCAAAATGTAAGCAATTTTGGTTGCATGGTGGATCTTGCCTTTGATTGAGATCGCCCCGTCAACCTTCTTCAAAACTTTGGTCGCTTTCACTCACCGCCCCTGAATCGAAATTTCAGCCCGGTTGAAGTCGGTGGTGGGTGAGGCCTCTATCGCCGCCATCGATCTGAGCTTGAGTCTTGATCCGCTCAAAACTCCCTCAAAAGACTCATGATGCACTTGCTCACAATATCCATCAATACACGATATTGTGGCTTTAAGTGCCTCTTATGCAATGTCGCCTCAAACTTAACAGGATTCTCAGCAATCCTGTTTAAGTATTCCTGCTCTCTACCCGACATATACATCGTAGGATCCTCTCCTCTATCACAGAGCTCAAAAACATCATTCAGATTTTTCGGGGTTATGTACAAATCCCTTTCAAAATCAACGTATTTGGACGAATGCTCTAAGTGTGATACAGTAATCGAAGAATGCATACAGTCCTCTTCATCTACCTTCAAGTTATAGATGAATTCGATTACCTCTTTCACAAACTCCTGGTCTAGTCGGTTTGCGATTAGTTGGGTGAGTTTAGCCAGTCGAATCATATGCAGAGCCTCCTCTTCTGGCTTTGAGTTGGTTGTGCTTTCGATTGAAACAACGAACTCGTACCACGGCTTGTTGGTTTTGGCTAATCTCTCGAACAAGGTTGGGGCCATTTTAGAGATTGATTTGAGAAGTGAAGCTTTAGGGTTTAGGAATTTCTGAGCAAGGGGATTTTTATTTGCAGAGGATTTGGAACGAAGGGTTTAATAAAATTTTGGCTTGAAAGGCTTCTTAGGGTATATATAGCTTTGAGATCGTGGGGAATCGTGTTGGTTAGGTGAAAAACAACGGTTGAGATTAATCTCCGATTAATCGGGTATACGAACCGACGATCTCCAAAAAGTAAGCCGCCAAAACATCCTCATTGGTCATTAATGTAGCAGAGCATTAAATGACTGTTGACCTTCTTTGGAATTTAAAACGATCCCGCCCAAAAACATTCCTCAGGTGTTTTGTATTTATTGCGAATGATTTCTGAGCTTCACTTAAGCAATAAATGAGTTGCATGAGTCATTACTTCTTCAGACTAATTTTCCTCTATCAGTCTTCTTTGAAATCGACCTTGATAAAATGTCGATAATAATCGAAAATCTTGACCTTGATAAATCTGAGTTTCGAGACTCGATTCGAGATTTCCATTTTATCCTAAGCTTCTCAAGAGAATCGAAAAACTTCATGCTTCGAAAAAATCTTCAATTTTTTGATTTTACTCTATACACTGGTTCTAACATCCCTAATTCAACCGAAAGTTCCCGAAATCTTGATTCACCAAAGGTTTAGTCAAGATATTAGCTCTCTGCTTATCGATGAATTTTCTCCATCCTTATGTCCTTCTTCTCGACATGATCTCGATGAAGTGATGCCCGATATCCACATGCTTGCATCCGGTGTGCAATACGGATTTTGTGAAATAGCAATGGCACTATTATTGTCACAAAATATTGGTACTTCATTGGCTACAACTTTATAATCCCTTAATTGTTATGCGAGCCAAAGAATCTGAGCACGCAGCCTTCCTTCCGTAAACCATGTATTCAAACTTTCAGAAATCTTGGTTGCTCTTTTTGAGGTCCGCTTCTTCAAAAACCAAGATATCGACTTGCTTCCTAGAAATTGACAAGTTCACGAGGTGGACTTCACATCAATTCTGCAACCTCCATAATCGAAGATCTCGAGTAACCCGCTTAATTCAAGGTTATCATCAGCTGGATACCACAATTCTCTATTCACTGTGCCTTTAAGATACTTTAGTATCTTTTTGGCAGCCTCCATGTGACTAGTCTTAGGATTAGCTTGGTATCTTGCACATATCCCAACAGCAAATGTTATATCCGGCCTACTTGCTGTGAGATAGAGCAATGATCCAATGATTCCTCTATAATCGGTATGGCTTATTGATTTGCCTTCGAAATCGAGGATCCATCTTGTAGTTAGTATTCATGGGAATCCTAATCGTATTTTGCAATCTGTACACCATATTTGGCAATCGATCTACGGTGTACTTTGCACGGTTGATGAATATTCCTTCCTTTGATTGTTTCACTTGAAGACCTAGAAAGAAATTCATCTCTCCCATCATTGACATCTCAAACTTTCCTTTCATCAGTGTTGAAAACATCTCACATAGCTGATGGTTTGGAGATCCAAAAATGATGTCATCAACATATATCTGAACTGGTAAGATATCTCCCCCATCCTCTATCCTAAACAGAGTTCTATCAATAGTCCCTTTGACAAAACCATGGTCAGTAAGAAACTGAGAAAGAGTATAATACCATGCTCTGGGTGCTTGCTTAAGACCATACAAAGCTTTTTCCGAGCACAGAAACTTGGCCATTCTGTTTGAAACCAGGAGGTTGTTCCACATAAACCTCTTCTTTAAGCACACCGTTCAGAAATGCACTTTTCACATCCATTTGATAGACTGTGAACTTCATGTGGGCAGCATATGCAAGAAACAATCTGATGGCTTCTAGTCTTGCAACAGGTGCAAAGGTTTCATCATAATCCAAGCCTTCTTCTTGGGAATAACCTTGTGCAACTAGCCTTGCCTTGTTTCTTACAATGTTGTTGTTGGGAGATGATTTTAATAAAAGATTATATGATTTTGATTAAGATCCCAAAACCCCTAAGTATGACATGTTCAGAATGATCTTGATAGTTGAGTCAGGATTCAGTTTAGAGTATTCAGGATGTTATCTGCAAAATGTATAATCAGCAGATATAGTTCAGGATAGGTTCTGAAGACTCTGAAGAACTCAGTATGTTTCTGAAGATACTGAAGTTTCAAAGATGAAATCAAGTCTCTGAAGACTTCGATGGAAACCGAGAACGAAGACTCAAAGATGAAGAACTCAAATATATCGGTCGAGATAAATCAAAGACTCAGAAGATCCTGAAGACTCAGAAGACCCTGAAGACTCAGAAGAATCTGAAGACACAAGACTGAAGACTGAGTATCTGAAGATCATTAATCTTGAAAGACAAGAATTCATCAAGACTTCGAATATATTGAATGCTCAAGATGAACCTCAATGTTCCGAGGCAATCAATATATCTATCTCGAAGGATGCAATCTTCGAGAAAAAACGCGATGCCTTAGAAAGTTAGATATTGCCAAGACATTCAAATGCAGACAAAAGGAACTAAGTCAGAAGTGTTGTTAAGGTTATATCAAACTCAGAGTTTGTAACCAAAAGAGTCGTTGAAGGTGTCTACCTTTAACTGGAGACAAAAGTCAAAAAGAGGAAGACGACATCATGCCATACCGACAATCGACAAAGGATGAAAGGGCCGTTGAAAAAGATGTCGATGTACGAAAGTTCCGGTGATCGCAAAAAAGTGAAGACCGGCTACATGAAAGGCTATTGCCTAAAACGTGTTAGGGAGTTTCAAATCCTAAATATAGCCATTTCTCACACACCATAAGAGGGAACTCACGAAGCTATCTCTCCAACGGATAGTTCTCAAAAGTAACCTTGGTGTATGCCTATAAATACTGGTGACCCTCTACATTGTAAGGTTACGGGAAATTTATACGCAACTCAAGAGCTCAAACTTATTCTTGCAAAAGTTAAAGCACTTTCGAAATACCTTGAATTTCCTGGTGCTTCTATATTGAAGAGAGCTCACTTTACTAAGCCTAGCTTGATAAGATTTATCAAAAGCTTAGTCGAGATATCCTAACCCTTTGCATTGTGCTTCATTGTAAAGGATATCTCATCCTAGTTGAAACCAACCAAGAAACCCCAAACCCTTGAGAAGGTAGTTGGAGTGTGTTTGTTGGTGAGAAGTGTTGTAAAGAGTTAGTAAACTACGCGGAGTAGTCAGAAAACTCTAGAGGAGAAGTTAGTAAGCTACAGGGGTAGTCTGAAAGCTTGTGTGAGATTGAGTTAGTAAACTACGGAGGTAGTCAGAAAACTCAAGGTCGGGTTGAGTAAGTAAACTACGTGGAGTAGTCGAAAAACTCGGGCGAGTTGAGTAAGTAAACTACGAGGTAGTCGAAAAGCTCGAAGTTGATAGTGAATTTCTCTCAAGAGTCGGGGAGAGTGGATGTAGGAGCTTGAGTCTCCCGAACCACTATAATCAAGTTGTGTTCTTTATTGCTTTCCTTATCTGTGTGGCTTAATGCATTAACTTGATTTAAAAGCATACTTTTCATCGATATTCGGTTGGAATCACACCACCGGTTGCATAAGTGAATCACAGCCTAATCACTATTTCATAAGGGAAGGTTTTTCAAGAAAGCTTAAAACGAGTATAAACTAAGGCCAACCATTCAAGACGATCGAGTAGCTTTAGAACAGATAGTTACCTAACCGAACTCTCTTCCGAGGATTCATGAAGTTAGTTATCTGATCCAAGCAACTCAGGATCTCGACACTCGGGACTCGGTTGGGATTATCTCGAGGTATCTGAAAGCGGCTTCGGGATCACCGCCTCGAAGAGACTTTGACTCGAGTGATCTGTGCTTCTCGAACCTAATCTTGAGATTGTCTCCCCCAAGTGACCTCGATGAAAAAATGTTTTAAAATCACTGAACACGTGTATTCCCCCCCCATACACGTGTAAGACTCGTTTTTACCGGGACCAACAAGTGGTATCAGAGCAGTGGTTCAACTTGACCACCTGCTGTGTTGACCAAAGTTTTATTTTCAAAAATACTTGTGGTCTATCTGAACTGATCTTATTTGCTGAAATTTTTTCTTTTAAAAAAGATCAGAAAAATGTCTTCTAAAAAACTTCCCATGTTCTCAGTAGAGAACTATGATCTATGGAGACTGAGAATGCAGGCACATCTGTATTCCAAACATGAGCGTATGTGGAGAGTGGTTTCTCAAGGACCATTCAAATTTACTGTGGTGAATCCCAGAGGAACAGAAGATGAGAGAATTGATCCTAGAGCGAAATTTCCTAAGTCCGATGACCAACTAACTCCCCGAGGAGAGAAAGTTAGTCAATCTAGAGACTACATTGCAAAAGACACACTATATAGTACAATTGATGATGGTGTGATGGGAATGATCTCTCACTGTAATACTGCTAAAGAGATATGGGATACACTAGCTGTTATGTGCCAAGGCACAGATCATATAAAAGAAAACAAACTTTCAGTGGCAATTGGAAAGTTTGACAGTTTTGAAATGGATGATGGTGAATCAATAGACAAATTGGAAGTCAGATTCACTAGCATCATGAATGATCTAAATGCACTTGGAAAGAAATATCCACAAAGAGAAGTGGCATTAAAAATTCTTAGAGGTCTTTCTAAGAAATGGGATATTCATGCAAAGGGTGATTGAAAACACCAAGAACATTAGCTCAATGCCATACCAACAAGTCTTCTCTCGAAATTTGAAAGCCTATGAATTTGTAATTGATAAGAAATCCAAAAAGGCCGACAAAGAAAGACGATTCTTCATCAAGTAAAAATGTGGCTTTAAAAGCCAAAGATAAAACACAAGAAAACTAAAGAGTCTGAGAACCCCCATGCCAAACATCAGGATGAGCTTGAGGAAAAGCTAGCACTGATGGCAAGGAGGTTTGACAGACTTAATAATAGATTTGGAAAATACAAAAGCTTTTACAGGAACTACAGGTACCAGAAGAAACCTGAGGACAGATCAACTGAGAAGAAGAAGGACCTGAAAGCTGAAGGATCTTCATCCAGAAAGAAGGACTCCAAGTCCAAAGAAGAAAATGATCAGGATGATGATGCCAACAGATGCTATAATTGTCAGAAGAAAGGTCACTTCCAGTATGATTGTCCAGAATTGAGTGCTAAGGAGAGAAGAGAAAGACAAGCTAAAAGAGACCAGAAGTTCTCAAACAAAAAGGCCGTGGTTGCAGAAGAAGAACACTCTAAGGAGGGATCTAGCTCTTCAGATGAGATATTCTCAGACAGTGAAAGTGATGACATTTGTCTGATGGCCATTGAGGAGGTAAACTCTTCTTTCTCTGTTGTTGCTCCTACACTAACACAAGAGTTTTCAAGTTCCACTGAAAACAGTCATTTTGACCTGATGGATTCTTTTGAGAATCTGATGAAGGACTATGCTGTTTTGCAAGGACTGCTAAATAAAACTCAAGAGCAGAATAAGGAACTGAATGCTGAAAATCTAAAATGGAAAGACTCTAGCAAAACTGAAATCACTTCTCAATTTATGGGAGCTACTGATGAACTGGATGTTCTGAAAGTACAACTCTCAGAGAAAGAGAAGTTGATAGAGACCCTAACTGAAAAGCTAGAGAAATCCACTGAAGAAATTCAGCTAATCAGAACTAAGTTCAATGACCTCTCTGAGAAGCATGAAACTCTACAGAACTGTGAGGATAGTGCACAGAAGAAGTTAACTCTATTGAATAATGCATCTAAAGTAATAGATGAAATTCAGAGTTACCAGAGATCTGCCACTATAAAATCTGGATTGGGATACATTCCAGGGGGAACCTCACAAGGTCATCTGAATGCTGCATCAAGTAGCAAGAAGACAATCTTTGTTAAATCAGTGGCACCTACACTTCAATCTGAAGTAATGCCCAAGGTTGTAGACAAGGGAAAAAGACCTATGGTTTCAGTAAAACTGAATGATCAGGTTAGAAAGCCCAAACCTCAGGTGAAGGCTAGAAAACCTGAGCAGTCAGTTGGAAAATTTCAGGCAAGTACTTCAAAGCCTCAGGCTAAGAATGCAAACTTGAAAGGATCTACACTGAACCATCAGAGGAATCTTCAGAAGAGAAACACTCAGCAGAGATATTCTCAACTGAAGAGACCAAGTCCTCAGTATACTGAAAGACCCATATTTCAGTACAGGCAACCTAAACCCCACTTGCCTAAGGGTAAAGGTTACCTGAACCCAAGTCAACAAAGATTCAGACCAGCTGCACAGAAGCCAAAGCAATGGAACAAAAGGCTTGAACCAAAGAAGAATTCAAAAGCCCATGTTCATGCTAAGGCCAGCACTCATACACAGGAAACTGCTAAGGCACCCAGAGTAGTAAATGTGTATGTAGATGTTTATGGAAGACAGATCAGCCACTCTAAAGTGATTAGAGTTGTTAGGCAGATTTGGATTCCTAAAGGTACAGCTAACCTTGTAGGACCCTACACAAATTGGGTACCTAAGAATTAAATTGTTTTTCAGGAGGAAAACAAGGGCACTGAACTAACTAAAGATCACATGGCACTGATGAGCAGAGATGAAAAAGCTCCTGATATATGGTATCTTGACAGTGGATGTTCAAGACATATGACAGGATACAAGAAGATACTCAGTGACTATGTTGAACAAAGAGGCCCACAGATCACTTTTGGAGATAACTCCAAGGATGTGATCAAGGATATGGAACTTTGGAAATCGACTCAGTTCATATCCATGGTGTTTCATATGTATCTGGATTGAAGCATAACTTGCTTTCAATTAGCCAATTCTGTGATAAAGGTTTTAATGTTGAGTTCTCTAAGAACTTATGTTTTGTGAAAGATGATACATCACAGAAAGTACTACTGACTGGTAAAAGAAAAGGGAATGTGTATCTTGCTGATTGGAGTTCAACTCCTAAAGATACATGTTTAGTTGCTAAAAGTTCCACAGATACCAGTTGGTTATGGCATAAAAGAATGAATCACCTAAATTTCAAAACCCTGAACAAGCTTGCAAGATTAGCTCTTGTAAGAGGGTTACCTAACGAAGTGTTCAGGAAGGAACATATTTGTGATGCATGCGGAAAAGCAAAACAGATAAGAGCATCATTTAAAAGTAAAGTTGAGGTTTCTCTTGAAAAGAATACTTGATTACTTCATATGGATCTTTTTGGTCCTATAACACCCGTGAGCACTAATGGCGTAAAAATACACATTGGTAGTAGTTGATGACTACTCGAGATATATACTTTGGGTCATATTCTTACTCGAAGAAAGAGACTCGAGATAAAAGTTGCGAGTGCATTGAAAAGGCTCGATATTGAGAAAAATCGAGTGTGGTCAAAATCGATCGACAAAGGAACCAATTTATAAATCATATTATATCGATTATTGTGCGGCAAAGAAATGGAATTTCTCATGAAACATCACCGCAAGGACCCCTCAACAAAATGGTGTTCTTTGAAAGAAGAAACAGGACTCAAAAAGAAGTTCTGCAAGGACAATGATAAATTTGAAGGCGATATTCCTAAAAGATTTTGGGCTGAAGCTGTCAACACTGCATGCTACTCACAGAATAGATCCATGCTGACCAAGAATCAAGGCAAAACACCTTATGAGCTTTGGAATGAAAGGAAGCCTCTTGTTTCTTTCTTTCGTGTGTTTGGTTGCAAGTGTTTCATACACAATAATTGTAAAGATCGATTGAAAACTTTTGATAGTAAAAAGTCGATGAAGGAATATTCTTAGGATATTCTCAAGTCAATAAAAACTTTCGAGTTTACAACTGTAAGACTCTTATTGTGGAGGAAACACCTCATGTTGTTTTTGATGAAACTATTTGTGTTCAGAAGAAACAGGAACATGATGCAGAAGAACTGACTAAGAGGATCACCAGATTAAGCCTGAAACAAAAAGATAAATCATCCACTGAACCAGAAAAGAAGAAGTCAGTCACTATCTATGACTGGAGTGACTCAGACTCAGATAAAGAAGTTCAGGATGGAAATCAGGATGGTGAGACTCAGGAAAACCAACACTCCAAAGGTGACCAATCTGAACAGACACTAGTTCAGACTCAGGTATGTGATGCCAATGATGATGTGGTCATAGCTGAGGCAAATTCTGAATCTATCAACCAAAGGGGAACAAATGTCTCGACAATGTTCTCGGCTAGAATTTCCCGAGGAAGATGATTCACTTTCTCCTTTTCTTTTTTGTTCCCCGAGTTTGTTTGATTTAATCGAACCTAACATTTTAAATGTTGAGGATACTATTGAAGGGGGAACATCAAAAAGGAAATGGTTAGATAGTCATCCTACAAGTCAGATTGTGGGTGATCTAACTGAAGGAGTTAAGACAAGAAGGTTCCATGGTGAGAGTGCACTATTCTGCTGCTTCCTATCAGAAAAAGAACCTGCTGAGATTAATGAAGCTCTACAAGATTCTTATTGGATTCTTCTTTATGCAAGATGAAATTTGAATCAATTCTCAAGGAATGAAGTATGGGAGTTGGTAGATAGACCTGAAAGGCACAATGTCATTGGAACCAAGTGGGTTTTCAAGAATAAAAGAGATGAAAACAACAACATTGTAAGAAACAAGGCAAGGCTAGTTGCACAAGGTTATTCCCAAGAAGAAGGCTTGGATTATGATGAAACCTTTGCACCTGTTGCAAGACTAGAAGCCATCAGATTGTTTCTTGCATATGCTGCCCACATGAAGTTCACAGTCTATCAAATGGATGTGAAAAGTGCATTTCTGAACGGTGTGCTTAAAGAAGAGGTTTATGTGGAACAACCTCCTGGCTTCAAAACAGAATGACCAAGTTTACAGGCTCAGAAAAGCCTTGTATGGTCTCAAGCAAGCACCCAGAGCATGGTATGATACTCTTTCTCAGTTTCTTACTGACCATGGTTTTGTCAAAGGAACTGTTGATAGAACTCTGTTCAGGATAGAGGATGGGGAAGATATCTTACTGGTTCAGATATATGTTGATGACATCATTTTTGGATCTCCAAACCATCAGCTGTGTGAAAAGTTTTCAACACTGATGAAAGGCAAGTTTGAGATGTCAATGATGGGAGAGATGAATTTCTTTCTAGGTCTTCAAGTGAAACAATCAAAGGAAGGAATATTCATCAACCAGGCAAAGTACACCAGAGATCTGATTGCTAAATATGGTGTACAGACTGCAATGCGATTAGGATTCCTATGAATACTAACTACAAGATGGATCCCGATTCGTATAAGGCAAATCGGTGAATCATACCGATTATAGAGGAATCATTGGATCATTGCTCTATCTTCTGACAAGTAGGCGGATATAACATTTGTTGTTGGGATATGTGCAAGACACCAAGCTAATCCTAAGACTAGTCACATGGAGGTCGCCAAAAAGATAATTGAGATATCTTAAGGGCACGATGAATAGAGGATTATGGTATCCAAATGATGATAACCTTGAATTAACCGGTTACTCGATGTCGACTATGGAGGTTGCGTAATTGACGAAAGTCCACAACAGAACTTGTCAATTTCTAGGAAGCAAACCGATATCTTGGTTTTCAAAAGAAATGACCTCAAGAGCAACCAAGACCATCGAAAATTTGAATACATGGTCGCGAGGAAGTCATTGTGCTTTCGATTCTTTAGCTCGCACAACAATTAAGGGATTATAAAGTTGTGGCCAATGAAGTACCCATATTTTGTGACAATAATAGTGCCATTGCTATTTCACAAAATCCGTATTACACACGGATGCAAGCATGTGGATATCGACATCACTTCATCGAGATCATGTCGAGAAAAAAGGACATAAGGATGGAGAAGATTCATCTTGATAGGCAAAGAGCGATATCTTGACTAAACCTTTGGTCAAGCAAGATTTGAGAACTTTCGGTTGAATTAGGGATGTTAGAACCAGGTGTATAGAGTAAATCAAAAATTGAAGATTTTCGATACATGAAGCTTTCTCGAAATTCTCTTGAGAAACTTCGAAATAAAATGGAAATACTTGAATCGAGTCTCGAGAAACTCAGTTCTTGAAGGACGATGCTTTCAAGAACATCTTGAACCCTTTCAAGATTTCGATTATTATCTTGACATTTTATCAAGGTCGATTACTCGATAAAGACTGATAGAGGGAAATTAGTCTGAAAAAGTAATGACTCATGTGACCCATTTATTGCTTAAATAAAACTCAGTAATCATTCGCAATAAATACAAAACACCTGAGGAATGTTTTTGGGCGGGATCGTTTTAAATTCCGAAGAAGGTCAACAGTCATTTAATGCTCTGCCATTTTATTGACCAATGAGGATATTTTGGCGGCTTACTTTTCGGAGATCGTCGGTTCATATACCCGATTAATCGGAGATTAAATCTCAACCGTTGCTTTTCACCTAACCAACACAATTCCCCACGATCTCGAAGCTATTTATACCTTTTTAAGCCATTCAAGCCGAAATTTTATCAAACCCTTCGTTCCCAAATACTCTGTAACTAAAATCCCTTTTGCCCAGAAATCGCAAAACCCTAAAGCTTCACATTCTCCAAATCATATTCTAAAATGGCCTCAACCGTGTACGAGAGATTAGCCATAACCAATAAGCCATGGTACGAGTTCACTGTCTCACTTGAGAGCACAACCAACTCAAAGCCGTAAAGAGGAGGCTCGCGATATGATCCGATCGGCTAAACTCACCCATCTAGTTGCAAGTTTCCACTGCATCAGGAGTTCGCAGGAGGTAATCGAATTCATCTCGCAATTTGAAAATAGATGAAGAAGATTGTATGCACTCTTCGATTATCAGTATCTCATCTAGAGTACTCATCAAAATACGCCGATTTTGTGAGGGGGAGTTGTGCATTATCCCAAAAAAATCAATGATGTGTTTGAGTTATGTGATAGAGGAGAGGTTCCTGCGATGTATATGTCGGAGTAGAGAGCAGAGTACCTAGATAGGATTGTTTGAGAATCTGTGAAGTTTGAGGCAACTTTGAATAAGAAGCACCTAAAACCACAATATCGCAGTCGATGGATATTGTGAGCAAGAGCGTCATGAGTCTTCGGGGAGTTTTGAGCAAGATTAGTACCCAAGCTCAGATTGATGGAGGCGATCGAGGCATCTCCCACCACTGACTTCAATTGGCTGAAATTCTTAGTCCAGATGGTGTCGGAGCAAGCCAAGATCATAAAAAGAGTCAATGGGGATATCACGATGAAAGGCAAGATCCGCCATGCCACCAAAATTGCCTATATTTTGGAGATGTGTAGAGAGGAGGAGGATATCTTCGCCAACTCAACCCCATTCCCTAAATCCAAAATTCTCTTCAAGACCACCGCTTCGTGGAAGAAGCAGTCATACGAGGAAAAGAGAAAAGAAGGTAGAATCACCTTCTGCATTGGTCCGAGAAAGAGACCCAACAAACCAGGGGGGAAGGTTCTGCTGGAGGCAAAATGGAGCAAGGAGCAAAACCGATGAAGCAAAAGAACCTCGCTCCAAAGCGCAGAAGATTGGTGGTTCTCACCGACGAAGGTAGCAGTGATTCTGAGGAGAGACAACCTGAGGGCCAAACTACTCAAAGTTCACCATTACAAGTGCTGGCTCAGGTTATCTCAAGGACACAGATCGATCGAGGAATGTGTCTTCCGAGGTGCTCGAGACATCACTCGGCCGATAAAATTTCTCAGAAATTTTAAAGGAGCTCAGACCTCGAGATGCTCTACCTCGGATGTGCAGTGCTCAGATCAAGAGCCAGCCCAGAGTCGATCCAAGATGTGCAGCTCGACCGACGAGCCAACTCGTGACTATATCGAGGAAATGCCACCAGCCCTCGTAACCCACTCAGATGTGGCCGAGGACCTGAATGCACAAGCTTCAGATACTACCGAGGCTCGGGGAGCAAAATGTACTCGATGAGCTCCCGAAGTGACCTAATGCTTGATCCTTAGCCAAAGCTTCTAATCGAACCGTAGAGCCCGAGATGGAAGAAGGGGCGAGATCAAGAAGGCGAGTGGAGGAGCAAGGGGAACGGTTCATCCTTGACCGATATACCGAGCTCAGCTCATACCCGATCCGCAAGATATATTCTTCGATTAAGGATGATAAAGTGTATATCCTCAATCGACTCTTCCCGAGATGCATGATATTGCTTTTCAGAGGGAAGACCGTGGAATGAGGAGACAAATTTTCTTCCCGACCGACTTCTCGGTCTTGAAGACAAAGCTCGGGATGAAGAATTCCGATTTTGGTGAGCTGTTCAAAATAAGCTAGCCGAGAAGAAAGAAACGAGGTTGAGTGCCTCGAAAGCAAATGAGACAAATCCAAAGATGGAGATGGGGACTAACGGGGAGATGCCGAGGATCGATCTCAAACGTAAAAAGAGACTTCATTCTCGATCAACCTCAGATCGGTTAGCACTCTTCGTGTACCTTTTGGCACTATTAATAATTATGCCAGAGTTACTGAAAGTACTATCTTTAATTCAGAAATGTCTGATAATCAGACTGAGGCTCAATTAGAGACCGGAGCTCGGGATGATCTTTGGAGCTCGGGATGATCAAACAAAGATGAAAGTGCGTATTTCTTGAGATTGATCTCACTCCCGTCATGGAGAAACTTGAGAAGATTGAGCCAATGTCGATCAAACTTACTCAGATGGAAGCAACGTTGGCCAATCAAGCTCGTATAATGGAAGGACTTAGCCATTCTTCGAATCGGTGCGAGATAAAACCACTCGACCACTCGATGACCTCCATGGAAGAAAAAGTTGAATGAAAAGTTTGGAGGAGTCAACGCAGAGGTTAAGTGCTAAATGAAACAAAAGCACCAGAGTCGATGAATTTCTAGAGGTGAAACAGACAGAGAAAAATGAGGTGATGATCAAATCTGCTCTGTTGAGGAAATGAGCTCAGTGCTCATGACCAAGATGACAGAGATGCTTAAAGATGCACTCTCTGCCCAGTTTGCCCACATATCTGAAGAACTGTCTGTGGCTAAGAACCAATTAGGAGAATGGAAGATGAGCAAGATCAGCTAGCAGGAGAGATCCGCTGTGTGAGCAAAGAACAATATCACATGGACACACGCCTCTCTCGGACTTCTTCCAAACTACGGTGCGAAGAAGGGGAAAGGAAGGTCGCAGACCTCGGGAAGTTCATGGCACGTGCTTTGGAAAAGAAGGCTCGAAAAGATCTTTGAAATGTACAATCTAGCCCAAGCCTTTAAAAGAAGTCGATGCTTCTTGAGAAGTTGAAATTTGCTCAAGTGGAGAGTTCGCTGTCTACATTCGAAGTTTAAAAGCAAACCAAGATTGAGGTTGCAAGAGAGAAACCGAATGCTTTAAACTAAGGTTGGAACAAGCCAGCCGGGTCTTTGATCGCCTATGAAGAGGAAAGCTTTGGGCGTTGTTCAACCTGTAAGCAAGCGTGCGAAGGCTTCTAAGCCAATCCAGAGAAAGTTGGTTCTGGATGATGAAGATGCAGAGAAATCTGAGTCTCAACCTCAGAAGAAAGTCTTCAACACCAGAGAGGCTCTGATGACACTCCAGAAAGAACAAGCTAAGAAAGCTACTGCTTCAGTCTCAGGAACTTCTGTGATCAGAAAGAAGATAGACGAAGAGCGTATTAAGGAGTGACTTCGTAAAGTTTATGAGAGCAAGAGGAAGGGAACATCGAAAGCGCTGAAGTGGCCCCATGTTGATAAATGGATGCCCATTAAACTCAACAACATGTGGGAAGAAGTGAAGAGAACCTTCTGGTTCAATTATGATGTTCTCAGGGAATGGAGAAGGGAAGGCTCAGACCAGAACGAAGCTTTCATTGAACATCTTCTCACCTTTTATCCAAAGTATCTACAAAGCTGGATTAACCTTGCAGATGAAGGTGGAGCACAGATAGTAGCCCCCGGTCCATATTCCTATCCTCCTCCGAGACTTGGTAATGTCTTGGTAAATGAAAAGGCCATTACGCAAGAAATTGCTCAGTACGCTGGTCAGTTGGGCCTAACTGGAAACAATCCAGACATTATCAGGGAAAGAAATGAGCTGAAGAAGAGATTCTTCGGAATGTTTGATCTGGAAGTGCCCACTGATGAAGTCGAAAATGAAGCAAACAGAGCAGAAGACTGAGAATCTGAAGACTAGAAACTGAAGATTCAGAAGATTTTGTATTCTTTAAATTTTTGTCTTTTTGATTTTGTTTGATAAATTTCATTATAATCTGTAATGATACACTTATCATCAATGAAGATTTATCATTATGCTCAAAAGATAATATCTCATTATCTTATTCTTACATGTCTTTATATTTGATATGCCTGATTACTATTGTTTGGTGATGAAATTGTTGAGAGATTCATTGCTGAAGTAATTGTTGAGAGACATAACCAATCTTATAATATGATAAACTGAAACCTGAGTATAGGTTATATGTCTGTAACAAGATAGTTTTTGGCATCATCAAAAAGGGGGAAATTGTTGGGAGATGATTTTAATAAAAGATTATATGATTTTGATTAAGATCCCAAAACCCCTAAGTATGACATGTTCAGAATGATCTTGATAGTTGAGTCAGGATTCAGTTTTAGAGTATTCAGGATGTTATCTGCAAAATGTATAATCAGCAGATATAGTTCAGGATAGGTTCTGAAGACTCTGAAGAACTCAGTATGTTTCTGAAGATACTGAAGTTTCAGTATGAAACTGAAGTCTCTGAAGACTCAGTATGGAAACTGAGAACTGAAGACTCAGCATGAAGAACTCAGTATATCAGTCAGTATAAATCTGAAAGACTCAGAAGATCCTGAAGACTCAGAAGACCCTGAAGACTCAGAAGAATCTGAAGACACAAGACTGAAGACTGAGTATCTGAAGATCATTAATACTGAAAGCACAGTAACTACTGAAGACTCAGTAATATACTGAATGCTCAGTATGAACCTGAATGTTCCGAGGCACTGAATATATCTATCTGAAGGATGCAATACTGAGAAAAACGCGATGCCTTAGAAAGTTAGATATTGCCAAGACATTCAAATGCAGACAAAAGGAACTAAGTCAGAAGTGTTGTTAAGGTTATATCAAACTCAGAGTTTGTAACCAAAAGAGCCGTTGAAGGTGTCTACCTTTAACTGGAGACAAAAGTCAAAAAGAGGAAGACGACACTGTACCATACTGACACTGACAGTGACAGGCCGCTGAAAAAGATGTCAGATGTACGAAAGTTCCAGACTGCAAAAAGTGAAGACCGGCTACATGAAAGGCTATTGCCTAAAACGTGTTAGGGAGTTTCAAATCCTAAATATAGCCGTTTCTCACACACCATAAGAGGGAACTCACGAAGCTATCTCTCCAATGGATAGTTCTCAAAAGTAACCTTGGTGTATGCCTATAAATACTGGTGACCCTCTACATTGTAAGGTTACGGGAAATTTATACGCAACTCAAGAGCTCAAACTTATTCTTGCAAAAGTTAAAGCACTCGAAATACCTTGAATTTCCCAGGTGCTTCTATATTGAAGAGAGCTCACTTTACTAAGCCTAGCTTGATAAGATTTATCCAAAGCTTAGTCGAGATATCCTAACCCTTTGCATTGTGCTTCATTGTAAAGGATATCTCATCCTAGTTGGAAACCAACCAAGAAACCCCAAACCCTTGAAAAGGTAGTTGGAGTGTGTTTGTTGGTGAGAAGTGTTGTAAAGAGTTAGTAAACTACGCGGAGTAGTCAGAAAACTCTAGAGGAGAAGTTAGTAAGCTACAGGGGTAGTCTGAAAGCTTGTGTGAGATTGAGTTAGTAAACTACGGAGGTAGTCAGAAAACTCAAGGTCGGGTTGAGTAAGTAAACTACGTGGAGTAGTCAGAAAACTCAGGGCCGAGTTGAGTAAGTAAACTACGAGGTAGTCAGAAAGCTCAGAAGTTGATAGTGAATTTCTCTGAAGAGTCAGGGAGAGTGGATGTAGGAGCTTGAGTCTCTGAACCACTATAACTGTTGTGTTCTTTATTGCTTTCCTTATCTGTGCTTAACTGTTGCATTAACTTGATTTCTGAAAGCATACTTTTCACTGATATTCAGTTGGAATCACACCACTGAAGTTGCATAAGTGAATCACAGCCTAATCAATATTTCATAAGGGGAAGGTTTTCAGCAAAGCTTAAAACGAGTATAAACTAAGGGCCAACCATTCCGCACGACTGAGTAGCTAGAACAGATAGTTACCTAACTGAACTCTCTTCTGAGGATTCAGTAAGTTAGTTATCTGATCCAAGCAACTTCGGGATCTCTGACACTCGAGGACTCGGTTGGGATTATCTCGAGGTATCTGAAAGCGGCTTCGGGATCACTTGCCTCGATGAGACTTTGACTCGAGTGATCTGTGCTTCTCAGAACCTAATCTTCAGGATTGTCTGACCCAAGCTGACCTCACTAAGAAAAAGTTTTAAAATCACTGAACACGTGTATTCCCCCCCCATACACGTGTAATTCTCGTTTTTACCGGGACCAACAGTTGTTGTTTTCATCTCTTTTATTCTTGAAAACCCACTTGGTTCCAATGACATTGTGCCTTTCTGGTCTATCTACTAGCTCCCATACTTCATTCCTTGAGAATTGATTCAAATTTCTTCTTGCATAGCAAAGAATCCAATGAGAATCTTGTAGAGCTTCACCAATCTCGGTGAGTTCTTTCTCCGATAGGAAGCGGCGAGAATAGTGCACTCTCACCATGGAACCTTCTTGTTTTAACACCTTCAGTTAGATCACCCACGATCTGACTTGTAGGATGACTATCTAACCATTTCCTTCTTGATGTTCCTGTTTTAATAGTGTCCTCAACATTTGAAATGTTAGGTTCGGTTAAATCAGTAAACTCAGGGAATAACAGAGCAGGAGAAAGGGAATCATCTTCCTCAGGGGAAATTCTATTCAGAACATTGTCAGAGACATTTGTTCCCCTTTGGTTGATAGATTCGAAATTTGCCTCACCGTGACCACATCTTCATTGGCATCACATACCCGAAGTCCGAATCGGTGTCTGCTCGGATTGGTCACCTTTGAGTGTTGGTTTTCCCGAGTCTCACCATCCTGATTTCCATCTTGAACTTCTTTATCTGAGTCTGAGTCACTCCAATCATAGATAGTGACTGACTTCTTCTTTTCAGGTTCAGTGGATGATTTATCTTTCTGTTTCAGGCTTAATCTGGTGATCCTCTTGGTCAGTTCATCTGCATCATGTTCCTGTTTCTTCTGAACACAAGTAGATTCATCAAAAACAACATGAGGTGTTTCCTCCACAATAAGAGTCCTACAGTTGTAAACTCTGAAAGCTTTACTGACTTCAGAATATCCTAAGAATATTCCTTCATCGACTTTTTTTATCAAATGTTTTCAACTGATCTTTACCATTATTGTGTATGAAACACTTGCAACCAAACACACGAAAGAAAGAAACAAGAGGCTTCCTTTCATTCCAAAGCTCATAGGGTGTTTTGCCTTGACTCTTGGTCAGCATGGATCTATTCTGAGAGTAGCATGCAGTGTTGACAGCTTCAGCCCAAAATCTTTTAGGAATATCAGCTTCAACTATCATTGTCCTTGCAGCTTCTTTCAGAGTTCTGTTCCTTCTTTCAGCAACACCATTTTGTTGAGGGGTCCTTGCAGCTGATGTTTCATGTAAAATTCCATTCTCTGCACAATAATCAGATATGATATGATTTATAAACTCAGTTCCTTTGTCAGATCTGATTTTGACCACACTCAAATTTTTCTCATTACTGAGCCTTTTTCATGAATTCTGCGCAACTTTATCTGAGTCTCTTTCTTACTGAGTAAGAATATGACCCAAGTATATCTTGAGTAGTCATCAACTACTACCAATGTGTATTTCCTGCCATTAGTGCTCACAGGTGTTATAGGACCAAAGAGATCCATATGCAATAACTGAAGTATTCTTTCAGTAGAAACTTCAACTTTGCTTTTAAATGATGCTTTAACTTGTTTTCCTTTCTGGCACGCATCACAAATGTGTTCCTTACTGAACACTTCATTAGGCAACCCTCTCACAAGAGCTAATCTTGCAAGCTTGTTCAGGGTTTTGAAGTTTAGGTGATTCATTCTTTTATGCTTTAAACAACCGGTATCTCGTGGAACTTTTAGCAACTAAACATGTATCTTTAGGAGTTGAACTCCAATCAGCAAGATACACATTCCCTTTTCTTGTACCAGTCAGTAAAACTTTCTGTGATGTATCATCTTTCACAAAACATAAGTTCTTAGAGAACGCAACATTGAAACCCTTATCACAGAATTGGCTAATTGACAAAGAAGTTATGCTTCAATCCGGATACATATGAAAACACCATGGATATGAATCGAGTCTATTTCCAAAGTTCCATATCCTTGATCATCCCTTGGAGTTATCTCCAAAAGTGATCTGCGGGCCTCTTTGTTCAACATAGTCACTGAGCATCTTCTTGAATCCTGTCATATGTCTTGAGCATCCACTGTCAAGATACCATACATCAGGAGCATTTTCGTCTCTGCTCATCAGTGCCATGTGGTCTTTCATCAGCTTAGTGCCCTTGTTTTCCTCCGGAAAAACAGATCAATTCTTAGGCACCCAATTTGTGTAGGGTCCTACGAGGTTAGTTGTACCTTTCGGAATCCAAATCTGCCTGACAACTCTAATCACTTTAGAGTGGCTAATTTGTCTTCCATAGACATCAGCATATACATCCACTACTCTAGGTGCCTTAGCAGTTTTCTGTATATGTGTGCTAGCTTTAGCATGAACATGGGCTTTTTAATTCTTCCTTGGTTCAGGCCTTCTGTTCAGATGCTTAGGCTTTTATGCAGCTGGTCTAAATCTTTGTTGACTTGGGTTCAGATAACCTTTACCCTTAGGCAAGTGAGGTTCGGGTTATCTCTTTGAAATCTGGGTCTTTCGATTATCTTTGAGGACTTGGTCTCTTCGATTTAGAATGTCTCTGTGAGTGTTTCTCATCCGAGGATTCCTCGATGGTTAAGTGTGGAGCCTTTTCGGTTTTCATTCTTAGCTGAGGCTTTGAAGTACTTACTGAAACTTTCAATCGATTTGCTCGGGTTTTCTAGCCTTCACCGAGGTTTGGGCTTTCTAACCCGATCATTCGGTTTTTTTGAGACCATAGGTCCTTTTCCTTGTCTACAACCTTGGGCATTACTCCAAAACTTGAAGTGTAGGTGCCATTTTGTTTTTACAAAGATAGTCTTCTTGCTACTTGATGCGACGATTCGGATGACCTTGTAAGGTTCCCGGAATGTATCCCAATCCGATTTTATAGTCACGCATTTACGGTAACTCTGAATTTCATCTATCACATTAGATGCATTATTCAATAGAGTTAACTTCTTCTCATGCACTATCCTCACAATTTCTGTAGAGTTTTATGCTTCTCGAGAGGTCATTGAACTTCGATTACGATTAAATTTTTCTTGATGGATTTCTCTAGCTTTTCGATTAGGGACATTATCAACTTCTCTTTCTCTCGAGAGTTGTACTTTCGAAACATCCATTCATCAAGAGGCTCCCATTAATTGAGAAGTGATTTCAATATTGCTAGAGTCTTTCCATTTTAGATTTTCAGCTTTCAGTTCCTTATTCTACTCTTGAGTTCGATTTAGCAGTCCTTGCAAAACAGCATAGTCCTTCATCAGATTCTCAAAAGAATCCATCAGGTCAAAATGATTATTTTCAGTGGAACTTGAAAACTCTTGTGCTAGTGTAGGAGCAACAACAGAGAAAGAAGAGTTTACCTCCTCAATGGCCATCAGACAAATGTTATCACTTTCACTATCTGAGAATATCTCATCTGAAGAGCTAGATCCCTCCTCAGAGTGTTCTTCTTCTACAACCATGGCCTTTTTTTCTTGAGAACTTCTGGTCTCTTTTAGCTTGCCTTTCTCTTCTCTCCTTAGCACTCAAATCTGGACAATCATACTGGAAGTGACATTTCTTCTGGCAATTATAGCATCTGTTGGCATCATCATCCTGATCATTTTCTTCTTTGGACTTGGAGTCCTTTCTCTTGGATGAAGATCCTTCAGCTTTCAGGTCATTCTTCTTCTCAGATGATCTGTCCTCAGGTTTCTTCTGGTACCTGTGGTTCCTGTAATAGCTTTTGTATTTTCCAAATCTACTATTAAGTCTGTCAAACCTCCTTGCCATCAGTGCTAGCTTTTCCTCAAGCTCATCCTGATTTTTGGCATGGGGGTTCTCAGACTCTCTAGTTTTACAGTTTTTATCTTTGGCTTTTAAAGCCACATTCTTACTCGATGAAGAATCATCTTTGCTATCAGCCTTTTTGGATTTCTTATCAATTACAAATTCATAGGCTTTCAGCTCAGAGAAGACTTGTTGGTAAGGCATTGAACTAATGTTCTTGGTGTTTTCAATCACCACTGCATGAATATCCCATTTCTTAGAAAGAACCTCTAAGAATTTTCAATGCAACTTCTCTCTGTGGATATTTCTTTCCAAGTGCATTTAGATCATTCATGATGCTAGTGAATCTGACTTCCAGTTTGTCTATTGATTCACCATCATCCATTTCAAAACTATCAAACTTTCCAATTGCCACTGAAAGTTTGTTTTCTTTTATATGATTTGTGTCTTGGCAAATAACAGCTAGTGTATCCCAAATCTCTTTAGCAGTATTACAGTGAGAGATCATTCTCATCACACCATCATCAATTGTACTGTATAGTGTGTCTTTTGCAATGTAGTCTAGATTGACTAACTTTCTCTCCTCAGGAGTCAGTTGATCATCAGACTTAGGAAATTCTACTCTAGGATCAATTCTCTCATCTTCATTCCTCCTCGATTCACCACGATGAACCGGAATGGTCCTTGAGAGACCACTCTCCACATACGCTCATGTTTGGAATACAGATGAGCCTGCATTCTCAGTCTCCATAGATCATAGTTCTCCACTGAGAACATGGGAAGTTTTTTAGAAGACATTTTTCTGATCTTTTGAAAAGTAAAAAATTTGAAAAATAAAGATCGATTCAGATAGACCACAAGTATTTTTGAAAATAAAACTTTGGTCAACAAAGCGGGTGGTCAAGTTGAACCACTGCTCTGATACCACTTGTTGGTCCCGGTGTAAACGAGTCTTACACGTGTATGGGGGGGAATACACGTGTTCAGTGTTTTTAAAACTTTTTTCTTCTTTGGGGTCACTTGGGTCGATAATCCTCAAGATTAGGTTACGAAAGCCAGATCGCTCTCCGAGTCAAAGTCTCATCGAGACAGTGATCCCGAAGTTGCTTTCGGATACCTCGAGATAATCCCAACCCGAAGTTACGAGTGTCGAGATCCCGAGTTGCTTGGATCGATAACTAACTTACTGAATCCTCGGAAGAGAGTTCATTTTGATAACTATCTATTCTAGTTACTCGATTAAATGCGGAATGGTTGGCCCTTTAGATTATACTCGTTTTAAGCTTTGCTGAAAACCTTCCCTTTATGAAATAGTGATTAGACTGTGATTCACTTATGCAACTTCAAAGGATTGATTCCAACCCCGAATATCCATGAAAAGTATGCTTTCAAAACAAGTCAATGCAACGATTAAAATATACAGATAAGGAAAGCAATAAAGAACACAACAATTATAGTGGTTCGAGACTCAAGCTCCTACGTCCACTCTCCCCGACTCTTCGAGAAATTCACTATCAACTTCGAGCTTTACGACTACCTCGTAGTTTACTTACTCAACTTTCCCCTGAGTTTTTACGACTACTCCACGTGTTTACTTACTCAACCCGACCTTGAGTTTTACGACTACCTCCGTAGTTTACTTTACTCAATCACACACAAGCTTTCGGACTACCCTCAGAGCTTACTAACTTCTCCTCTAGAGTTTTACGACTACTCCAATGTAGTTTACTAACTCTTTACAACTCTTTCTCACCAACAAACACACTCCAACTACCTTCTCAAGGGTTTTGGGGGTTTCTCGGTTGGTTTCAACTAGGATGAGATATCCTTTACAATGAAGCACAATGCAAAGGGTTAGGATATCTCGACTAAGCTTTGGATAAATCTTATCAAGCTAGGCTTAGTATAGTGAGCTCTCTTCAATATAGAAGCACTTGGGAAATTCAAGGTTTTTCGAGTGCTTTCACTTTTACAAGAATAAGTTTGAGCTCTTGAGTTGCGTATAAATTTCCCGTAACCTTACAATGTAGAGGGTCACCAGTATTTATAGGCATACACCAAGGTTACTTTTTGAAAACTATCCGTTGGATAGATAACCCGTGAGTTCCCTCTTGTGGTGTGTGAAACGGCTATATTTAGGGTTTGAAACTCCCTAACACGTTTTAGGCAATATCTTTTCATGTAGCCGGTCTTCACTTTTTGCAGTCTGGAACTTTTGTACATCGACATCCTTTTTCAAATGACACATCCTTTGTCGATTAAGATATGGTGGTTGTCGTCTTCCTCTTTTTGACTTTTGTCTCCAGTTAAAGGTAGACATCTTCAACGGCTCTTTTGGTTACAAACTCTGAGTTTGATATAACCTTAACAACACTTCTGACTTAGTTCCTTTTGTCTGCATTTGAATGTTTTGGCAATATCTAACTTTCTAAGGAATCGCGATCTTCTCAGTATTGCATCCTTGAGATAGATAGATATTATGCCTCGGAACACTTTCGGGGTTCATCTTGAGTATTCAAGACATTCTTGAGTCTTGATAATTATGTGCCTTCGATACTCTTGATCTTGATTCTTGATCTTACATCTACGTGTCTTGAGTTTTACGAGTCTTGGGTCTTCGAGTCTTGATCTTCTTGAATCTTTGTAGTTTATCTTGCCGATGTCTTGAGTCTTTGTCTTTGAGTCTTGATTACTTAGTATCATCTTCGAGTCTTGATATCTCGATTTCAACACAAAACTTGGATACTTCAGAAACATACTGAGTTCTTTAGAGTCTTCAGAACCTATCCTGAACTATATCTGCTGACTATACATTTTGCAGATAATATCCTGAGTACTCTAAAACTGAATCCTGACTCAACTATCAAGATCATTCTGAACATGTCATACTTAGGGGTTTTGGGATCTTAATCAAAATCATATATCTTTATTAAATTCATCTCCCAACATAGGGTTTCTAGTCTTTATTTCTGGGATTGGTTGAGTGAGAACTCTTGAAACATCTGTTGTATTGTGTTGGACTAACACATTAATCTAAGTCCAGTTGGTTTAGTTGGTGCTCATGCTGATAGGGAAGAGTGGACGTAGGACAAGTTATCCGAACCACTATAAATCTTGTGTGTTTTATCTGTTTTACACTATACACACACCTGATATTCAAATCTGCATGCATATTCTAAGTATGGATCAGTTTTGCATCAAGCAGCTGATCTGATCAGTTTGGCACTTCATCATCTGATCTGTTTCAGAAAAATTAGGATCTATTTCACACGGGTTAATCCTATATTCTGCACAATCAGTTAAGTTGATTAATAAGTCGAGTTTAGTGTGTTATTTATGAGTTTATTGTGGTTAATAATTCACTATTCTTTTGTGTTTACTCGATTTATTTTATTTTAAGTCTCATGAGTTTTGATTTTGTATTTTTAGTGAATTTCAGATCTTTTTGTAATATTTTGATGAAGCTTGAGACGAGCCACATTTATAAAAAATATTGAATACAAGTCGAAGGGCCCATAGCAAGAGCCTTGGGAGGTCAAGATGCTAACGGAAGTTCACAGGGGAGTTGGCCCATTAATGAAGGCCCAAAAGCTTAGTTATTAAAGCTGATGAATTGGTTAATCAAGCAAGCTGTGAAAGACTAGTAATTAAGGCCCCTGAGAGACCTAATACATATAGGTCTTTTCTTGGTGGAGAAGAAAGCAAGTGCCAAGCAGCAGCCGCAAACATATATATATATATATATATATATATATATACACGCACGTCACTTAAGGAGGAGGAGAAGAAGAGAAGACACGCACGACGGCAGTTTTGAGAAGAAAAGAAGACATATTTATTTTGTTTTATTAGCTAGGTTTAGTGGTTAATTTCTTATTCTATTTTGAGGAGACGTAGAACCTTGAATGATTTGAGACTCTTTTATTTAGTAATGATTTTCTAACTCTTATTTGATTTCTTCGTTATTTGATTATATGTTTTGCATGTTTTGATTAATAGATTTATTAGGATTGTTCACCTTAATTAATTTGTTTATCAATTCTAGCTAATTCATATTATATAATCCGTAATTGTTATATTTATGTATTATAGTAGCAACTAGGGCAGATCGCTCTAGGGATAACGAAGTCTAGATTATATGGTTCAAACATTTCGCTTCCATAGTTTACTTGCTCTATTGTTTTGGTTCGTTAATGCGTTATGTGGATTAAAACTTAAATACATGTTTTGAGGTTGTTCGTTGGGATAGATTAATTAGGGGTTGTACTTTCTAATTAATTAAACTTAAGAAACAATTCTGACTAGTTTGGTCGTACCATTGGTCTAGGGGCAAGATTCTAATAGAGTCAAGAATATCATTAGTTTTTAATTGAGTGGATAATCATTCAGGGGGAAGCTATCCGAAAACTAGACTGTTTTTTTTTTTTTTAATTTTGCATATGCCTATTTGTAGATTTAGAATAAACCAACCAATCCCCCCCCTTTATTGCTTTTATACACGAATTGTTCAATTGAATTTCACTATCCCCTGTGGGATCGACCCTTACATATCCTACTGCATTAGTGGATTAGCTAAAGTATTTATATTTATTTTTGGGTGTCGGCGACTACACTCCAAATTTTGGCGCCGTTGTTGGGGAGTAGTTGAAAATTTTGTTGAATTTTTCGTGTTTTATTTTTTTTTGCCAAAGAAAAATTTTGGAAAAAAAAGTTGGATTTTCATGCCTGTATAATTTCTCAGTTCTGTTTTCTATAGGTTACACTAACACTGACCCCATCAGTGTATAATTCAGGTACTAGAAATTTTGAGATATTGCAGGTGTATTGTCTCTATCCTTTCTCTTGTGCTTACAGGTTAATTTTGAGTTATACTCAGCAGACCATGATTCATTCTCATAGCGATGATTACTTCCATCTGACCACCAGTCTACATTCATAGACCCTCAGTTATGAGAATCCTAGAAATTGGGAAAATTCGTTCCACTCTACGTATTTCACTCATTTTTTATTGTTTGTTATTATGCCTCATAGTTTTGTGCTTAGTGTGGGGGTGTGAGTTTGTAGAGTGTGAATTTTTTTAATTTTTGGGTCGGGGTACTGTGACACTTGTGGAGTTTTAAGCATGATAGTTGGATGTTTTTATCTTTATCTTTAGTGATTGATTTTTTGCTAAATTTGCTGAATTTGTAATGTTTGTCTTGATTGGTAACTAGATTTATATTTACGTATTAGTCCTAGAATTGAGTCGATTTTTAGTTTACTTGGCTCTAAAGTAGCTCCCTATTTACTTGTATCTTGGTTATTTGTTTTGGTCTACTTAAGAAGGAAAATTTTGAGTCGGTGTCTTGACTTGAAAAAAAAAAGGAGTTCCGTCGAAAATAATGTTAAAAAAAATAATGAGGGGCCGATACAACTGCCTACTTTAGGGGGCTTAATAAATTGATCTAAAACTCGAATAGTAGAGTGGAGCTGCGGACCTCGTTGAAAAAAAAAGAGTGGTAACAGGTGTCTACCTTTAAGGGCTAAGTCGACAAAGCTAACCTAAAGATAGAGTGGAGCTGCAGCTCTCGTGGAAAAATAAAAGCTGAAAAATTCCAAGGAGGAATAAAAGCTTAGATAGAAAGAAGAAAAAATGAATTGGAAAGGACACCACTCAGATTAGAACTTTGAAGGAAGATTGAACCATTTGAGCCAAGATCGAGTCTATAGGGGGTTATAGAGGTAGTTTTTTGTAGCTAAGGATTGATGAAATTTTGTGTTTGATTGTGGATATAAGTTTTGGTTATTTTTTTAGGGCAAATAGTTTATGAGTTCGGCTCAGATTTCTAATTTCGAAGGAATATAGATGAGTGCTTCACCTATTATTGTTCGAACTCTTATGTATGTGTTTGAGTTGTTTACCTTTTGCATTTTCTCCCTTTGTGATACAGTCCTGCTTGAGGACAAGCAAATGTTTAAGTGTGGGGGAATTTGATAAGTCGAGTTTAGTGTGTTATTTATGAGCTTATTGTGATAATTTTGTGGTTAATAATTCACTATTCTTTTGTGTTTACTCGATTTATTTTATTTAAGTCTTATGTGTTTTGATTTTGTATTTTTAGTGAATTTCAGATCTTTTTGTAATATTTTGATGAAGCTTAAGATGAGCCACATTTATAAAAAATATTGAATGCAAGTCGAAGGGCCCATTGCAAGAGCCTTGGGAGCTCAAGATGCTGACGGAAGTTCACAGGGGAGTCGGCTCATTAATGAAGGCCCAAAAGCTTAGTTATTAAAGCTGATGAATTGGTTAATCACGTAAGCTGTGAAAGACTAGTAATTAAGGCCCATGAGAGACCTAATACATATAGGTCTTTTCTTGGTGGAGAAGAAAGCAAGCGCCAAGCAGCAGCCGCAAACATATATATATATATATATATTACACGCACGTCACTTGAGGAGGAGAAGAAGAGAAGAGACGCACGACGGCAGTTTTGAGAAGAAAAGAAGACATATTTATTTTGTTTTATTAGCTAGGTTTTGTGGTTAATTTCTTATTCAAGTTCGAGTAGACATGAAACCCTGAATGATTTGAGACTCTTTTATTTAGTAATGATTTTCTAACTCTTATTTGATTTCTTCGTTATTTGATTATATGCTTTGCATATTTTGATTAATAAATTTATTAGGATTGATCACCTTAATTTATTTGTTTATCAATTCTAGCTAATTCACATAATATAATCCGTAATTGTTATATTTATGTATTATAGTAGCAACTAGGGCAGATCACTCTAGGGATAACGAAGTCTAGATTATATGGTTCGAATGTTTCCCTTCTGTAGTTTACTTTGCTCTATTATTTTGGTTCGTTAATGCGTTCTGTGGATTAAATCTTAAATACATGTTTTGAGGTTGTTCATTGGGATAAATTAATTAGGGGTCGTACTTTCTAATTAATTAAACTTAAGAAACAATTCAGACTAGTTTTGTCGTACCACTGGTCTAGAGGCAAGATTCGAATAGAGTTAAGAATATCATTTGTTTTTAATTGAGTGGATAATCATTCTGGGGGAATCTATCCGAGAATTAGACTGTTTTTTTTTTATTGCATATGTCTGTTATTAGATTTAGAATAAACCAACCAGTCCCCCCCTTTTTATTGCTTTTATACACGAATTGTTCAATTGAAGTTCACTATTCCCTGTGGGATCGACCCTTGCTTATCCTACTATATTAGTGGAATAGCTAATGTATTTATATTTATTTTTTTGGTGTGCGCTGACAAAGACACCATTGATACACACCGAATCGATCGCTCTCAAGCGATCGAAGAAGTTGATATCGATCCATCTTGATTCACTCACACTCTGATCAGGAAACTTTCTTTCACACCCGATCTCACGAAAAAGTTTCAGAAGTCTATTCACCCCTCCCCTCTAGACTTCTGCCTCACTAAAACCAGTTCGGGACCTACAATAAGAAAAGTTACAACTAATACTTTTCAGAAGTAGAACTAATAATTTTTCAAAAACAACAAGTTTCCCCTTGTTGTGACTTTCCATGAAGAATAACTTTCCACTGTGAGCAGATGCGAGAACAAAGACCAGCGAAAAAATAATTACAACCACACGCACGAAACCAGCACGCATGAAACCGCAACAAGTCGAGTCAATAACGAACTCTTTGCCCACAAAACAAATAAGTTCCGGCTTTTCTTAAGGTAAAACGACTTCGTCTTTATACGAGCAACACCGCAACGTATAAAGCTCCAACGAACTGAAAAATGATGTAAAAATTGGATTGCACTCTATATGAATATGCAAACGAGTATGAATGGATGCATGCACCTTGGAAAAGTTTGTTCGATCGATTTCACTGTTTTTTATGATGAAAATGAACAAATGCATGCAGCCTAATTATAGTTACGCCCATCAGGTGGGAGACATAATGACATTTAAATTCAGACTCATAATGACAATTAATGTCATTTATTAAAATTATTTCCGTTTTAAAATGACTTCACTAATGACACTTTATGTCATCATTACAATCTGATTTAAAACGTTCAATGAATCTAGATGTCCCGAATGTCTACGTTCGTTACACTTCAAACTCAAATTTGCGGGTTGAATTAATTCAATGTGAGATAATTAACTCTCAGTTTATTTTCACACTTCCCAACAACACTTTAATTCATAAAGTGGTATTGTGATGTCACAACTTCTTGATTTAATTTCTCACTCACCAAAGTTCAATTTTGAGATTATAAATATACTACGATTATATACTGCAATAGTAAATTGATCATATACTGTTTAATTGCCCAAAGACGAGACACTCTCATTAAATACTAATTAAATTTTAATTAATTGGTTCAAAATCATTTTTTTCCAACACGTCTGACCAAGTAAGCTTTAAATAGGCTATATTTTCACGGTGAAATTTTTTACCAATTTTTATAAAAAAAAAAAAATTGTATTTTCTGTTATAATTTAACCAAATAAAACTTTTAGCTTGGTGGCATAAACTCACTTTGAGCCAGTAATTTCTCATTAGTCGTGGACTTGGTAGAGTTAAAGACTCCCATGAACTAGGTCTATGTTATTAACTTTAATTATTTGACTCAGTTTGTTTAATACAATATATTTTTTTAATTTATTAAACTTGACTCCTATTCAGTGATGGAGCTAGAAATTTTATCGAGGGCGGCCCAATTTATAACAGTGTGTAACTAAATATACTTCCAAAAATTTTATATATATCCAGTTAATATATATGGACTAAATATTTTTGAGAAAATTACAGTTAGATACAAGATTTAGGATACCATTACAATTAGATACAAAGTGCAGAAATTTGAACTAAAGTACGTCGTACTATAGTTCAAATTTGAACTAAAATGCATAAATGTTCTGCACTTTGTACCTGGTTATAATGTTTTGAGTGACTTTATAGTGGAATGTTCTTCTCCCAATATTTTTATGTTAATTGAGCAAAATACCTTTATATGTATATATAACATTGAATCCAACATCAATTTACCTACAACCTTTACCGCCTGGATACACAATTAACTAATGATTGATACCAATGCTACAAATATAACAGTGGACTTAGTGCACCTGACCACTGGATTCCTCATTTGAGTGAAATACCTAGATTCGATTCCATTTGGGTATGAATTTGGAGTTATAGGAGTTATAAGGTGGATTTATAATTTCGTGGAGTATTTGGGTGTTTGGTGTACTAATTACTGACAACTAACAACTAACTTTGTCCGATAAAAAAAAAAAAACCAATGCTACATATATATCAGAGTTCTGACATGGGCCGGGGGCTCAATGAGCCCCTTTGACCCCAGTGTGGTTCCGCCCCTGTCGGTGTTATACCATGAATAGATTCAAATGCCTATAAATTAAAAATAAAATTTATAGCATAAATCATGTTTATATAAATATTTGTGGACGTTGCTAAGAAGATAACGGATTAGACGTGGACTAGATAAAATGGCTATGAGAAGATAAGGCGTGGCTGATGGATTGACGTGGGTTCTTAACTTCTTATAACCTATCATTAACATATCATATATTATTAATTTTTTTTAGAAAAATATCATATATATTTTATATTTTAGTTATTTAGTAATCTCTTTGTTTCGGAATCGTTAGCACATTTACAGTTTACGCGTAATTTAATGTGAGAATTTTTTATTAGTACGTCGCTTTTTGGTGAGGGTTATATGATAAAATAATGTCATGTGGTATAAATAAAAGGGAATAAAGTTGGATCTTTCTACCGTCAGGAAATGTTTCGCCCTTCCTGACAACAGTAAATCCCTTAAATATCATTAGATCATTGATCCAACGCTTGAAATCATTTTTAAATGATTACATTTTGCATTTGTGTGTTTTCACTGTGCTTTATACAATCGCAGTGCTTCGCCTTGCCAATAAATTAATTTAATAATTATAAAATGACAAAATTATCCTTTTAATTTAAAATGAGTATAAATATTTAATTATAAAATTATACATGCCTTTATCACCATTTTATTTTTAAATTAAAACACTTTTAGATATAATTAAATTTATACAAATTATTTGTGCCCTAATTATTTCAATAGAAAACTCTGTTGCCAAATATTCCCTCAAGTTTAATCGAGCCCTAATTATTTCAATAGAAACCTCTGTTGCCAAATCTTTCTTCAAGTTTGGCGAATTTAGATCAACACTCACCAATTTTGATACAAAGATTTATTTCTTATTTTATTTTTTTGTTTGAAACGAGAGGGATGAACCACAAAAAATCTGGAAGGACTGATAAATATAATCGAAAAATTGAAGTAGAGAAGAATGAAAAGTACAATAAATTTCTCTCTCAATTAACATTTGATTTGTAAACTTCAGATTAATTCTTGAATAGGGAAGAAGTTATCGCCTCCGTTTTATAAGGAAGAAGTTGTCGCCTCCACATACTGTGTTTGAATTTGTGTTTTCATTCATGGTGATTCAAATTCCAAGTTAGGAAATTTGCAGTTCATAGTTTGTGAATCAAGGTTGCCCAATGAATGGACATGATTCAATGTCTCCCAATTCAGTTTCGAGTTACCCTTTCATGAAACCTACTACATTTCAAACAAAAAACAAAAAATGTGGAAAATCCCAAATCAAATTTATGGCAGAAGTTGTCGAACGACGAAACCCAGGTCTTCCAAACCAATTTTGTAAATTTGTATCTTAAGTTTTTTGATAAAATTACCATAAGGGTAATTAAGTAATTTTATATTTATTTTCCAAAAAAAATAATCATTTTGTCTCACTGCGAAGCAAGATTGCAAATGACGAAACAAGATGACGTGTCAACTTTTTATTGGATACCTAATGTTAGGAAGGACGAAACATTTTCTGACCGTAGAAAAACCCAATAAAATTAACTTTAGTGTGAAAAAAATAATAATATTATGCATAATTTCTTAGATGTTTTGAGGGTAGAATTTAAAGTGATGTAGTTATTTTATTTTTTAACAATGTGATAACGAATTTAGAACATACCATTTTTGACATCTGTGCCAATAATTCCAAGACGGAGGGAGCATTTATATATAATTTTAAGTGTGGTAATATCTAGCTTATGCTAATACGCCACACTAAAAGTTAGTGTTATAGTCCCTCCTATTCTTTTGTCAATACTAATATGCTAATATCTAGCTTATGCTAATACGCTAATATGCTAATATCTAGCTTATGCTAATACGCCACACTAAAAGACATTTTTTTTGTAAAAATTAATTTTGATTAATAATGAAATATTTATAATAATAATTAATATTAATTGAAAAATTATTTACACAATATATTTATAGAAAATTTTAAAAAATAAATAGTCATATTAGGGGTATATATAAAATAATTGGGTGAGAAAATGCGAGAACATTTATTATACAAATATTTCAAAATGGTAAAATGCTAATATGCTAATATCTAGTGTTATGCTAACATTAGTGTTATGCTAATATGCTAATATCTAGTCATATTGGTGTTATGCTAATATGCTAATATCTAGCTTATGCTAATACGCCACACTAATATGCTAATATCTAGCTTATGCTAATACGCCACACTAAAAGATATTTTTTTTTGTCAAAATTAATTTTGATTAATAATGAAATATTTATAATAATAATTAATATTAACTGAAAAATTATTTACACAATATATTTATAGAAAATTTAAAAAATTAAATAGTCATATTAGGGGTATATATAGAATAATTGGGTGAGAAAATGAGAGAATATTTATTATACAAATATTTCAAAATGCTAAAATGCTAATATGCTAATATCTAGTGTTATGCTAATATGCTAATATGCTAATATTAGTGTTATGCTAATATGCTAATATCTAGCTTATGCTAATACGCCACACTAAAAGATATTTTTTTTTGTCAAAATTAATTTTGATTAATAATGAAATATTTATAATAATAATTAATATTAACTGAAAAATTATTTACACAATATATTTATAGAAAATTTAAAAAATTAAATAATCATATTAGGGGTATATATAAAATAATTGGATGAGAAAATACGAGAACATTTATTATACAATTATTTCAAAATGCTAAAATGACATTTAAATATAATATATAGGGAGTAATACATAAAGCGTGATAATAAATGTTTTATTTAAACACTTTTAAACATTTTAAAGGCAACGTTTTTTGTGGTGATTCTTCTATATGGTACATTAATCCTCCATCGTGACACAACACATTCATTCCTTTTTTTTTTTTTTACTTTTTAACAGATTTCATAATCGCAACTTATAATTAAATAGTACTTTTTCATTAGAAAAACCGCGATATTATTTTTTCAATAGTACACGTTTTTTTTTTTTTTTTCTTTCGATCTGAACAAAAAATTCGCCATCAAAATGTTGGTTGTCTCTTTGGATCGTTGCGTGAATTAGGGAACATCTCTGATTGGTTTAGGTTTCTTCAGAATGAAAGGAATCGGGATTTAAAAAAATAAAAAATAGACACTCTTGCGTGAGACGGTCTTACGGTGAAACGGAGTGTAATTTGGGTATTGACTCTTTAACATTTTAGAAAAAATATGTTTTAATTGTGCTAAATTGGAACCCCGTCTCATACGAGTTTTTGTAAAAAATCTTCTTCTTTTTCGTTGGCAAAATATTGTACGCAAAGTTCTTAGATATTTGAGATAAGAAACAAGTGGTGCATTGTTTCCCCCAAATGTGTCTACGTATATGTGGTTATCGGTTAGTTACTATTTATAGAAAATGTAAATATTATTTTTATTCGACCAAAAAATATAAACATTACAAACCGTATTTAAAATTACGATATATTCCTTCCATTTCAATTCTTTCTTCGCACCACTTTTTTTCCCACGTTTAAGCGAGCTATTTGTTTATTAAGAATTAAGGGATATGATGGATTTATCTCAATTCTATTATATATTTTTCTTAAAAATTATTTTATCATTTCAAATTCTTTTTTCACACCACTTTTAAGAAGAATCTCAATTCTTCCATCTCAATTCTTTCTTCACACCACTTTCAAGAAGAGATATGATGAATTTATCTATCTTCTATTATACATTTTCTTAAAAATTACTTTGTCATTTTAAAAAATAATAAAAAATTTGCTCGATAAACACGAGAAAATAGTAATTGATAATAAGACGGAGCATAATTTAAACATTAACGCTTTAACATTTTTTTTTTTTTTGAGTTTGGGGGCAGGGGGGTTTGATTGGTGCTAGGTTACACCCTATTTCACATGCATGAGATTGTCTCGTACAAATTTTTATCTAAACTCTTATATAGTTATCGTACACATACCAACTCAATTTTTAATATATGAAAATTATTTATATATGATATTTTCGAATTTTATATGAAATTTTTAAAGGTATCAGCATACACTGTTTCATACAAAAAAGTTAGTATATTGTTTCTTTTCAAAATTTATATAGGATATCGATATATAATTTTACCGAAAATATTTAAATAAAGATTTTTTTGGTATTTTAATATACATTGAAATATCAAATTCTTTTAATGTGCTCATCATTATTGTACCGCGAAAACATTGATACATTACAAAAATTCTCGGTATTGCCAAAAAAAATTGATAATTTCAATATTTTTCAATTTGATTTAAAAAGTTTATTTCTATCAAGATTTTTAGTTTCATTATTTTTTAGCTAATAGAATATTTTTTTGGCCAATTATACCTTTAATGAAGTCAACAAAAAATTATAAAAAAAATAGTGATACTTGCTTCATTAAATGGTGATACGAGGTTAATATATTGTACTATGGACTTAATTAAATTATGGTACAAACTTAAAAATAATGGTACTAGTTGAATTAAATTGTGATACGGGCTGAAATAATGGTGATACGATATTAAAATAAGGAGAGTACGAAGATTAATTTAATAGTGGTACGGGCTGTAGTGATAATGGTATGGGGTTGAAATAAGTGTGGTATGGGGTTAAATTAATAGTGATATGAAGTTAACTGAATGATGGTACTAACTAAAATGATGTTGGTACGAAATATATATTGATATGGATTAAAATAATGAAAGGATAAAAAAGGATAGAGTTGAAAAAAAAAATATTATCTTAACTAAAGAAAAATAATTAAAAATTTTATGACAAAAAAAAACTTTTATTTTTATGTTAGACTACTTATAAACATATCGAACATAACCGTATTACATCATTGCATGCATGACAGGAAGTGAAATATGACCTTTGTACGTTGTGGCCACCTGACTCAGAGAGAGAGAGAGGGGGGGGGGAGGGGGAGGGGAGAGGAGAGAGGGAGAGGTAGAGGGAGGGAGAGGTAGAGAAAGAGAGAGAGAGCATTAGTAATGGAAATAGTAAAAGTACTACACATGAATGGAGGTTTTGAAGAGACCAGTTATGCTAACAACTGTTTACTTCAGGTATATATACACATATTCACCATTCAATTTTATATAGCAGCAAATGTTTTGGCTTTTCTCTATCCTCTTAATTCAAATCATCAATCGCCAATAGTGTTTCACTCCCTCCGTTTTATTTTAGATTGTTCATTCATTGTTTTGATTCATGTTTTAGAGAAACGAATTATTTATTAATATTTAAAATTATAAAGAGATTTTTAAGGTTGGGTATGATAGTCATTCCCCTTATCTATCATACACCTCCTTAAAAATCACTTTATCATTTAATATATTAATAACAAACTTGACTACTAAAATATGAACCAAATAATGAATGGGCAATTTAAAAATGATAGTACAGTAGTATATAAAAAAAATAGGAAATAGATAAAAATGCCCTTTATTATTAATAGTTTAAACTATTTTTTATTTTACTCTTAATAAAAAACTATTTTTTTAATGACATTTTTAATTTTACTACTTTAATGTCTATCCATCCCACTAGGTTGCGCATAGGTTGCGCGATCAATGCGCTACCTATGAGTAATCTACACATCACCTCTATGTTCAACTCTTTTTAATAAGGGTAAAAATATCATAAAAGAGCATTATATTTAGGGTATGACAAATAAGAGTTTGTACTATGAATATTAGGTAAAAAGGGGTTTCTACCAAAACAAAATATATACTACCTTCATCCCCAACTCAATTGAACATTTGCCAAAAAGGTCCGTCTCAAACTTAATTGAACATTTCTATAAATGGTAATAAAATAAATTTCTCTTTTATCCATACCCTTCAAATACCTCAATATTACACTCAATGTCATTCCATTTTTAATATTAATGTCAACTTTATTTCTTTTAATTTACACAAATGTGACTACTTTACCATTTAAACTCCAACTTTATCTTTTTTAATAATAATAAACTATTATTTTCTTAAAATTTGTGTGTACTGAAAATGTTTATGGAGGGAGCATGCCAAATAAGGGTCTATCATGCATTCATACTTCATACATCAAATCATAATTGTTGGTCCCGGTGGAAAAACCCATTTTGCGCGTGCGGAAGCAAACATGACAAGCGATGCATATAAAACAGGGGTGAAGGAATGGTGATTCCAGATTTTTCTCTTTTAAGCTCATGTGTTGTGTTTTGCTTATGATCGAATGCATATGACAAGATAAGAACGTAAAAGCGAAGAAACAACACAACAATGTATAGTGGTTCGGAGACTCAAGCTCCTACATCCACTCTCCCTGTTCCTAGGGAAATTCCTTCAAACACTTCCTAAGGTTTTCTGACTACCTCTGTAGTTTACTAACCTTTCTACTTTGAGCTTTCTGACTACCTCTGTAGTTTACTTACTCAAACTGGACTTATCACCCTCTCGGGTTAAGCCTCTGGACTTATCACCCTCTCGGGCTCGCCTCTAGATGTTTAACGAGTTCACACTCCAACCGGGACTTATCACCCTCTCTGGGATTGCCTAACAACTACCTCACTTCACCACTAGTTATCTCTTATGAGAATGGGGTTTGGGTTTGGTGTTGTCTCCAACTATGGTGAGATTTTCCTTACATTTGTTTAGCCTCAATGCTAAGGTTGGGAAAATCTCTCTAAGCTAGGATACATCGTGGGTTTGCTTAGATTGGGTTCTAGAACACTCTTTGAATATATTTGTATATCTCTACGCACTTGTGTTCTATGGTGGGAAAGCTTGAGTATATGTTCTTTTAGCTTTGTAGCATCGTTGCTATCTTCTCCGCACTTCCACACGTAATAATGTAGGAAGAACTTGTATTTATAGTGTGGATTTGAATGTTACCGATTGGAGAATCACATTCAAATCCATACTATTCTTTATAAGTTATCTGACTTTTTTCAGTTGTTGTCTTCCTCTCATTGGTCCACGTCACCGGATTCCAACGGCTATATTCCTCGACTTGATGCCTCGGAACATTCAGGGATATCTTTTGAGTATTCAGTACATTACTTAGTCTTCAGTAATTACTATGACTTGAAGATCCTCGACTTCGATCTTGATATCTTGATCTTACGAGTCTTGAGAGATATCTTGACCGATATCTTTGAGTCTTCATCTTTGAGTCTTGATTTCTCGATTTCTGCTTGAGTGTTGATTCTCGATCTCATCGAAGTCTTGATTTCTCGATTTCATCTTGAGTATTCAAATTCTCGCCTCATCTTCGAGTCTTGAAAACTTCTTCGAGTCTTCAGAATCTATCCTGATCTATATCTGCTGACTATACATTGTGCAGATAACATCCTGAACACTCTAAAACTGAATCATGACTGATCTATCAAGATTATCCTGAACATGTCATACTCAGAAGTTTTGGGATCTAATCAAAATCTTCTTTATTAAATTCATTTCCCAACAATAACATTTTCATGTTGTCTTGCAAGTATAACCATGAAAAATATGTTATTAATTTTACGCTTTCGTTTTTACTACAGTACCCCTTAAACTCGCATTAATGTTGGATCCCGGAATTATTTTATATAGTACAAAATTAATGAAAGCATCACAACAATATTATAGTATTTTTGTTTTCTCAAGCAAAGAAAAGCTTTGTTTCACTATAAAACTCACTGGCATAAGGTATACATTAGAGAGATATATATACAATTACAAGTGTTTTGCTAGAATTCTAGGATACTATGAGGGTCCGAAAACCATACATTGAGTGCTGAATTTAAGAAGAAATAATTTTTGGCTAGCTAAATAACGACTCCAAAATTTAGAGTCGGTCCTAGGGTGTTGCACACGGTGCCCCGCACAGAGCCCCACCCCAATCAAGGCCCTGATTTTATTTTTTTTATTATTTACGACATTTAAATTTTTTATATATATTATTATGCTGTGAAATATCCTAATGATTCATTGAGTTGAGTTGGCCTTGAATAAAGGCTAAATCTTTAGATTTACGATTTATGATGGTTGGGTGTTCGAGCCTTCAAAGCTTCAGTTTATTTTAAAATTTTCTATTTCAATATTATTTATTTATTCAACTTTTTATATTTTATATTATTTTATTACTTAATGTAATTATAATCATACATTATGTTACTGTTAGTCCCAGTGCAAACGAGTCTTACACGTGTATGGGGGGGAATACATTTGTTCAGTGTTTTTTTTAAAACTTTTCTTACTAAGGTCAGCTTGGGTCAGGTTGTCCTGATGATTTGGTCCTGAGAAGCACGAATCGCTCTGAGTCAAAGTCTATCAGAGACAGTGATCCTAAGCTGCTTTCAGATACCTCAGATAATCCCAACTGAGTCCTGAGTTTTCAGAGATCCTGAGTTGCTTGGATCAGATAACTAACTTACTGAACCCTCAGAAGAGTAAGTTCAGTTTGGTAACTATCTGTTCTAGCTACTCAGATGTGCGGAATGGTTGGCCCTTAGTTTATACTCGTTTTAAGCTTTTGCTGAAAACCTTCCTTTAATGGAATAGTGATTAGGCTGTGATTCAATTATATGCAACTTCAGTGGATTGATTCCAACTGAAATGTCAGTGAAAATATGCTTTCAGAATATATGCAACAGTTAAGCAAAGCAAAACAGAAAGCAAAGAACACAGCAATTTATAGTGGTTCAGAGACTCAAGCTCCTACGTCCACTCTCTCTGATCTCTTCAGAGAAATTCACTAATCACTTCCTTGAGCTTTCTGACTACCTCTGTAGTTTACTTACTCAACTCGGCCCTGAGTTTTCTGACTACCTCTGTAGTTTACTTACTCAACCCGACCTTGAGCTTTCTGACTACCTCTGTAGTTTACTTACTCAACTCACACAAGCTTTCAGACTACCACAAGTAGCTTACTAACTTCTCCTCTAGAGCTTTCTGACTACCTCAATGTAGTTTACTCACTCTTTACAACTCCAATCTCACCAACAATCACACTCAAACTACCTTACAAAGGGTTTGGGGTTTCTTGGTTGGTTTCCAACTAGGATGAGATATCCTTTACAATAAAGAACAATGCAAAGGCTAGGATATCTCGACTAAGCTTTGGATATATCTTATCAAGCTAGGCTTAGTGGGATGAGCTCTCTTTGATTTAAAGCACTTGGGAAATTCTTGGGTTTTCGAGTTCTTCAACTTGCAATAATAAGTTTGAGCTCTTGAGTTGCTTACAAATTTCCCATAACCTTTCAATGAAGAAGGTCACAAGTATTTATAGGCATACACCAAGGTCACTCTTGAAAAACTATCCGTTGGAGAGATAGCTCTGAGAGTTTCCTCTTATGGTGTGTGAGAAACGGCTATATTTAGGGTTTGACACTCCCTAACACGTTTTAGGCAATAGCCTTTCATGTAGCCGGTCTTCACTTTTTGCAGTCTAGAACTTTAGTACTTCTGACATCTTTTTCAGCGACCTGTCACTGTCTGTGTCAGTATGGTACAGTGTTGTCTACCTCTTTTTGGCTTTTGTCTCCAGTTAAAGGTAGACAACTCAACGACTCTTTTGGTTACAATCTCTGAGTGATATAACCTTAACAACACTTTGTCTTAGTTCCTTTTGTCTGCATTGAATGTTTTGGCAAATATCTATTTTTCTAAGGAATCGCGATCTTCTCAGTATTGCATCCTTCAGATATATATGTTGAGTGCCTCGGAACATTCAGGTTTATACTGAGCATTCAGTACATTACTGACTCTTCAGTAGTTACTGTGCCTTCAGTATTCTTGATCTTCAGTTCTTCAGTCTTCTGTCTTCTGTGTCTTCAGAGTCCTCTGAATCTTCAGGGTCTTCTGAGTCTTCAGGGTCTTCTGAGTCTTCAGGGTCTTCTGAGTCTTCTGAGTCTTCAGGGTCTTCTGAGTCTTCTGAGTCTTTAGATGTATACTGACTGATATACTGAGTCTTCAGTTCCTCAGTTTCATACTGAGTCTTCAGTATCTCAGTTTCATATTGAGTCTTCAGTATCTCAGTTTCATACTGAGTCTTCAGTATCTCAGTTTCATACTGAGTCTTCAGAAACTTCAGTTTCATACTGAAACTTCGGTTTCTTCAGAAACTTACTGAGTTCTTCAGAATCTTCAGATCCTAACCTGATCTATATCTGCTGACTATACATTTTACAGATAACATCCTGAATACTCTCAAACTGAATCCTGACTCAACTATCAAGATTATTCTGAACATGTCATACTCAGGGGTTTTGGGATCTAATCAAAATCATATCTTTATTAAATTCATCTCCCAACAATTTCCCCCTTTTTGATGATGCCAAAACCTATCTTGTTACAACAATTTCTTCAGTAATGAATCTCTCAAAGGATTCGTCACCAAATACTTAATTTCTCAATCATTTAACCTCAGAGACAATCATTCAAGCATATCAAATTTAAAAGACATGTAAATAAGATAATGAGATATTATCTTTTGAGCATAAATGATAAGTTTTCATTGATGATAGGTAGACTGTTACAAGTTACAATGAATCTTATCAAACAAAATCAAAAAGACAAAACAAAAAAAAATAAATGATTACATGAATCTTCTGAGTCTTCATCTTCTGTCTTCTTTCTGCTCTTCAGCTCGGCTCTTCAGTTCGGTTCTTTAGTTTGGCTCTTCAGCTCTGCTCTTCCACCTCATCAGCAGGGACTTCTAGGTTGAACATTCCGTAATATCTTTTCTTCAATGCATCTCTCTCTTTAATGATATCCGGATTGTTCCCTGTCAGACCTAACTGAGTGGCGTACTGAGATATTTCCTGAGAAATGGCTTTCTCATTAACACAGCCATTCTCCAGCCTGGGAGGAGGGTACATATATGGACCAGGGGCGGTTATCTGCACCTTTCCTTCATCCGCAAGATTTATCCATCCTTGAAGATATTTCGGATAGAAGGTCAGGAGATAGTCGATGAAAGCCTCATTCGGATCTGAGCTCTCCCCTCTCCATTCTCTGAGCACATCATAGTAGAACCAGAAGGTTCTCTTGATTTCTTCCCATGCATCGTTGAGCTGAATAGGCATCCACTTGTCAACGTGCAGCCATTTCTGTGCTTTAGTGTTCTCTCTCCTCTTGCTTGCGAACCTTTTGAACCCACTCCTTCTTTTCTGCTCTTCTTCAACCTTCTTTCTGATCACTGGTACACTAGAAACAGAAGCAACAGTTTTCTTTACTTGTTCAATCTGGAGTGTTTTCAGAGCGCTTCTGGTATTGAAGACTTTCTTCTTTGGCTCGACTTCAGAATCTTCAGTACCCAATATCAATTTCCTCTGAACTGGCTTAGAAGCCTTTGCTCTTTTGCCCTCAGGTTCTTCTATCATCACGGCCTTTATCTTGATGGGCAATTCAGCACCAGCCTGGCTTGTCCCAATCCTTCCTCTACCACTCAGTTTCTCCATAGCAACTTCCTGCATTGTTTCCTCTGAAACCTGAGTGTAGACTGGCTTCTCCACCTTCTTGAATTTAAGCTTCTCAGTGGCTTCTATCTCCTTCATGGCTTCGGCAATAATCTTCTTTTCAGCATTTTTGACAACTTTGCCCTTCAGAGTATGTTCCAATAATTCCCTGAGATCAGCTCCAGGTCTTTCCCCCTTCTTGGAACCATACTCTGGCAGAAGCCTGGAGAGTGCTGTGTCCATATGGTATTGTTCTTTACTGACACTCCGCACCTCCCCTGCCATCTGATCTTGCTCTTCTGAGGTGGTTCTTCGCCACAGAGAATTCTTCAGACATATGAGCAAATTGGCTTAAGAGAGCTTCCTTGAACATGTCTGTCATCTTGGTCATGAGCATTGAGCTCATTTCTTCAACAGCGTTCTTCACCAGCATCTCACTCTTCTCAACCAACTTTGCTTCTAGAATCTGTGTCTGCTCCTGATGCTTTTGCTTCAGCTCTGCATTAAGCTCAGCCTTGACCCCCTCCATCTTGTCTTCTAGCTTTGCTTCCATGGAGGTCAACTTTTCTGTCATAGACCTCTGAAGCAGCACCAGTTCTGAAGAATAACTCAAGTTCTCAATCTTCTGAGCTTGGTTGGCCAATGCCTCCTCGATCTGAGCAACTTTGTTCAGGATCGGCTCAACCTTCTTCAGCTTTTCCATCACGGGGGTGAGATCAACCTCAGGAGCATTTCTGATCGACTGTGCCTCCTGAGTTGGCTGTTCATCCTGAGTCTCAGTCTGAACCTGAGCTTCAGTTTGAACTAAGGTTTCACCCTGAACTTGGGTGTCTACCTGAGCCTCAGTCTGCATATCAGACATTACAGATTTAAAGGTAGGAACTTCAGTAATCCTGGCATAATTATTAATAGTGCCAAAAGTTACCTGAAGGTTAACTTCAGTCTGAGGATGTTCGACAGCAGCCTGATTTGCATCAGTTGAGTCTTTCTCCTTCTGAGATTGACTCTCATCATCCCCTTGTTGGTCCCCATCCTGAGATTTGTCAATGGAGCTCGGGGCACCAACTTCAGCAGTTCTCTCAGCCACCTTCCTCTTCACAAGCTCATCAAAATCTGAGATTTTCATCCGGAGCTTGGTTTTTCTGAACCCTGAGAATTCAGTGAGTAAAGCTGTCTCCTCGTTCCACCAGTCTTCCCCTCTGAATGAAGCAATGTTAAGCATCTCTGGAAGAGTCTGGTTGAGGATGTAGACCGTTGACCTCAATCTGAAGAAGATGTTTTGGAGGTCAGGGAATGAGCTCAGCTTAGGGTAATGATCAAGAATAAACCGTTCCCCCTTGCTTCGCCATTCGGTCTCTTCAGCTTCACCTTTCTTGAGCATCGGGCTCTCAGGTTCAGTGGAAGGGTCAATAAACAATTCACTCAGGAGCTCTTCAAAGTTCATCGGCTCCTGAGGCTCAGCAGCTTCTGAGGTTTGGGCAGTCAGCTCCTCAGTCTGAATCTGACTTGGTTCTGAGGTCTGAACTGGCGCCTCCTCAGTGGGCATTTCAGCTTGCTCTGAGAACTGAGCGGGCACTTCCTCAGCAGGAATCTGAGCATCTTCTGCGGTCTGAGCCGGCATGTCCTCAGAGGGAATCTGTACTTTTTCTGAGGTCTGATGTCCTTGGAAAATTTCCTGAGAAAACTTATCAGAACTGAGTGATGTCTCAAGAACCTCAGAGAAGACTTGCTCCTCAGTTTGATCCTGTGCTTTTGAGATAGTCTGAGCCAATACAAGTAAAGCCGATTTCTGAGTAGTTTGGCTCTCAGGCTGAATCTCCTCAGTCTCACTTTCTTCATCATCATCAGTAAGAACCACCATCCTTTTGCGCTTAGGAGCAAGGGTTTTCTGTTTCTTCAATTTCTCACCATGCTCCTTCTTGGCATCCAACAAAACCTCCCCCCTGGTTTGTTGGCTTTCTTCAGCAGCAGCCGCAATTGGTGATTCCACTTTCTTCTCTTTCTTTCCCTTGATTGTCCTCTTTGCAGCAATCGGCTTGAACATTATTTTGGACTTAGGGAATGGAGTAGGTTTGATGAAGATATCCTCCTCTTCTCGGCACATCTCCAAAATAAAGGCTATTTTGGTGGCTTGGAGGATTCTGCCTTTGATAGATATTGCCCCATCCTCCTCCCTTTTTATGACCTTGGCTTGCTCACTTACCACCTTGATTAGATATTTCAACCAGTTGAAATCCTTGGTGGGTGAGTCCTCAATCGCCGCCATCAGTCGGAGTTTAGGAGTGCTGATCTGCTCGAAGCTTCTAGTTCGACTCATGATGCACTTTCCAACAATATCCATCAACACTCTGTACTTCGGCTTCAGATGCCGTTTATGCAGAGTTTCCTCAAACATAACAGGATTCTCAACAATCCCATCAAGATACTCTTGCTCCCGTCCCAACATATACAATGAGGGATCATCTCCCCTATCGCACAACTCAAATACGTCATTTAAGTTCTTAGGGACAATGTATCTCTCGAACAAAATCTACACACTTCATCGATTGTTCAAGATGAGAAACAGAAATCTATGACTCTATACAATCATCCTCATTTATTTCCAAATTAGCGACAAACTCTATTACCTCGGGAGTATACTCTGCCTCCGGTCGATTTGCGACAAGGTTCGTCAGTTTCGCCAATCGGATTAAATGGAGCGCCTCTTCTTCGTGCTTGGCATTGGTGGTACTCTCCAAAGAAACCACGTACTCATACCATGGCTTATTTGTCTCGGCTAATTTTTCGAACGTGGTAGGAGCCATTTGAGATTTGAAGAATTAGGGTTTTGAGCGATGAAGTTTTTCTGGGTAAAAGGGATTTATTTGCAGAGGGTTTTTTGGGAATGAAGGGTTTCAATAAAATTTGGCTTGAATGACTTTCAAAGGATTAAATAGCTCAAGATCGTGGGAAGTCGCGTTGGTTTGGTGAAAAGCAACGGTTAAGATTAATCCATGATTAATCGGGTATGCGAAAGGTCGATCCCCGAAAAGTAAGCCGTCATTTTAACTTCATTGGTGATTAAATGTAACAGAGCATTTAATGACTGTTGACCTTCTTCGGAATTTCAAAGATCCCGCCCAAAAACATTCCTCAGGTGTTTTGTATTTATTGCAAATGATTACTGAGTTTCACTTAAGCAATAAATGAGTCGCATGAGTCATTACTTCTTCAGACTAATTTCCCTCTATCAGTCTTACTGAGTATTGACCTTGATAAAATGTCGAGATGATCTTTGAAGTCTTGAATGGGTTCAATATCTTTCTTGAATCTTGACCTTGATGAATCTGAGTTTCTGAGACTCGATTCGATATTTCCATTTTATCCCCGAGCTTCTCGGTAGAGATTCGAGAAAACTTCATGCATCCGAAAACCTTCAATTTTTCAGATTTTTACTCTATACACCGGATCTAACATCCCTAATTCAACTGATAGTTCCTGAAATCTTGATTCAGCCAAAGGTTTAGTCAAGATATCAGCTCTCTATTTATCAGTATGAATTTTCTCCATCCTTATGTCCTTTTTCTCGACATGATCTCTGATGAAGTGATGTCTGATATCCACATGCTTGCATCTGGTGTACAATACCGGATTTTGTGAAATAGCTATGGCACTATTATTGTCACAAAATATTGGTACTTCATTGGCTACAACTTTATAATCCCTTAATTGTTGTCCGAGCCAAAAAATGAAACACATCGACTTCCTGCACCATGTATTCAAACTTCAGAAGATCTTGGTTGCTCTTCGAGGTCTGTTTCTTCGAAAACCAAGATATCAGCTTACTTCCTAGAAATTGACAAGTTCCTGTAGTGGACTTCCTGTCAATTCTGCAACCTCCATAATCAGCATCTGAGTAACCAGTTAGTTCAAGGTTATCATCAGCTGGATACCATAATCCTCTATTCACTGTGCCCTTAAGATACTTCAGTATCTTTTTGGCAGCCTCCATGTGACTAGCCTTAGGATTAGCATGGTATCTTGCACATATCCCAACAACAAATGTTATATCCGGCCTACTTGCTGTGAGATAGAGCAATGATCAAATGATTCCTCTATAATCAGTATGACTCACTGATTTGCCTTCAGAATCAGGATCCATCTTGTAGTTAGTATTCATGGGAATCCTAACTGCATTGCAATTCTGTACACCATACTTGGCAATCAGATCTCTGGTGTACTTTGCCTGGTTGATGAAGATTCCTTCCTTTGATTGTTTCACTTGAAGACCTAGAAAGAAATTCATCTCTCCCATCATTGACATCTCAAACTTTTGCCTTTCATCGGTGTTGAAAACTTCACACACGGTGATGGTTTGGAGATCCAAAAATGATGTCATCAACATATATCCCGAACCCGATGAAGATATCTTCCCCATCTTCTATCCCGAACGAGTTCTATCAACATTCCTTTGACAAAGCCATGGTCAGTAAGAACCTGAGAAAGAGTATCATACCATGCTCTGGGTGCTTGCTTAAGACCATACAAGTCTTTTCTGAGCCTGTAAACTTGGTCATTCTGTTTGAAACCAGAAGATTGTTCTACATAAACCTCTTCTTTAAGCACACCGCTCGAAATGCACTTTTCACATCCATTTGATAGACTATGAACTTCATGTGGGCGAGATATGCAAGAAACAATCGATGGCTTCTAGTCTTTGCAACAGTGCAAAGGTTACATCATAATCCAAGCCTTCTTCTTGGGAATAACCTTGTGCAACTAAATTTGCCTTGTTTCTTACAATGTTGTTGTTTTCATCTATTTTATTCTTAAATACCCACTTGGTTCCAATGACATTGTGCCTTTTCGAGTCTATCCACTAGCTCCCATACTTCATTTCTTGAGAATTGATTCAAATTTCATCTTGCATAGCGAAGAATCCAATGAGAATCTTGTAGAGCTTCACCAATCTCGGTGAGGCTCTTTCTCCGATAGGAAAGCGGCCGAGAATAGTGCACTCTCACCATGGAACCTTCTTATTTTGACACCTTCGGTTAGATCACCCACAATCGGCTTGTAGGATGACTATCTAACCATCTTCTTCTAGATGTTCCCCTTCAATAGTATCCTCAACATTTAAAATGTTAGGTTCGATTAATTCAATGGCTTCGAGGAACAACGAAAAAGGAGAAAGGGAATCATCTTCCTCGAGAGGAAATTCTATTAAGAACATTGTCAGAGACATTTGTTCCCCTTTGGTTGATAGATTCAGAATTTGCCTCAGTTGTGACCATATCTTCATTGGCATCACATACCTGAGTCTGAACTGGTGTCTGTTCATATTGGTCACCTTTGGTGTGTTGGCTTTCCTGAGTCTCACCATCCTGAGTTCCATCCTGGACTTCTTTATCTGAGTCCGAGTCACTCCAATCATAGATGGTGGTGACTTCTTCTTTTCGGAGTTCGATGGATGATTTGTCATTCTTTTTCAGGCTTAATCTGGTGATCCTCTTGGTCAATTCTTCTGCATCATGTTCTTGTTTCTTCTGAACACAAGTAGATTCATCAAAAACAACATGAGGTGTTTCCTCCACAATAAGTGTCCTACAGTTGTAAACTCTGAAAACTTTACTGACTTCAGAATATCCTAAGAATATTCCTTCACCAAACTTTTACTATCAAATGTTTTCAACGATCTTTACCATTATTGTGTATGAAACACTTGCAACCAAACACACACGAAAAAAGAAAAAACAAGAGACTTCCTTTCATTCCAAAGCTCATAGGGTGTTTTGCCTTGACTATTGGTCGGCATGGATCGTTACGAGAATAGCATGCGGTGTTGATGACTTTCACCCAAAATCTTTTAGGAATATCGACCAAACTATCATTGTCCTTGCGAACTTCTTTTTTCGAGTTATGTTCCTTCTTTCAAAGAACACCATTTTGTTGAGGGGTCCTTGCGGTGATGTTTCATGAGAAATTACATTTCTTTGCACAATAATCGAATATAATATGATTTATAAATTCGGTTCCTTGTCGATCGATTTTGACCACACTCGATTTTTTCTCAATCTTGAGCCTTTTTCGATGAATTTCAGCGACTTTATCTGAGTCTCTTTCTTACTGAGTAAGAATATGACCCAAGTATATCTTGAGTAGTCATCAACTACTACTAGTGTGTATTTCCTGCCATTGGTGCTCACTGGTGTTATAGGACCAAAAAGATCCATATGCAATAACTGAAGTATTCTTTCAGTAGAAACATCTACTTTGCTTTTAAATGATGCTCTAATTTGTTTTCCTTTTTGGCACGCATCACAAATATGTTCCTTACTGAACACTTCGTTAGGCAACCCTCTCACAAGAGCTAATCTTGCAAGTTTATTCAGGGTTTTGAAATTCAGGTGATTCATTCTTTTATGCCATAACCAACTAGTATCTGTGGAACTTTTTGCAACCAAACATGTATCTTTAGGAGTTGAACTCCAATCAGCAAGATACACATTTCCTTTTCTATTACCAGTCAGTAATATTTTCTGTGATGTATTATCTTTCACATAACATAAGTTCTTAGAGAACTCAACATTAAAACCTTTATCACAGAATTGGCTTATTGAAAGAAAGTTATGCTTCAATCCAGATACATATGAAACACCATGGATATGAACTGAGTCGATTTCCAAAGTTCCATATCCTTGATCGAATCCTTGAGTTATCTCCAAAAAGTGATCTCGAGGGCCTCTTTGTTCAACATAGTCACTGTGTATCTTCTTGAATCCTGTCATATGTCTTGAGCATCCACTGTCAAGATACCATACATCAGGGGCTTTTTCATCTCTTCTCATCGTTCTATGTGATATTTAATCAGCTCAGTACCCTTGTTTACCTCATGAAAAACAGATCAATTCTTAGGTACCCAATTTGTGTAGGGTCCTACAAGGTTAGTTGTACCTTTCGGAATCCATTACCTTTGATAACTCCAATCACTTTAGAGTGGCTGATCATCTTCCATAAACATCTACATACACATTTACTACTCTGGGTGCCTTAGCGGTTTTCACGTGTATGAGTGCTAGCCTTAGCATGAACATGGGCTTTTGAATTTTTCTTTGGTTCAGCCTCTTGTTCATTTGCTTTTGGCTTTTGTCTTACCGGTCCTAATCTTTGTTGACTTCGGGTTCGGTAACCTTTACCCTTAGGCAAGTGGGGTTCGGGTTACTGTCTTGAAATTTAGGTCTTCGAAGATCTCGAGGACTTGGTCTCTTCGATTGAGAATGTCTCTGTTTTGAGTGTTTCTCTTCGAAGATTCCTCGATGGTTCGATGTAGATCCTTTTCGGTTTGCATTCTTAGCTGAGGCTTTGAAGTACTTACACGAAATTTTCCAACCGAGTGCTTCGGTTTTTTAGCCTTCACCTGAGGTTTGGGCTTTCCTACCTGATCATTCAGTTTTACTGAAACCATAGGTCCTTTTCCCTTGTCTACAACCTTGGGCATTTCTTCATTTTGAAGTGTAGGTGACACTGGTTTTACAAAGATTGTCTTCTTGCTAGTTGATCTGACATTGGATGACCTTGTGAGGTTCCCCTCGAATGTATCCCATCCATTTTTATAGTGACAGATCTCTGGTAACTCAATTTCATCTATTACTTTAGATGCAGTATTCAATAGAGTTAACTTCTTCTGTGCACTATCCTCACATTTCTGTAGAGTTTCATGCTTCTCAGAGAGGTCATTGAACTTAGTTTTGATCAGCTGAATCTCTTCAGTGGATTTCTCTAGCTTTTCAGTTAGGGTCACTATCAACTTCTCTTTCTCGAGAGTTGTACTTTCCAAACATCCAGTTCATCAAGAGCTCCCATTAATTGAGAAGTGATTTTATGTTGCTAGAGTCTTTCCATTTTAGATTTTTTTATTTTCGGTTCTTTATTACGCTCTTGAGTTTCATTTAGCGAGTTCTTGTAAAAACAACATAGTCCTTCATTAGACTCTCAAAAGAATCCATCGAGTCAAAATGATCACTGATTGAACTTGACAACTCTTGTGCTAGTGTAGGAGCAACAACGGAGAAAGAAGAGTTTACCTCCTCGATGGCCATCGAGACATATGTCATCACTTTCCTTTGTCTTAGAATATTTCATCCGAAAGAGCTAGATCCTCCTCGTAATGTTCTTCTTCGCAACCATGGCCTTTTTGCTAGAGAACTTCTTGTCTCTTTTTACTGTCTTTCTCTTCTCTCCTTAGCTTTTCGGATCCGGACAATCATCTTTGGAAGTGACCTTTCTTTTTGGCAATTGTAGCATCTGTTGGCATCATCATCCTGATCACTTTCTTCTTTGGACTTGGAGTCCTTCCTTTTGGATGAAGATCCCTCAGCTTTCAGGTCCTTCTTCTTCTCAGTTGATATGTCCTCAGGTTTCTTCTGGTACCTGTGATTCCTGTAATAGTTTTTGTATTTTCCATATTGACTATTAAGTCTTTCAAACCTCCTTGCCATCAGTGCTAGCTTATCCTCAAGCTCATCCTGATTTTTAGCAAGGGAGTTCTCAGACTCTCTAGTTTTACAGGTTTTATCCTTGGCCTAAAAGCCACATTCTTACTAGATGATGAATCATCTTTGCTGTAAGCCTTTTTAGATTTCTTATCAATTTTGAACTCATAGGCCTTCAGCTCAGAGAAGACTTGTTGGTATGGCATTGAATTAATGTTTTTGGTGTTTTCAATCACCACTGCATGTATATCCCATTTCTTAGAAAGACCTCTAAGAATTTTCAACGCAACTTCTCTCTGTGGATATTTCTTACCAAGTGCATTTAGATCATTCATAATGCTAGTGAATCTGACTTCCAAGGGAAGTTTCTTAGAAGACTTTTTAACGCAACTTCTCCACTGAGAACATGGAAAGTTTCTTAGAAGACATTTTATCTGAGTCTTTTAAGAATTCAGCCAATATGATCAGTTCAGATAGACCACAAGTATTTTTAGAAAATAAAACTTTGGTCAACAAAGCAGGTGGTCAAGTTGAACCACTGCTTTGATACCACTTGTTAGTCCCGGTGAAAACGAGTCTTACACGTGTATGGGGGGGGAATACACGTGTTCAGTATTTTTTTAAAAACTTTTCTTCTCGAGGTCGACTTTTGGGTCGTTTGTCGATGATTTGGTCCTGAGAAGCACGAATCGCTCTGAGTCAAAGTCTATCAGAGACAGTGATCCTGAGCTGCTTTCAGATACCTCAGATAATCCCAACTGAGTTCTGAGTTTTCAGAGATCCTGAGTTGCTTGGATCAGATAACTAACTTACTGAACCCTCAGAAGAGTAAGTTCAGTTTGGTAACTATCTGTTCTAGCTACTCAAATGTGCGGAATGGTTGACCCTTAGTTTATACTCGTTTTAAGCTTTTGCTAAAAACCTTCCTTTAATGGAATAGTCATTAGGCTGTGATTCAATTATATGCAACTTCAGTGGATTGATTCCAACTGAAATGTTAGTGAAAATTTGCTTTCAAAATATATGCAACAGTTAAGCAAAGCAAAACAGAAATAAAAAACCACAACAATTTATAGTGGTTCAGAGACTCAAGCTCCTACGTCCACTCTCTCTGATCTCTTCAGAGAAATTCACTAATCACTTCCTTGAGCTTTCTGACTACCTCAGAGGTTTACTTACTCAACTTCGTACTGAGTTTTTACGACTACCTCTGTAGTTTACTTACTCAACCCGACCTTGAGCTTTCTGACTACCTCTGTAGTTTACTTAATCAACTCACACAAGTTTTCGGACTACCACAAGTAGCTTACTAACTTCTCCTCTAGAGCTTTCTGACTACCTCAATGTAGTTTACTCACTCTTTACAACTCCAATCTCACCAACAATCACACTCAAACTACCTTACAAAGGGTTTGGGGTTTCTTGGTTGGTTTCCAACTAGGATGAGATATCCTTTACAATAAAGAACAATGCAAAGGCTAGGATATCTCGACTAAGCTTTGGATATATTTTATCAAGCTAGGCTTAGTGGAATGAGCTCTCTTCGATTTAATGCACTTGGGAAATTCTTGGGTTTTCGAGTGCTTCAACTTGCAATAATAAGTTTGAGCTCTTGAGTTGCTTACAAATTTCCAGTAACCTTTCAATGAAGAAGGTCACAAGTATTTATAGGCATACAACAAGGTCACTCTTGAAAAACTATCCGTTGGAGAGATAGCTCCGAGAGTTTCCTCTTATGGTGTGTGAGAAACGGCTATATTTAGGGTTTGACACTCCCTAACACGTTTTAGGCAATAGCCTTTCATGTAGCCGGTCTTCACCTTTTGCAGTCTGGAACTTTAGTACTTCTGACATCTTTTTTCATCGACACATCCTTTGTCGATTGTCGGTATGATGGTCTGATGTTGTCTACCTCTTTTTGACTTTTGTCTCCTGTTAAAGGTAGACAACTCAACGACTCTTTTGGTTACAATCTCTGAGTGATATAACCTTAACAACAGTTTGTCTTAGTTCCTTTTGTCTGCATTGAATGTCTTGGAAAATATCTATTTTTCTAAGGAATCGCGATCTTCTCAGTATTGCATCCTTCAGATAGATATGTTCAGTGCCTCGGAACATTGAGTTTTATCTTGAGCATTGATTACATTCTTGGCTTGATGAATTCTTGTGCCTTGATATTCTTGATCTTGATTCTTGATCTTGATCTTTTGTGTCTTCAGAGTCCTCTGAATCTTCAGGGTCTTCTGAGTCTTCACGGTCTTTAGAGTCTTCAGAGTCTTCTGAGTCTTCAGGGTCTTCTGAGTCTTCAGAGTCCTCTGAGTCTTTAGATGTATACTGACTGATATACTGAGTCTTCATGCTGAGTCTTCAGTTCCTCAGTTTCATACTGAGTCTTTAGTATCTCAGTTTCATACTGAGTCTTTAGTATCTCAGTTTCATACTGAGTCTTCAGTATCTTAGTTTCATCTTGAGTCTTGAAAACTTGATTTAGATCTTTGAAACCGGTTTCTTGAAACTTCTTGAGTTCTTGAGAATCTTGAGATCCTAACTTTGATCTATATCTGCTGACTATACATTTTGCAAATAACATCCTGAATACTCTCAAACTGAATCCTGACTCAACTATCAAGATTATTCTGAACATGTCATACTCAGGGGTTTTGGGATCTAATCAAAATCACATCTTTATTAAATTCATCTCCCAATAGTTACTTTTTATTTATAGTATAGTATGAATACGAAAGCCTTAAAAAAAATTCTGCACCGACCTCTTAAATCATAGGACCGAATCTGCTCCAAATCCTACTTTTAGTCTTGTAAAAAAATTATACTATAAATTTCAAGCAGAGAACACTCCAAGTCAAAAGTTGCTCCTTGAAGATCTTCTTGTTTCTGTCTTTCCAAATGATCCAAACAATACACTTCCAAATACAAATGGCAATAGATTTACCTCTTTTTCCATGAAAATTGCATGAGGAAGCCGAAGATTTTGTTCTGCATAACCCTGGGGATACTGAGCCAATTATAGCAGCCTTGCCAAATTGGGACCATCGTTGTGCATTGGAGGAAAAGACGAGAGGTTGATTACTATTGAGATCGCACAACGGGCAGATTGCCTCATTCACCAAGTGGATGATGTTCCGTCATAGAAGATTTGATCGAGTAGGCAATATATCCCACAACAATTTTCACGCCATCACTAAAACTTTAATAGACGAAATCTTGTACCACTAAATTAATTTCCTTTCCAAGCCTGTTGTCTGAGGCTTTAGTCAACGCCAAAAGCTCGTAAGCAGATCTGGTTGTGTAGTTTCAGTGAGCCGAACATCTCCAGCTCCATCCATCAATTTCGTTCTCTCTCAAATTGCAAATGTTAATCAAAGCTGAGAATTAATCAAAGTAATCCACTTCAACCAAACAAATCTCTTCTCCAACTCCAAATCACTCACTCCCTACCCACGATCCATAAAAAAAAAATATTACAAGCAATAATCTTGAAAACTGATTTTTTAAAGATATCCCTCCTGCCCACACGCTACTCCAGAAATTAGCCTCTCTCCCATCCCCAAGTTTCTTTTCACTTCTTTCTAAAAATCAACGTCATCTCTCACCCAACCCGTTTTCTACTACGTCCCTCCACCAACCAGACCAATTAGCTCTCCTACTTCCCCCCCACCCCACCCCACTACACTATTGGAATTTACTAGCACGTAAAACAATTAAACATGCGCACGAGAATAAACAATTCAGCAACAACGAATTGACAATTGCATAATTGAAATAACAAAATATGTAAACGAAATTCTTACAGTTCTTCGTAAGTTATTTCCTCAACTATGGTATCCACGTAGCCCGTTTACAGACTTGCACATATTTGTCAGCATTGAATCCCTAGATGAACTTGCTAGGAAAATTCTATTCTAGAGATTTTATGGAGAATATAATTATGTTGGTCCCGAGGTAAACGAGTCTCACACGTGTACAGGGGGGGGAATACACGTGTCTAGTGATTTTTTAATTTTTAAAAGCTTGTTGATCAGTGAGTCAGGTTATCCTGAATGTCAATACTGAGAAGCACAAATCTACTGAGACAATAACCCTGAACAACTTTCAGTGACTTCAAATAAGCTCAACTGATTCTGAGTGCGGAAAATCCTAGGAAGCTTTGCACAGATAACCAACTTACTGAGTACTCAGGAGAGTGGCTCAGTTTGGTAGCTACACTAGCTATCTAAGGTGTAGAATGTGTAGACCCTAAGTTTATACTCGTTTTATCTTGCTGAAAATCTCTTTGCCCTTAGTAAAACGGTGGTTAAGGTTGTGCTCAGTTCCATGCAGACTTAGTGGATTGATTCCAACTGAATATCAGAAAACTCAGTATGCTTTCAGTGAAAATATGCAACACACACAATGCAAAACAGAAAGCAAATAACACAGTGACTTATAGTGGTTCAGAGGCAAAGCTCCTACGTCCACTCTCTCTGAATCTTCAGAGAAATTCCTTAACTCACTACTACTACTACTACTATCTCAAGCTTTCAGACTGAACTCAGCAGCTTACTAACTTTCCTCTAAGAACTTTCAGGCTGAACTACACTGCAGCTTATTAACTCAAACACACACAAGCTTTCAGACTGTCACAAGCAGCTTACTAACTTCTTCTCCAGAGTTTTCAAGCTGAACTCAACTGCAACTTACTAACTCTTTACTACTCTCACTTTCCAACAAACTCACACACAAACTACCTAAACAATAGGGTTTGGGTTTGGGTTTGGTTGGTTTCCAACTAAGGTGAGATATCCTTTTACAATTTAGAACACAAGGTAAAAGGCTAAGATATCTCTAACTAAGCTTTGGATCTTTTGCTTGAATCTAGGATTAGTTAATGAGCTCCCTTCAAAGTGAAACACTTGGGAAATCTTAGGGTTTTCGAGTGCTTCAACGAATGCAAGAATACGAATGAGCTCTGGAGTTGCTTGATTTCCATTAACCTTGCAATGGTGAAGGTCACTGGTATTTATAGGTAAATCACCAAGGTTATTCTTAAAAAAAACTATCCGTTGGAGGAGATAGCATCAAGGGTTTCCTTATTTGGTTAGTGATAAACGACTATATTAGGATTTGAACGAGCCCTTGCATGGTTTGGGTAATATGTGACCAATGCAGCCAATCACTAAGTTTTTTTTTTATTGTAGTCTGGAACTCAGTACTTCTGACTTCTCAGTGACACGTCGCTTTCTTTGTCAGTGAAGTACAGTGTTGTATTTCTCTGATTGGTTCTTGACTTCAGTGAATAGAGACAAACAAAATGGCTCTTTTAGATATATCTCTCTGAATGAGACAACCTTAAAAGACACTTAGTTCTAGTTCCTTTTGTCTGCAACCAAATATTTGGACAACTTTTATTCTTCATGAACGTGTAAGACTTCCTCAGTCTATTTGTCCTCAGGTAGATAATCTTCAGGTTTTCAAGTCTTCAGGTTGATCTGAGTCCTCAGGGCGATTTGGAAATTCAGGTTCTTCTGAGTCTTCCAAAGTCTTCTGAGTCTTCAGATGCTTTAGTCATCTCACTGAGTTCCCCCTCAGTGTGTGTCTTACCTATAGACTTCATAGATATCTGCTGACTATACATTTTGCAGATATTTCATGAACTAACTTGTACTGAAACCTATATTCTAATCTACCTTAGGTCATTCTGAACATATCATACTCAGTGGTCTTGAGATCTAATCAAAATCTTTTCCATTTATATTAAATTCATCTCCCAACAATTTCCCCCTTTTTGATGATGTAAAAACCATCTATTACAATTTAAGAAAACATTACCTATCACAGGTTTCAGTTTACCTTATCTAATAGACACACCATCAGGATAGTATGACAACAGTTTGTAAAGAAGATAATGAGATATTATCTTTTGTTGATCACCGCACAAAAAGGGCTATTTCATTGATGTAGGATATGAGTTACATATTACAATGAAATTTTTGATAAAAAGATCAACAACAAAATAAAACTGAACACAATCTTCAGTCTTCTTCAATCTCATCTTCAGGAACTTCAAGATTGATCATCCCAAAGTATCTTCTCTTCAGCTCATCTCTCTCTTTGATGATCTCAGGGTGATTTCTAGTTAGTCCCAGCTGAGCAGCAAATCCAGCTATTTCCTGAGATATGATAGCCTCATTCACAAATCCATTTTCAAATCTTGGAGCAGGAAATGTGTATGTCCCAGGAGCAACAATCTTAGCATCGTGTTCATCTGCAAGATTAACCCACTTTTGCAGATATTTAGGGTAGAAGGCCAGTAGATATTCCAGGAAGGCTTCATTGCTGTCAGGACTGCTTCCTTTCCATTCCCTCAGAATATCATGGTAGAACCAGAAGGTTTTCTTGATCTCCTCCTATATATCATTGATCTGGATAGGCATCCATTTATCAATGTGTGGCCATTTATGCACCTTTGCAGTTCCTCTCCTTCTTCTTATAAACTTCCTGAAGACTCCTCTTCTCTTTTGCTCTTCATCTTGCTTCTTCTTGGTCAGTTCAGCACCTGATACTGAAGCAACAATTCTCTTTTCTTTTTCAACTGTCAGAGCTTTCAGAGTCTTTTTCGCATCAAAATCCCCAGGCTGAGTTCTTGCTTCAACTCCTAGTTCCTTCTCAGCCTCAGTTTCAGATTCTTCAGACTCTGAGAAATCAACAATCAATTTCCTCTGAACTGGCTTAGAAACTTTCTTCTTCTTTCTCACTTCAGTTTCCACAAATGCTACTGTCTTTCTCTTCTCATGTCTAGCATGAGCCTTACTAGTCTTGCTTGTTTCAGTTCTTCTTCTTTCAAGTAGCTTCTGATCATTGCTTGATTCTTCTCAGTCAGCTTGGCCTCTAGATAAGCAGTTCTATCCTGATATCTTTTCTCCAAATTGTCAGCTAGCTCTCTTCCAACTCCATCAAGTTTCACATCCAGAGCAGCAATCTTTTCAGAAAGTCCAGTCTGGACTTGAATCACATCGGCAGATGAACTCAGACCATCTTTTGAGATTGATCTGCCAACACCATCTCCATCTGAGTCAATTTGGCCATCATTGGCTTTGCTTTCTTCAACTCGTCCAGGATTGGGGTAAAGTCAATCCCTAGAATTTTTTTCAGTCTGCTCCAAATGAGCCTCAGCCTGCATTCCACAATCAACAAACTTAAAGGTAGGTACTTCAGTAATTTTGGCATAAGTAATAGTAGTGCCAAAAGGTAACTAAAGAGTTCTAACTTCAGTCTGAGGATTCTGAGTATCAGTATCTTGTTCTGGTTCAACTTCCTTTTCTTGTTCAGGCTCTTTCTCTTTCTCAGCTTCTTTTTCTGCTTTATCACCTTTTTCTCCTTCTTTACCTCCTTCATCACCATCTTTAGAACTAGGCTCACCAGCCTCAACAACTCTTCTCTCAGCAATCTTCTGCTTGACTAGTTCATCAAATTAAGCAATTTGGTTCCTGAGCTTTGTCTTTTGGAATCCTGAGAATTAAGTCAGAGCAGCTGTCCCTGCACTCCACCATTCTTCACCTCTGAAGGAGGCAATGTTCAACATGTCTGGGAGTGTTTGATTCAGGATGTAGATAGTGGTCTTGAGTCTGATGAACATGTCTTGAAGGTCAGGATATGCTGCATGTTCAGGGTACTTATCAAGAACAAACCATTCCCCCTTGCTTCTCCATTCAGTCTCCTCTGCTTCTCCTTTCTTCAGAGGTGGAGGGCTTGGTTGTTCAGTGAAGGATAAGTCAGATTGAACAATCTGAAGATCAGAAGGATCAAGGAAAGGTTCATTTAGAAGAACATCTAGGTTCAGAGATTACTGAGTTTCCTGTGGTTCTGAGGTTTGAACAGGTGGGATCTGAGGTTGGCTCTCTTCAATAGATTTCTGAGATCATTTGAAGATTTCTTGAGAAATGTTATCAGTCCTAAGTGAGGTTTGCATCACTTCTGAGAATACATACTCCTCCTTAGTAGATTCCTATTCACCGATATTCTTTACCACTTGAGCCAAGACCTGCAGTGGTGATTTCATTCTAACCTGAGCCTCAGACTGAGTTTCCTCGGACTCAACTTCATCGGTTTCTTTCTGAGCAATTGTGTGTAGCCATTTTCTCTTTTGAGGAGCTAAGGCTTTCTTCTTCATTTTCTCACCAGCTTCCCGCGTCAACTTTAGAAAGGTTCTTCCTTTTTCTTGCTTTTCTTCTACTGAGCTGGAATCGGTGACTTTCTTTCTCTCATGTCTTGTCCTTCTTGTCTGAGCTGGTTCAGGAGAAGGAACATCTTCCTCAGTTTCTTCTTCTGCAGTTTCCTCTTGACCCGTCTCTTCCTGAGACTCAACAGACTTTTCTTTCTGCTTCTTTATGGCTTTCTGAGACCTCTATCTGAACATAATTCTGGTCCTTGGAAAAGCATTTGATTTGGCAAAGGAATCTTCCTCCTCAATGCTGGTTTCCAGAATGTATGCAATTTTGGTTGCATGTTGAATCCTCCATTTGGTTACCAGAGCACCATCTTCCTTTTTAAGATGTTTGGCTTGATCACTCACAACATTGATCAAGTATTGTAACCAATTGAAATCCTTTGAAGTGAATCTTCGATTGCAACCATCAATCGTAGTTTAGGCTTGCTCACTTGCTCATGACTCCCCGATCCACTCATAAAACTTTTGCTAACAATATCAAGAATCACTCGATATTTTGGGTTTAAATGCTTCTTGTTCAGAGTAGCCTCAAATTTAACAGGGTTTACAACAATTTTATCCAAAAATTCCTATTCCCTACCCGCCATATACACAGTAGGATCCTCTCCCTTGTGACACAGCTCATAAACATCATTTAAATTATTTGGAATAATATAGAGTTCCCATACAACCTCAATCGGTTTGTGCCCTGTAGTGTATTGAGACAAAGTAATCCTTGATTCTATTCAATTATCATCATCTAGTTTCATATTTGCAATAAACTTAATTACCTCTTGTGCATATTCTCCCTCTGGACGGTTTCCTACCAAATAAGTTAATTTGGCTAGGCGGAGAATATGAAGAGCTTCATCTTCGTGTGTAGTATTGGTTGTCCCTTCAAACGAGATAACATGCTCGTAGTACGGTTTGTTGGTTTATGCAAGCTTGGCATAGATGAAACAACCATATCAGTGTTTGGAAGATTTTATAAAAGTAGGGAATTTCTGGAGAATTTCTTGAAGACTAATGTTTGAAGATATAAAGCGAAAATGATGTCTTCAAATGCGAGGGAAGGGTATTTATATGGTGGAAATTTTGATCTCTAGGGATGAGATTAGAAGTAGTTAATCGACAGTTTAGAATTTAACCATGATTATATTTGACTAAAAGTGGGTCAATGAAAGGACAGACATAGGAAAATAGCCGCAATTTTATCCATTTTGGTGATTATGCACAGTGTTCAACCACCTTTTCTGCAGACTCTTGACTTTCCCTAGAATTTCAAACGTCCCGCCCATTTATTTCCTCAGGTGTTTTATCATTTATGCTAAATGATTTCTGAGCAATCAGTTAAACAATAAATGTAGTGCATAAGTCATTAACTACTTCAGACTAATTTGTAATATCAGTCGTACTGAGTTCTAACCTTGATAAAAAAAATTCAGTGTATTTTTTACATTACTGAACTAAGGTTACTGAGTTTTCCCAAGACTCAATGTATTTTTATTTATCCCGAGTTGTTCAGTGTGACCTGAAGAACTTCATGTATCTGAAAACCTTAAAATTTTCAAATAATTATTCTCCTGGATCCAACATTCCCAATTCAACTGATAGTTCCTGAAATCTTGACTCAGCCAAAGGTTTAGTCAAAATATCAGCTCTCTGTTTATCAGTATGAATTTTCTCCATTCTGATATCTTTCTTCTCTACATGGTCCTTGATAAAGTGATGCCTAATGTCCACATGCTTACATCTGGTATGCAATACAGGATTTTGTGAAATAACAATTGCACTATTATTATCACAAAATATGGGTACTTCATTGGCTATAATCTTATAATCCCTCAATTGTTGTCTGAGCCAAAGTATCTGAGCATAACAACTTCCAGCAGCCATGTATTCAGCTTCAGTAGTACTGGTTGCTACTGAGGCCTGTTTATTTGAAAACCATGATATCAATTTACTTCCAAGAAATTGGCATATACCATGCTCTGGGTGCTTGCTTTAGACCATACAAAGCTTTCCTGAGCCTGTAAACTTTGTCATTCTGAAAAAAGTCAGGAGATTGTTCCACATAAACCTCTTCTTTAAGCACACCATTCAGAAATACACTTTTCACATCCATTTGATAGACTGTGAATTTCATATGAGCAGCATATGCAAGAAACAATCTGATGGCTTCTAGTCTTGCAACAGGTACAAAGGTTTCATCATAGTCTAAGCCTTCTTCTTGGGAATAACCTTGTGCACTAGCCTTGCCTTGTTTCTTACAATGACATTGTTATCATCTCTCTTGTTCTTGAACACCCATTTTGTTCCAATCTCATTGTGCCTCTTAGGTCTGTCCACTAGCTCCCATACTTCATTTCTTGTGAACTAATTCAGCTCCTCTTACATAGAAACAATCTAAAAAGGATCTTGAAGGGCTTCTTCAATCTGAGTAGGTTCTTTCTCTGATAGGAAGCATCAGAACAGAGCACTTTCACCATGAAATCTTCTTGTTTTATCACCCACAATTTGACTTGAGGGATGACTGTCTAACCATGTTCTCCTGGATGTTCTCCCTTCAGTAGTATCCTCAACATCAGAAATGTTAGGTTCAGGTATATCATTAAATTCCGGGAACAACAGGAAAGGAGAAAGAGAATCATCTTCCTTAGGGGAAATTCCATTCAGAACATTGTCAGTGACATTTGTTCCCCCTTGGTTGATAGATTCAGAATTTACCTCAGCTGTGACCACATCTTCATCAGCATTACATACCCGAGTCTGAACTGGGGTTTGTTCAAATGGGTCGGCTTCAGTGTGTTGGCTTTCTTTCAGTGGAGAATTATCAGCCTGAGTTTCACCAGCCTGATTTTCTTCATCCCGAGCTTCTTTATCTGAGTCTGATTCACTCCATTCATAAAATGTAATTGGCTTTTTCTTTTCAGGCTCAGTGGATGGTTTATCAGTATGTTTGTTCTTAAGGCTTAATCTGGTGATTCTCTTTGTCAAGTCACCTGAGTCATGTTACTGTTTCTTATGCACACAAGTAGATTCATCAAAAACAACATGAGGTGTTTCTTCCACAATAAGGGTCCTACAGTTGTAGACTCTGAAGGCTTTACTAACTTTAGAATATCCCAAGAATATCCCTTCATCAGCTTTGCTATCAAAAGTTTTCAACTGGTCTTTACCATTATTATGAATGAAACACATGCAACCAAACACACGAAAGAAAGAAATAAGAGTCTTCCTTTCATTCCATAGTTCATATGGTGCTTTTCCTTGATTCTTTGTTAGGATGGATCTGTTCTGAGAATAGCATGCAGTGTTGACTGCTTCAGCCCAAAATCTATTAGGAATATTAACTTCAACAATCATTGTCCTTGCAGCTTCTTTCAGGGTCCTATTTCTTCTTTCAGCAACACCATTCTGTTGTGGAGTCCTTGCAGCTGATGTTTCATGAGTTATTCCATTTTCTGCACAATAATCAGATATAATATGGTTGATAAATTTAGTGCCTTTATCTGATCTGAATTTGACCACATTCAGATTCTTTTCATTACTGAGTCTTTTCAGTATCTCTGGCAGTTTTGTCTGAGTTTCTTTCTTACTAAGTAAAAATATCACCCAAGTAAATCTAGAGTAGTCATCAACTACCACAAGTGTATATTTCATGCCATTTGTACTCACAGTTGTTACTGGACCAAAGAGATCCATATGTAACAATTGGAGTATTCTTTCAGTAGACACTTCTACTTTGCTTTTAAATGATGCTCTTATTTGTTTGCCTTTCAGACAAGCATCACACACATGATCTTTACTGAATACTTCATTGGGTAACCCTCTCACAAGTGTTAATCTTGCAAGTTTGTTCAGAGTTTTGAAGTTTAAGTGATTCAGCCTTTTGTGCCACAACCAACTGGTGTCAGTAGCCTTTTTTGCAACTAAACATGTATCCATAGGAGTTAATCTCCAATCAGCAAGATGCACATTTCATTTTCTAGTACTAGTCAGTAGTATTTGTTGTGAAACATTGTCTTTTAGATAACATAAGTTCTTTGAGAACTCAACATTGAATCCCTTATCACAGAATTGACTGATAGAAAGCAAGTTATGCTTTAAACCAGACACATAAGATACACCATGGATATGAACAATATCAACTTCGAGGGTTCCATATCCTTCTGTTTGTCCTTTGGAGTTATCTCCAAAAGTTATCTGAGGGACTTTCTGTTCAACATAGTTAGTGAGCAGGTATTTATATCCTGTCATGTGTCTTGAACATCCACTGTCCAAATACCATGCAACAGGTGCAACTTCATCTCCGCTCATCAGGGCTATGTTGTCTTCATTCAGCTCAGTGCCATTTTCCTTTACCTGAAAAACAGATCAGGCCTTAGGTACCCATTTGGTGTAGGGTCCTACCAGGTTAACTGTACCTTTTGGAACCCAAAACTGCCTCACAACTCTAATCACTTTAGAGTGGCTGATTTGTCTTCCATAAATATCTACATACACATTCACCACCCTAGGTGCCTTGGCAGTATCCTGTGTATGAGTGCTAGCCTTAGCATGGACATGAACCTTAGAGTTCTTCTTGGGTTCAGGTCTTTTGTTCCAATGCCTTGGCCTTGGTGCAGCTAGTCTATGTCTCTGCTGACTTGGGTTCAGAAAACCTTTACCGTTAGGCAAGTGGGGTTTAGGTTGCCTATACTAAAATTGGGGTCTTTCAGTATACCTAGGACTTGGTCTCCTCAGTTGAGAATTTTTCGACTGAGTGTTTCTCTTCTAAAGATTCATCTGATGGTTCAGTGCAGATTTCTTCAGGTTGGTATTCTTAGCTTAAGGCTTCGAAGTACTGGCCTGAGGATTTCCTACTGAGTGTTCAGGTTTTCTAGCCTTTTCCTGAGGTTTGGGCTTTCCTTCCTGAACCTTCAGGTTCTCTGAAACATAGGTCCTTTACCCTTGTCCAAAACACGGGGTTGTTCTTCAATAAGAAGATAAGTACGAACCGCCAGTTTAACAAAGATAGTCTTAGTGCCACTAGAAGAAGCAACATTCAGATGACCTTGTGAAGTTCCCCCTGGATTATATCCTAATCCAGGCTTTATAGTTGCAGGTCTTTGATAACTCTGAATTTCATCTATTGCTTTAGATGCAAAATTCAATAGAGCTACCTTTCTCTGCAGACTATCTTCACTTTTCTTTAGAGTTTCATGTTTCTCAAAGAGGTCATTGAATTCAGTCCTGATAAGCTGATTATCTTCAGTGGATTTCTCTAACATTCCTTTAAGGGCCTCTTATCACTTTCTGTTTTTCTGAGAGCTGTACTTTTAGAACATCAAGTTCATCAGTAACTCCCATCAATTGAGAAGTAATCTCAGCAGTATTAGAGTTTTTCCACTTAAGATTGTCAGCAACCAGTTCCTCATTCTGCTCTTGAGTTTCAATGAACAGTTCTTGTAACACAAAGTAGTCCTTCATCAGATTCTCGAAAGAATCCATCAGGTCAAAATTACTGGTTATAGAAGAACTTGACAACTCAGGTGCTTGTGTAGGAGTAGCAACAGAGATAGAAGAATTTACCTTCTCAATAGCAACAAGGCAGATATCATCACTATCACCATCTGAAAACATTTCTTCTGAAGAGCTAGATCCTTCTTCAGTATGTTCTTCGTCAGCAACCATAGCCTTCTTGCTAGAGAGCTTTCTGTCTCTTTTGGCTTGCCTTTCCTTTCTTTCCTTAGGACTTAACTCAGGACAGTCATACTAGAAGTGACCCTTCTTTTTTCAGTTGTAGCATCTGTTAATATCATCATCCTGATCACTTTCCTCCTTGGTCTTGGAGTCCTTTTTCTGGATGAAGACCCTTCAGCTTTGTGGTCCTTCTTCTTCTCAGTGGACTTGTCCTTAGCTTCTGAGTTGTTCCTATTCCTGTATCTGGTATTTTTGTAGTACTTTTTGTACTTTCCATATCTGCGATTAAGTTTCTCAAACCTTCTTGCCATCAGGGCAATTGTCTCATTCTTTCCATATTGATTTTTATTGGATGAGATCTCAGGTTCCTTAGTGTTGTAAATTTTTCCTTGGGCTTGAAAAACCACATTTTTGCTGGATGAAGTATCATCTTTCTTTTCAGGCTTTTTGGTTTTCTTATCAATCACAAATTCATATGCTTTGAACTCAGAGAAAACCTGTTGATATGGAATTGAAGCAATATCTTTGGTGTTCTCAATCACCACAACATGTATACCCCATTTCTTAGAGAGTCCTCTAAGTATTTTCGGAGAAACTTCTCTTTTAGGATATCTATTCCCAAGAGCATTAAGATCATTCATGATACTAGTGAATCTAACTTCCATTTTGTCAACAGATTCACCATCTTCCATTTCAAAGCTGTCAAACTTTGCAATGAAAACAAATAGTTTGTTTTCTTTGATATGATCTGTGCCTTGACACATGATAGCAAGTGTGTCCCAAATTTCTTTGGCAGTTTCACAGTGGGAAATCATTCCCATAACACCATCATAAATAGTGCTACATAAAATATCTTTAGCAATATAGTCAAAGTTGACCAACTTCCTCTCTTCAAGAGTAAGATGATCATCATGTTTGGGAGATTCATCCCTTGGGTCATCTTTTTCAGCATCAGTAACTCTAGGATTAACAACCTTATACTCAAAAGGTCCTTGAAACACAACTCTCCACATTCTCTCATGTTTAGAGTACAGATGTGCCAGTATCCTGAGTCACCATAAGTCATAGCTCTCAACATAGAACATAGGTAGTTTCTTAGAAAGCATGATGAAAGAGCCTTGTAAGATATCAGTAATAAGATCTATTTAGTAGACCACCAAAGTCTTTCAGTAAACAAGACTATGGCTACAAAAGCAACTGGTCAGTTGAACCACTGCTCTGATACCACTTCTTGGTCCCGAGGTAAACGAGTCTCACACGTGTATGGGGGGGAGGGAATACACGTGTCTAGTGATTTTTTCAATTTTTAAAAGTGTGTTGATCAATGAGTCAGGTTATCCTGAATGTCAGTATTGAGAAGCACAAATCGTCCTGAGTCAAAGTCTACTGAGACAATAACCCTGAACAGCTTTCAGTGACTTCAAATAAGCTCAACTGATTCTGAGTGCGGAAAATCCTATGAAGCTTTTCACAGATAACCTACTTACTGAGTACTCAGGAGAGTGGCTCAGTTTGGTAGCTATATACACTAGCTATCTAAGGTGCAGAATGTGTAGGCCCTAAGTTTATACTCATTTTATCTTGCTGGAAATCTCTTTGCCCTTAGTGAAACAGTGGTTAAGGTTGTGCTCAGTTCAATGCAGACTCCGTGGATTGATTCCAACTTGTTGGGAGATGAATTTAATAAAGAAGATTTTGATTAGATCCCAAAACCCCTGAGTATGACATGTTCAAGATAATCTTGATAGATGAGTCAGGATTCAGTTTTAGAGTGTTCAGGATGTTATCTGCATCATGTATAGTCAGCAGATATAGATCAGGATAGATTCTGAAGATTCTGAAGACTCAGTAAGTTTCTGAAGTTTCAGTATGAAACTGAGAAACTGAAGACTCAGTTTGAAACTGAGAAACTGAAGTCTCAGTATGAAACTGAGAAACTGAAGACTCTGTATGAAACTGAGAAACTGAAGACTCAGTATGAAATTGAGAAACTGAAGACTCAGTATGAGACTGAGAAACTGAAGACTCAGTATGAAGACTCAATATACCAGTCAGTATATCTCTGAATACTCAGAAGACACTGAAGACTCAGAAGACTGAAGACTGAAGACAAAGGATACTGAAGACACAGTAGTTACTGAAGACTCAGTAATCTACTGAATGCTCAGTATAACCTGAATGTTCCGAGGCACTGAATAATATCTATCTGAAGGATACAAAACTGAGAAAAACGCGATTACTTAGAAAAATAGATATTGCCCAAGACATTCTCATGCAGACAAAAGGAACTAAAACAAAGTGTTGTTAAGGTTATATCACTCAGAGATATTGACCAAAAAGAGCCGTTATGTTTGTCTACATTTACTGAAGACAAGAGCCAATCAGAAGAAGACTGCACTGTACTTTACTGACACTGAAAGCGACAGGTCACTGAAGCATGTCAGTAGTACTATGTTCCAGACTGTAAAAAGTGGTGACTGGCTGCATAAAGGCATATTGCCTAAAACATGCTAGGGAGTACTCAAACCCTAAAAATAGCCGTTCATCACACACCATAAGAGGAAACTCATGAAGCTATCTCCTCCAACGGATAGTTTTTCAAGAGTGACCTTGGTGTCTGCCTATAAATACTTGTGACCCTCTACATTGAAGGTTACGGGAAATTTGTAAGCAACTCAAGAGCTCAAACTTATTATTGCAAGTTGAAGCACTCGAAAACCCAAGAATTTCCCAAGTGCTTTATATCGAAGAGAGCTCATTCACTAAGCCTAGTTTTGATAAGATATATCCAAATCTTAGTAGAGATATCCTAGCCTTTGCATTGTACTTAATTGTAAAGGATATCTCATCCTAGTTGGAAACCAACCAAGAAACCCCAAACCCTTTGTAAGGTAGTTTGAGTGTGATTGTTGGTGAGTTGGAGTTGTAAAGAGTTAGTAAACTACATTGAGGTAGTCAGAAAACTCTAGAGAAGAATTGATTAAACTATCTTGGATAGTCAGAAAGCTTGTGTGTGTTTTGAGTAAGTAAACTACAGAGGTAGTCAGAAAGCTCAAAATAGAAAGGTTAGTAAACTACAGAGGTAGTCAGAAAACCTTAGGAAGTGGAAAGGATAGTAAACTACAGAGGTAGTCAGAAAACCTTAGGAAGTGGTTAAGGAATTTCTCTGAAGAGTCAGAGAGAGTGGACGTAGGAGCTTGAGTCTCTGAACCACTATAACTTGCTGTGTTATTTGCTTTCTGTACTGCATTGATTATTTGTTGCATATCTTTAACTGAAAGCATATTTTCACTGATATTCAGTTGGAATCAATCCACTGAAGTTGCATCTAACTGAATCACAGCCTTAATCACTATTCCATTAAAAGGAAGGTTTTCAGCAAAGCTTAAAACGAGTATAAACTTAGGGCTAACCATTTCGCACATCTGAGTAGCTATTCAAGCAACTCAAGATCTCTGAAAACACAGGCTCAGTTGGGATTATCTGTGGCGTCTGAAAGCAGCTCAGGATCACTGTCTCAGGTAGACTTTGACTCAGGGCGATTTGTGCTTCTCATGACCAAATCATCAAGACAACCTGACCCATCTGACCTAAGTGAAGAAAAAGTTTTAAAATCATTGAACACGTGTATTCCCCCCCCATACACTTGTAAGACTCGTTTGCACCGGGACCAACAAGTGGTATCAGAGCGGGAGTTCAAAAGATCACTAATTTGAAAAGTGATCACCTGAACTGATCCATTTTTTAAAAAAAAACCCGTCTCTGCAGTGGTTCAACTTAACCACTAGCTTTGTTGACCATCGTCTAAATTTGCTTAGACTCCCGTGGTTTACTGAACATATATATTTGCTGAAAACTTATAAGGCTCAGACATAATGCCTTCTAAGAAACTTCCAATGTTCTCAGTTGAGAGCTATGTTTTGTGGAGATTAAGATTGCAGGCTCATCTGTATTCTAAGAATGAACGAATTTGGAGAGTGGTTTCTGAAGGACCATTCCAATTCACTGTTGTGAATCCCAGAGTTACTGAAAATGAGAGAAATGATTCCAGGACTGAATTTCCAAAGTCAGATGATCAACTTACTCCTGATGAGAGAAAGTTAGTCAATCTTGACTATATTGCCAAAGATACAATATATAGCACTATTGATGATGGTGTTATGAGGAAGATCTCTCATTGTGAGAATACAAAGGAAATATGGGATACACTTGCTGAGATTGCTAAGGAAGAAAAGGAGTCTGAAGAAAGTTCCAGCTCCTCAGATGAGATGTGCTCAGAAAGTGACAGTGATGACATCTGTCTCATGGCTGTAGGAGAGGTAAGTTCTTCTATCTCTGTTGTTGCTCCTACACTAGCACAAGAGTTGTCAAGTTCCACTGTAAACATTCAATTTGACCTGATGGATTCTTTTGAGAGTCTTATGAAGGACTATGCTGTTTTACAAGAACTGCTGAATGAAACTTAAGAGCAGAACAAAGAACTGATTGCTGAAAATCTTAAGTGGAAAGACTCTAGTAATGCTGAGATCACTTCTCAATTAATGGGAACTACTGATGAACTGGATGTTCTGAAAGTACAACTCTCAGAGAAAGAGAAGTTGATAGAGACCCTAAATGGAAAACTAGAGAAATCCACTGAGGAGATTCAGCTGATCAGAACTAAGTTCAATGACCTCTCTGAGAAGCATGAAACTCTACAAAAGTGTGAGGATAGTGCGCAGAGAAAGCTAACTCTATTGAATTCTGCATCTAAAGTAATAGATGAAATTCAGAGTTATCAGAGACCTGCCACTATAAAATCTGGATTGGGATACATTCCAGGGGGAACATCACAAGGTCATCTGAATGCTGCTTCTAGTAGCAAGAAGACTGTCTTTGTTAAACAAGTGTCACCTATCCTTCGAACTGAAGAATTGCCCAAAGTTTTAGACAAGGGAAAAGGACCTATGGTTCCAGAAAAACTGAATGTTTTGGTAAGAAAGCCTAAACCTCAGGAAAAAGGCTAGAAAACCTGACCACTCAGTAGGAAATTTTCAGGCTAGTACTTCAAAGCCTCAGGCTAAGAATGCAAACCTGAAAAGATCTGAACTGAACCAGCAGAGGAATTTTCAGAAGAGAAACACTCAGCAGAGACATTCTCAACTGAAAAGACCAAGTCCTCAGATTACTGAAAGACCCCAATTTCAGTACAGGCAACCCAAACCCCACTTGCCGAAGGGTAAAGGTTTCCTGAACCCAAGTCAACAAAGACATAGACCAGCTGCACAAAAGCCAAAGCAAAGGAACAAAAGGCCTGTACCCAAGAAAAATTCTAAGGGTCATGTTCATGCCAAGGCTAGCACTCATACACAGGAAACTGCTAAGGCACCTAGAGTGGTAAATGTGTATGTAGATGTTTATGGAAGACAGATCAGCCACTCTAAAGTAATTAGAGTTGTCAGGCAGATTTGGATTCCAAAAGGTACAGCTAACCTGGTAGGACCCTACACCAAATGGGTACCTAAGAATTGATCTGTTTTTCAGGTGAAAAACAAGGGCACTGAGCTGATTGAAGAAAACATAACACTGATGAGTGGAGATGAAATGGCTCCTGCTGTATGGTATCTTGACAGTGGATGTTCAAGACATATGACAGGATACAAGCAAATACTCAGTGACTATGTAGAGCAAAGAGGCCCTCAGATCACATTTGGAGATAACTCCAAGGGACAGACTGAAGGATATGGAACTCTTGAAATTGATTCAGTTCATATCCATGGTGTTTCATATGTATCTGGATTGAAGCATAATTTACTTTCAATATGCCAATTCTGTGACAAGGGATTTAATATTGAGTTCTCAAAGAACTTATGTTATGTGAAAGATGATACCTCACAGAAAATACTACTGACTGGTACTAGAAAAGGAAATGCGTATCTTGCTGATTGGAGTTCAACTCCTAAAGATACATGTTTGGTTGCAAAAAGTTTCACAAATACCAGTTGGTTGTGGCACAAAAGGATGAATCACCTGAATTTCAAAACCCTGAATAAACTTACAAGATTAGCACTTGTGAGGGGGTTACCAAATGAAGTGTTCAGTAAAGAACATGTTTGTGATGCGTGCCAAAAAGGAAAACAAGTTAAAGCATCATTTAAAAGCAAAGTAGATGTTTCTACTGAGAGAATACTTCAATTGTTGCATATGGATCTTTTTGGTCCAGCAACACCAGTGAGCACTAATGGCAGAAAATATACACTAGTGGTAGTTGATGACTGCTCAAGATATACTTGGGTCATATTCTTATTCAGTAAGAAAGAGACTCAGATAAAACTGCATGAACTAATAAAAGGCTCAGTATTGAAAAGAATCTGAGTGTGGTCAAAATTAGATCAGATAAAGGAACTGAATTTATAAACCATATTATATCTGATTATTTTGCAGCAAATGGAATAGCTCATGAAACATCAGCTGCAAGGACCCCACAACAAAATGGTGTTGGTGAAAGAAGGAACAGGACTCTAAAAAAAGCTGCAAGGACAATGATAGCTGAAGCTGATATTCCTAAAAGATTTTGGGCTGAAGCTGTCAACACTGCATGTTATTCACAAAATAGATCCATGCTGACCAAGAGTCAAGGCAAAACACCATACGAGCTTTGGAATGAAAGGAAGCCTCTTGTTTCTTTCTTTCGTGTGTTTGGTTGCAAGTGTTTCATACACAATAATGGTAAAGATCAGTTGAAAACATTTGATAGCAAAGCTGATGAAGGAATATTTTTAGGATATTCTGAAGTCAGTAAAGCCTTCAGTGTTTACAACTGTAGGACTCTTATTGTGGAAGAAACACCTCATGTTGTTTTTGATGAATCTACTTGTGTTTAGAAGAAACAGGAACATGATACAGGAGAACTGACCAAGAGAATCACCAGACTAAGCCTGAAAAAGAATGACAAAACATCCTCTGAACCTGAAAAGAAGAAGTCAGTCACTTTCTATGAATGGAGTGACTCAGACTCAGACAAAGAAGTCCAGGATGAAACTCAGGATGGTGAGACTCAGGAAAACCAACACAACAAAGCTGACCAATCTGAATAGACACCAGTTCAGACTCAGGTGTGCGATGCCAATGAAGATGTGGTCACAGCTGAGGCAATTTTTGAATCTATCAACCAAAGGGGAACAAATGTCTCTGACAATGTTCTGAATGAAATTTCCCCTGAGGAAGATGATTCCCTTTCTCCTTTTCTGTTGTTCCCTGAGTTTAATGAATTGCCTGAACCTAACATTTCAAATGTTGAGGATACTATTGAAGGGGGAACATCTAGAAGAAGTTGGTTAGATAGTCATCCTACAAGTCAGATTATGGGTAATCTAACTGATGGTGTCAAAACAAGAAGGTTCCGTGGTGAAAGTGCACTATTTTGCTGCTTCCTATCAGAGAAAGAGCCTACTGAGATTGAAGAAGCTCTACAAAATTCTTATTGGATAGCTGCTATGTAAGAAGAGCTGAATCAATTCTCAAGGAATGAAGTATGGGAGCTAGTGGATAGGCCTGAAAGGCACAATGTTATTTGAACCGAGTGGGTATTCAAAAATAAAAGAGATGAGAACAACAACATTGTAAGAAACAAGGCAAGGCTAGTTGCACAAGGTTATTCCCAAGAAGAAGGCTTGGATTATGATGAAACCTTTGCACCTGTTGCTAGACTAGAAGCCATCAGATTGTTTCTTGCATATGTTGCCCACATGAAATTCACAGTCTATCAGATGGATGTGAAAAGTGCATTTCTGAATGGTGTGCTTAAGGAAGAGGTTTATGTGGAACAACCTCCTGGTTTCAGACAGAATGACCAAGTTTACAGACTCGGGAAAGCCTTGTATGGTCTTAAGCAAGCACCCAGAGCATGGTATGATACTCTTTCTCAGTTTCTTACTAACCATGGTTTTATCAAAGGAATTGTTGATAGAACTTTGTTCAGGATAGAAGATGGGGAAGATATCTTACTTGTTCAGATATATGTAGATGACATCATTTTTGGATCTCCAAATCATCAGTTGTGTGAAAAGTTTTCTACACTGATGAAAGGAAAGTTTGAGATGTCTATGATGGGGGAGATGAATTTCTTTCTTGGACTTCAAGTGAAACAATCAAAGGAAGGAATCTTCATCAACCAAGCAAAGTACACCAGAGATCTAATTGTCAAATATGGTGTACAGAATTGCAATGCAGTTAGAATTCCCATGAATACTAACTACAAGATGGATCCTGATCCTGAAGGTAAATCAGTAAGTCACACTGATTATAGAGGGATCATTGGATCATTGCTCTATCTCACAACAAGTAGGCCGGATATAACATTTGCTGTTGGGATATGTGCAAGATACCAAGCTAATCCTAAGGCTAGTCACTTGGAGGCTGCCAAAAAGATACTGAAATATCTTAAGGGCACAGTGAATAGAGGATTATGGTATCCAACTGATGATAACCTTGAATTAACTGGTTATTCAGATGCTGACTATGGAGGGTGTAGAATTGACAGGAAGTCCACTACAAGAACTTGTCAATTTCTTGGAAGTAAGCTGATATTCTGGTTTTCAAAGAAACAAACCTCAGTAGCAACTAGTACTACTGAAGCTGAATACATGGCTGCAGGAAGCTGTTGTGCACAAATTCTTTGGCTAAGACAACAATTAAGGGATTATAAGATTGTAGCCAATGAAGTACCAATATTTTATGATAATAATAGTGTCATTGCTATCTCACAAAATCCGATATTGCACACCAGATGTAAGCATGTGGATATCAGACATCACTTCATTAGAGATCATGTAGAGAAGAAGGACATCAGGATGGAGAAGATTCATACTGATAAGCAGATAGCTGATATCTTGACTAAACCTTTGGCTGAATCAAGATTTCAGGAACTATCAATTGAATTAGGGATGTTGGATCCAGGTGTATAGAGTAAATCTTAAAAATTGAAGGTTTTCAGATGCATGAAGTTTTCTCAGAATTCTACTGAGAAACTCAGGATAAAATTGGAAATACTGAACTGAGTCTTGGGAAACTCAGGTGTACTGAAGGCCAGTACTCAGTATTATACTGATCTGGCTCAGTACTCAGTATCATACTGACCCGTTCAGTACTCAGTATTATACTGACATTTTATCAAGGTCAATACTCAGTAAGACTGATAGAGGAAAATTAGTCTGAAGAAGTAATGACTCATGTAACTCATTTATTGCTTAACTGAATCTCAGTAATCATTTGCAATAAATACTAAACACCTGAAGAGAATGTTTTGGGCGGGATCTTTGAAATGCCGAAGAAGGTCAACAATCATTAATTGCTCTGATTCAATTAATCACCAATAAGGTTAAAATGGCGGTGTATTTTTCGTGATATCGTCCTTTCGTATACCCGATTAGTCTGTGATTAATCTTAACTGTTGATTTATTCAACCGATATGATTTTCCACGAATCAATCCTTATATTCATTTGAGAATTCATTCAAAGCCCCATTTCATAAACCTTCATCTCCAAAATTCTCTGCAACTCAAAACCCATCTTTGCCCAGAGAAATCCTTCGTCATTCTCAAAACCCTACACTCTCAAAATCCTCAAAAATGACTTTCTCCATATTTGATAAACTGGCTATTTCCAACAAGCCATGGTATGAATATGTGGTATTGCTCGAGAGCTCGTCCAATGCTACCCATGAAGAAGAAGCACTACATATGATCTGAATCGCAAAACTCACAAATCTCGTCGCAAGCCAACCGGAAGCCGAATACTCTAAGGAGGTAATAGAGTTTATTTCGAATCTGAGACTAGATGATGAGGATGGTATCGAGTCCCAGATTACTGTTTCCCATCTAGAACATAGCTCTAAATACGTAGATTTTGTACGGGAGGTGTATATAATCCCCAAGAATTTTAATGATGTATTTGATTTGAGTGATAGAGGTGAGGATTCCACGACATATATGTTGGGTAGGGAATAGGAATACCTTGATAGGATAACAGAGCATCCTATTAAGTTCGAGGCTACATTGCATAAACGGCATTTGAAGCCGAAATACAGAGTTTTGCTAGATATAGTTAGCAAATGTATAATGAGTCGATCAGGGAGTTTTGAGTAGATAAGCACTCCCAAGAATAGATTGATGGCTGCTATCAAGGGTTCACCCACCACAGATTTCAATTGGTTGAAGTATTTAATTAGAGTGGTGAGTGACCAGGTCAAGCAGATCAAGAAGGAGGATGGATCGATCTCAATCAAAGGCAAAATTCTCCATGCAACCAAAATAACATTCATTTTGGAGATGTGCCGTGAAGAGGAGGACATTTTTGCCAACTCCTCACCCTTCCCAAAGTCTAAAGTCATGTTCAAGCCTACAACAACAAGAAAAACTTTGAAAGGGAAGAAAGAGAAGGAAGTGGAATCACCTGCTGCTGCTGAAGAAGATCATCAAGCCAGGGGGAAGGCTTTGATGGAGGTGAAGAGGGAGAAGAGAGAAGCAATGAAGAGGAAAACTCTTGCTCCCAAGCGCAGAAGGATGCTGATTTCCACTGAGGAGGAGGTGAGCAAGCCTGAGGAGGTGCAACCTGAGGGCCAAAAAGGTCAGAAATCGCCTTTACCAGTATTGGCTCAGGTTGTTTCCACGGCACAGGAGCAAACTGAGGAGCAAGTCTTCTTTGAGGTTCTTGAGACGTATCTGAGCTCAGAGAAATTCTCTCAAGAAATCTTTAAAGGACCTCAGACCTCAGAGGTAGCTCAGATTCCAACTGAGGAAGTGCCTGCTCAATCCTCAGAGCAAGCTCAGATTCAAACTGAGGAGTTACCTGCCCAATCCTCAGATTTAACTGAGCCTCAGGAGCTGTTGAACCTTGATGAGCTCCTGAGTGATCCATTCCTTGATGCCTCAGAAGAACTTCCTACTGAACCTGAGAGCCCGAAGCTGAAGAAGGGCGAAGCGGAAGAGACTGAGTGGCGAAGCAAGGGGGAACGGTTTATACTGGAACGGTACCCTGAGCTAAGCACATATCCTGACCTCCAGGATCTCTTCTTCAGACTGAGGACAACAGTCTACATTCTCAACCAGACTCTACCTGAAATGCTCAACATTGCTTCATTCAGAGGTGAAGACTGGTGGAATGAGAAGACAACAGTTTTAACTGAGTTCTCCGGGTTCAGAAAAACCAAGCTCATGATGAAAATGTCAGATTTTGATGAGATGGTTAGGAGGAAGCTTGCTGAAAGGGAAAGAGCTGAGGTTGGTGCCCCGAGCTCCAAAGACAAAAATCAAGATGGGGACCAACAGGGGAATGATGAGAGTCAATCTCAGATGGAGAAGGATAACACTGATGCTGGAGAGCCTGATGTCACACATCCTCAGACTGAAGTTAGTTCTCTTCAGGTAACTTTTGGCACTACTAAAAATTATGTCAAGATTACTGAAGTTTCTATCTTTAATTCTGAAATGTTTGATATGCAGACTGAGGCTCAGGTGGAAACCCAAGATCAGGTGGAAACCCAAGCTCGGGCTGATACTGAGGCTCAGGTTGAGACCGAAGCTTAGTTAGAGACTGAGACTCAGGCAGAGCAACCAGCTCAGGAAAATAGCAAATTCTCTATGCTCCAGAGATTGATCTCACTCCCATTGTGGAGAAGCTGGACAAGGTTGTGCCAATCATGGACAAAGTAGCTCAGATTGAAGAAGCATTGGCCAACCAGTCTCAAAAGATGGAAAGTCTGAGTTCTACTTCAGACCTGATGCAGCTTCAGACTTCTCTGACTGACAAGATGACTGTCATGGAAGGAAAGATGGATGGAGTCAAAGCTAAATTGAGCACAGAGCTGAAGTAATTGTATCAGGAAAGGACTGCATTTCTAGAAGCCAAGCTGGTGGAGAAGAATGATCTTCTGATCAAAAATGTTGTTGAGGAAATGAGCTTCATGCTCATGACCAAGATGACAGATATGTTTAAAGATGCTCTCTCCAACCAGTTTGCACAAATGTCTGAAGAGTTCTCTGTGGCGAAGAACCACCTGAGGAGGATAGAAGAAGAGCAAGATCAGTTGGCGGGAGAGGTGCGAAGTGTCAGCAAGGAACAATACCATATGGACACTGCACTATACAAACTTCTGCCAAGGTATGGTGCCAAGAAGGGGGAAAGGCCCGGAGCTGACATGAGAGTATTATTGGCACACACATTGGAGAGAAAGGCAGACAAAGAAGCTAAGAAGAAAAGCACTGCTGAAGCCTTGAAGGAAGTTGAAGCCTCTGAGAAGCTTAAATTCAAGAAGGTGGAGAAGCCTGTCTACACTCATGTTTCTAAGGAAACAATGCAAGAAGTCATTGCTGAAAAACTGAGTGCTAGAAGAAAGGTAGAGACAAGCCGGTGCTGAGCAACCTATCAAGAGGAAGGCTGTGGCGTTTGTTGAACCTGAGAGGAAAAAGGCTAAGGCTTCTAAGCCAACTCAGAGAAAGCTGATAATGGATATTGAAGAGTCTGAGGAGGAACCGCAGAAAGAAGTCTTCAACACCAAAAGAGCTCTGAGATCACTTCAGATCGAACAAGCCAAGAAAACTGCTGCTTCAGTTTCAGGAGTGCCTTTGATAAGGAAAAAGAAGGAAGAAGCGCAGAGGCGTAGAAGTGGTTTCAAAAAGTTAGTGAGCAAAAGGAGAGGGACATATAAAACTCAGAAGCGGCCGCACATTGATAAGTGGATGCCAATCCAATTCAATGATGCTTGGGAAGAGATTAAAAGAACCTTCTGGTTTTACTACGAAGTGCTGAGAGAATGGAGAGGGGTGAGCTCAGATCCTAATGAAGCTTTCATTGACTATCTGCTGACCTTCTATCCAAAGTACTTACAAAGTTGGATCAATCTTGCGGATGAAGGAAAATTTCAGATCACTGCCCCTTGTCCATACACATACCCTCCTCCTAGGATAGAGAATGGCTTGGTAAATGAAACAACCATTTCTCAGGAAATTGCTCAATATGTCATCCAGCTAGGCCTGACAGGTAACAACCCTGATATCATCAAGGAGAGAGATGCACTGAAGAAGAGGTATTATGGGATGTTTAACCTTGAAGTGCCTGTGGATGAAGTAGAAGAGAACTGAAGAGCTAGAGCTGAAGATCAAAGAAGACTGAAGACCAAGACTGAAGACTCTTGTAATTTCTTTATCTTTTTGTCTTTACTTTTGATAAGTTCATTGTAATCTGTAACTGTTATCATACAATCAATGAAACTTTATCTTTATGCTCAAAGATAATATCTCATTATCTTTTTACATGTCTTTATATTTGATATGCCTTATGATGTGTTGTGAAATTGTTGGGAGAATTATTGTGAAATTGTTGGGAGATTTGCCATTCTTGTATTGTAATAGGAAAAACTGAAACCTGAGTATATGTGTTTTTCTAACAAGATGGTTTTGACATCATCAAAAAGGGGGAAATTGTTGGGAGATGAATTTAATAAAGAAGATATTGATTAGATCCCAAAACCCCTGAGTATGACATGTTCAGGATAATCTTGATATATGAGTCAGGATTCAGTTTTAGAGTATTCAGGATAGATTCTGAAGACTCAGTAAGTTTCTGAAGTTTCTGAAGTTTCAGTATGAAACTGAGAAACTGAAGACTCAGTTTGAAACTGAGAAACTGGAGACTCAGTATGTTTCAGTATGAAACTGAGAAACTGAAGACTCAGTATCAAATTGAGAAACTGAAGACTCAGTATGAGACTGAGAAACTGAAGACTCAGTATGAAGACTCGTATACCAGTCAGTATATCTCTGAAGACTCAAAAGACTCAGAAGACACTGAAGACTCAGAAGACTGAAGATACAGAAGACTAAAGACTGAAGATGCTGAAGACTGAAGACAAAGGATACTGAAGACACACTAGTTACTGAAGACTCAGTAATGCTCAGTATAACCTGAATGTTCCGAGGCACTGAATAATATCTATCTGAAGGATACAAAACTGAGAAAAATGTGATTACTTAGAAAAATAGATATTGCCCAAGACATTCTCATGCAGACAAAATGAACTAAAACAAAGTGTTGTTAAGGTTATATCACTCAGAGATATTGACCAAAGTTTATACTCGTTATACTTTGCTTAACAAGAATGTGCGGAATGTGTAGGTCCTAAGTTTATACTCGTTTTACTTTGCTGAAAATCTTTATCACTTAATAAATCAGTGGTTAAGGCTGTGATTAGTTCAATGCAAACTCAGTGGATTGAATCCAACTGAATATCAGAAAACTCAATGCTTCTAGTGAAAATATGCAACATATATAATGCAGAGCAGAAAGCAAATAACACAACAAATTATAGTGGTTCAGAGGCAAAGCTCCTACGTCCACTCTCTCTGATCCTCAGAGAAATACCTTAACTCACTACTACCACTGCCTCAAGCTTTCAGACTGAACACAACAACTTACTAACTTTCTCTATGAGTGTTCAGGCTGAACTACTGTAGCTTACTAACTCAACACACACAAGCTTTCAGACTGTCACAAGCAGCATACTTACTTCTTCTCTAGATTTTTCAGGCTGAACTCAACTGCAGCTCACTAACTCTTTAGAACTCTTACTCTCCAACAATCACACACTCAAACTACCTAATCAATAGGGTTTGGGTTTGGTTGGTTTCCAACTAAGGTGAGATATCCTTTTACAATAAGAACATATTCTAAGGCTAGGATATCTCTTACTAAGCTTTGGATATTATAACAAATTCTGGGCTTAGTAAATGAGCTCTCTTCAAGGTGAAACACTTGGGAAATCTTAGGTTTTTCGAGTGTTTCAAATGCAAGGATACGAATGAGCTCTGGAGTTGCTTGATTTCCCGTAACCTTGCAATGGTGAAGGTCACTGGTATTTATAGCCAACTCTCCAAGGTCACTCTTGAAAAACTATCCGTTAGAAGAGATAACATCAAGGGTTTCCTTATTTGGTTAGTGATAAACGACTATTTTAGGGTTTGAATACGCCCTTGCATGGTTTGGGTAACAAGTAACCAATGCAGCCAATCACCAAGTTTTTGCGATGCGGAACTTCGAAGACATCGACATCCTCGATGCTATGTCGCTTTACGTGTCGATGAAAATGCAGTGTTGTCTCTCTCTGAGTGGTTCTTGACTTCAATGAATGAAGACAAACAAAACGGCTCTTTTAGATCACTCTCTCTGAATGAGACAATCCTTAAAGGATACTTAGTTTTAGATCCTTTTGTCTGCAATCAATTATTTGGACAACATTTATTTTTCATAAATGTGTAAGACTTCCTTAGTCTATTTGTCCTCAGGTAGATAATCTTCAGGTCTTCAAGTCTTCAGGTTGATCTTAGTCTTCGGTTGATGTGAACTCAGGTTCATCTGAAGTCTTCAGGGTCTTCTGAGTCTTCAGGGTCTTCTGTATTCTATTTCTGAGCTATATCAGCTGATGATGCAGATATTTCCTGAACTATTCTATACTGAAGCATGACTATTTGACTATCAAGATTTATTCTGAACATGTCATACTCAGGGGTTTTGAGATCTAATCAAAATCTATTAAATTCATCTCCAAACAGTAATTGCACCATTTTCAATTATTTCCTTCCAACATCTCAAATTACATCTCATGTCATTAATTTTACCTATAAAAAGTCATCTACTTTAATAATAAAGTAAAAGGACTGTAATACCCTCCACCAAAAGCCATTTTATCACTCTAAATACTAATTATAAACAACTCTCACATTAAAACTCGTATCGAAAGCAAAGAGGTAAATAAGTTTGGGACGGAGGGAATAATACCGTTTAGAGTAATTGCATTTGTATAGTAATAAGAATCGAATGAGATCTCTAGTACACAATAAGGTAACATTTTGCATAAAACTATTTAGATATGCTATGATACTGTTCAATTAATCATATTTATCATCTCAGATTACTCTTTAATCACATTTTATATATGTCTTTTATTCAAATTGTGTAACACATGATGTTACATCACTATAGTATTTACTTTTGCACTCATACCCCCACAGTACCCTCAACAAAATAAAACAATATATGCCTTTCCTATTAACTCTAACAATTTGAATATAATGGACAGGGAAAGGTAATATCGATGACAAAGGCAATCGCAGGAGAGGCAATAACTGAAGTGTACAATTGCATGGTGCTCCCTAAGAGCTTCTGTATGGCAGAGTTGGGTTGTTCCTCTGGACCAACCTCTCTGTTTATGGCGGCGGAGGTCGTGAAAATCGTGCATCAACTCAGCCTCCGAAATGGCCAACCCATGCTGGAATTTCAGATTTTATTGAATGACCTCCCCAGCAATGATTTCAACTCCATTTTCCAGTCTTTATTGCCCACATTTCAAACAGAATTGATGCAGGAACTAGGGCTTGGATTCGGCCCGTGTTTCGTATCCGGAGTTCCCGGATCGTTTTACACTAGGCTATTTGCGGCAAATAGCCTGCATTTTGTCCATTCTTCTTATGGTGTCATGTGGTTGTCCAAGGTATGTAATTAACCCTTACCATATTTCTGTCTCTTTAATTTTAAATAATTAATTGATCGTGCATTTATTTATAAATTTATTAGGTACCGGAAGGATTGGAATTGAACAAAGATAATATATGCATGACAAGCAAAAGCCCGGAAAATGTTGTCAAAGCGTATTATGAGCAATTTCAAAGAGATTTTTCGACATTTTTAAAATGTCGTACGACGGAAGTAGTAGTGGGCGGAAAAATGGTGTTAACTATTCTGGGGAGCAGTGACAACAAAGCGTCCAGTTATATATGGGAACTCTTGGCCCTGGAGCTGAAGGAAATGGTGTTAGAGGTATCTACTATATTTGGACAAACTCTTATTTATGATTTGCATAATTTCTAACTCCTTTTTACTAACAAAATTGAAACACTCTTTCATTTATCCATTTTTAATGTTAATTCTTAATTACCAAAAATGACCTTTCGATTATATGATAATATGTAGTTACATATACATGTAGGGAATAATAGAAGGAGAGAAACTACATTCATTCAACGTCCCTCATTACATGCCATCGCCAGAAGAAGTGAGAAAGGAGGTGGAAAATGAAGGATCGTTTATCATAAACCAGGTAGAGACCTCAGAGATCAGATGGTCAGCCTGTGGCAAGGGTTTGTATTCACAGGATATAGTGGGTGATGAGGGGTACAATATGGCCAGGTGCATGAGGTCCGTCACTGAACCATTGTTGGTGGAGCACTTCGGTGAAGTCGTAATGGATCAGATCTTCGACAAGTACAAGAACATCATATCGGATTGCATGTCCAAGGAAAATGCTAGGTTCATCAATTTCACTGTTTCCTTGACCAGGAGACATTAATTCTGAATAATTATTTCAATTTCTTGATGGAACCACGGTCGTGCCACATGCGGACCGCTTCAATAAGATGTACGAGCGATGAGGCAAGAAGACAGAGGCGGCAACTTGAAGAAGATTTATCTTTTATTTTATTTTTTATCTTTATATACGAACTTTTCATATTCGTCGTTGTTTTATTGTGAACTAGTGCAGCCCATGGGCTTTAGTAGTTTCGCCGGACATATTAGGCGTAGGATTTTGCTTTGGGATTTACTATGCGAATTTTGAGTATTGAACTTTGCAGCGTGTTTGCTATTTTTGCTTGTGTTATTTCGTGCATTCATTCGAGATTACTAGCTCAACTCGCAAGAGGTTTCATCAATTGGCCTCAAAGCCAATTGTGGGTATCACACTTCCGCAACCATGGTGACTAACAAGGAGAGATTTGAGGCTTTCGAAATTTTCGTGAATGAACTGACCAAAGCGATGAGTGACTTAGCATGACAACGTGGGGAAAGATCGGATGGCAGCAGACGTCGGGTTAGATGGTATGCTAGGAACCGGGAATACACATTTTCGACACAGTGAAGAGGACTCCGCACGATTCACAAATACGCGACGGGAAAAAATCAGAAACTTGGGATGCCGCTTGAATTCGGAACGAACGGGCGACGATAGTAGGAACTGCCAAAACCGCGAGCGATTGCGAATGCCTAAGGGCGAGGGAGGGAACACATTCGGTAATAGACTTGGGACCTTCCATTGGGATGGGTCAGAGTCGGACTAGAGCGAGAAAGAGAATTTGGGGGAGGACGGCGAGAAGGCAAAAGAGGAGTCAGTGATGAGTAGGCCCACGGAAGTGGCCAGTGATCATTGACTGAGAGGCCCGCAAATCAAGTTCCCAAAATTTGGGGGCGAAGATGCGGTCAATTGGATGGATCGAGTGGAACAGTATTTTGATTGGCAAGGCACGCAAATGAAGGATTGCGTTCAAATCGCTTCATTCTACCTCGAAGGAGAAGTACGCCAATGGTGGCGTTGGTTCGAACAGGTCAATGAAGGGCAGGAATTATCATGGAACGAGTTTAAAAAGGGCAATCTGAGTTATTTTGGTGCGGCCCAACATGAGGATGCTAAAGAATTCACGAGTCGAATTAGAAAAGTTAGGCCGTGTCGAGACTACTTGCGAGAGTTTGAGAAAGCGATGAGCCGAGTACCCCACTAGCCACCAAGTGCTCTACTCAGGACATTTATGGCGGGACAAACCCGAAGTAGCAACATAGCTTAAGATGTGGAAACCCCGAATGTTGCCTAAGGCAATAAAGCTGGCTACGCGTAAGGAGGAACAACTTCGATTCGGCCGTAATCGGTATGGTTTTAATCGGCCTAGCCCGAATTTTATGCGACCCTGTCCAGGATGTAGGTTAGCACCAACACCGCTGCCAACCCCAATGAACCCACAAACACGGGGTATGTTGAGAAATTTATAGTTTTGAGAAAGTTCCAAAACAGTTGTAATAGGACCAGAAACCTGCTAGCTGACTGATGATTCAAAAATCATAATAGGATGACCAGCTTAAATGTATAAACAA